>JALIGW010000036.1:5090153-5462653 GCA_023053685.1 Diadophis punctatus similis | reverse complement strand
AGGATTATCTTAGTGCCTTCATCCAGGCTGCACACCGTGTAGTATTCGTAGAGCATTGAGGATATACAAGCAGTTTTTTTGTGTTTTTTTTAAACAAGCCTGGAACCAAATTGGGTGCTCTTTTGCTTGAATGATATGGTGAGAGATTGTGGAGAGGTTGAGAGAGGAATGGAGAATAGGTGGACCCCCTCCTCTTATTTGTGGCAACCCCTCAAATATTGGAAGACTGCTCTCATGTCTCCCCTGGTCCTTCTTTTCATTAGACTAGCCATGCCCAGTTCCTGCAACCGTTCATTGTATGTTTTAGCCTCCAGCCCCCTAATCATCTTGGTTGCTCTTCTCTGCACTCTTCCCAGAATCTTAACGTCTTTGTACATTATTGCTTTATGTATTGCATTCCTTTAATCTTGTATTTGTATTTTTTTTGTATTTATTTATTTTGTCAAGCATATATGATTATAAGCAAAGTATAAACAGTAAAACATGATTGAATATATATGTAATAGTACAAACATGAATAAGAGTAAAAGAGGTATGAATATATGGGTACATTAGGACAGGAACGATAGGCATGATTGTGCACTTAGGCATGCCCCTTACCGACCTCTTAGGAATGGGATGAGGTCGATGGTAGATAATCTGAGGTTGAAGTTTTGGGGGTTTGGGGAAGAAACTACTGAGTCAGGTAAAGTGTTCCAGGCGTTGACAACTCTGTTGTTGAAGTCGAATTTTTTGCAATCAAGACTGGAGCGGTTTACATTAAGTTTATATCTATTGTGAGCTCATGTATTATTGCGGTTGAAGCTGAAGAAGTTGTTAACAGGTAGGACATTGAGGCAGATAATTTTGTGAGCTACACTTAGGTCAGATCGAAGGCGGCGTAGTTCTAAATTTTCAAGTCCCAAAATTTCAAGTCTGGTTTCATAAGGAATTCTGTTGTGAACAGAGGAATGTAATACTCTTCTTGTGAAGTATCGCTGGACATTCTCAATTGTGTTAATGTCTGATATGTAGTGTGGGTTCCAGACCTTCTTGGGAAGAGGACTCAGTAACAGTATAACAGAGTTGGAAGGGACCTTGGAGGTCTTCTAGTCCAACCCCCTACTGAAGCAGGAGACCTAGCCTAGACCATTCCAGATACATGGCTCTCCAGTCTCTTCTTAAAATCCTCCCGTGATGGAGCACCTACAAAGTCTGAAGGCAAGCTGTCCCACTGGCTAATTGTTCTCGTTGTCAGGAAATTCCTCCTTAATTCTAAATTGGATCTCTCTTTGATAATTTTCCATATGGTTACTTACTTCTTCTCCTGCCCTCAGGTACTCTGGAGAACAGGTTGACCCCATCTTCTTTGTGACAGCCCCTTAAATATTGGAAAACTTCCATCATGTCACCCACTCCCTAGTCTTTTTTTCATTAGACATAACCAATCCCTGCAGCTGTTCTTCATATGTTTTAACTCCAGTCCCCTAATACTCATTATTGCTCTTCTCTGCACTCTTTCCAGAGTCTCAACATCTTCTTTATATCAAAACTGGATGCGATATTCCAAGTTTGGTCTTACCAGTGCAGTATAAAGCAGAACTAACATCTCATGTGATCTTGTCTATATAGTATGTTATCTATATGTTGCCTCTGAGTGTTTGCATTTTTGCTCTTCACTTCTAGCAACAGCACTCAGACTTATATACCGCTTCACGGTGCTTTACAGCCCTCTCTAAACGGTTTAAAGAGTTCAGAACCCCTCATCAAACAAGAGTCCAGAAAGTTTTTGAACGGTGCACAGGAGGATGAGCTGTCCAATTATTAATTGAAAACGGAGCTTTTATGGGGTGGTCAAACTATGGTTCTTTGAGGACCTGTGGACTTCAACTCCCAGAATTCCTGAGCTAGCCATGCATGCCATTAATGGAAGGTTATGCTGTTATCACCTCTGTCATGGTAGCCGAGGTCGATGGATCGAAACCATCCTCTGCTACCATGACAGAGGTGATAATTAATCTCACAAAGGAGAAGTTTGATCTTTTCCCGGACATCAGACATTAGAAAAGAAACCGCAGTTTAAAAGTCTAAGTAAAAATATTTATTTCGGTACAAAAACAATAAATCCTCATTTGTTTACATCTCTAATATAAAGTACGTCTTCTCTCAATGGAAGACAGAGGAAGAAGGAGAGATCGGAGAAAGGAATGCACACATGCGTACAAGAACACATCAATCACGTGCTCAGGAATAAACCATTATAATGAATAGGGATGCAGTTCCCTGCATATACATATAACAGGCAATAAATCACTGTGTGACAGAGTCAGCCTGTTGCCCCCAACAATCTGGGTCCTCATTTTACTGACCTCAGAAGGATGGAAGGCTGAGTCAACCTTGAGCCGGTCAGGATCGAACTCCTGGCAATGGGCAGAGTCACAGTTTTGGCTTCGTTCTCTTCCACTCCTGGATAAATGTCATGTTGCCACAGCAAGAATCCTGAGCCCATTTCACATCATTTCTTTCCCATGTTCTGTTGAGATGGAAAAAAAATAGAAGTGATGCAAGAGCTTGACACTTCACTTTGCCGCGTGCTAATTTCTCATTTGTGGCCAACTTTTTTTTTTTTTTACTAATGAAGGGAATCTGTAAAAATTAAATATGCAAAACGTCTGGTTTGAAATCCGACGTCCAGTCATATCCGCACCCTTTGGGAGACGATTGCAAAGCCCTGTCTTAAAAACCAACAGGTGTTTGGATCTCAAATCCACAAAGCCCTAATACCAGAAAAATGTCAGCCTTTTAGATGTTACAAAACAATGTATTGCATTTGTTGCTGCATGCTAATACTGCTTTCCCACTGGATATTGTTTTAGTCTATCTTTCCTAAAAAAAATAATAATACAGTTTGTGCCATTTCTGTGGTTTTTTTTAAGTATGTACAATGCCAAATGCTGCATTCCAGCATTGTGTAAATGTGTAACAGCTGGAAAAGAGCCAAATTTTGATGAGCACATTGAGTGAAAAGGAATGAGGAAGCATCAAATACTTACCTTACTTCATATAGCTTTGAAAGTTAAAATATAGGTAGTCAGTCCTTGATTTACAATCTGTTTAGCATCCATTCAAAGCTCACCAATAAAAGTGATTTGCGATCGGTCATTGAACTTATGATCACCACAGAATTTTCAATTCAATTCAGAATAGAGCTGGAAGGGACCTTGGAGGTCTTCTAGTCCAACCCCCTGATCAACCATCTGGGAAGCCAGATTCACTTTAACAACCGTGTTACTAACTTAACAACCGCAGTGATTCACTTAACAACTGTGGCAAGAAAGGTTGTAAAATGGGGCGACGTTTACTTAACAAATGTCTCACTTAGCAACAGAAATTTTGGGCTCAATTGTGGTCCTAAGTTGAGGACTAGCTGTATGACTTACCACTCCAAGCCCTTCTCCAAAGTCTAGGATGGATTTCAGAGTCCAACTTAACCTCTTGGGACCTACTTGGAGATACCACAGATTGAACATCAGGAATGTCCTCCATCGCTCAGTTATTCTTTTTCCTGAAAGAACTCTACAAAATAATTCTGAGTTCATTAGTTAAGTTCAGACCGATTCGCCTGTTGTGGCCCACCAGCAGCCCGTGCAGCTCATAGCGAATCCCGTTGAGAGGAGACCGACTTGGTGATGCGCCAGCGGCCTGTGCAACTGGCACCCGAGTCGGACAGTGAGGAGGCTGGCGAGGACTCGTTGCCAGAGGCAGAGGTTCAGCCAGGGCCTTCGGAACCTCCAGCACCTCATAGTAGTGATGAGGGAGAAGAGGCTTCTCCTCTTCTGAATGCATGGGCACACAGAGCTGCCAAAAGGCAGGAATGGTTACTCCAGAGGAAGTCTCCTCGGGAGTAAGACTTGGGGCTAATTGGCCACTCCCCTAGTCTACTTAAGGACATCAGAGGCAGCTGAATCTCTGCAGGAAACAACATTTGAAATTCGTTTGTTTGTCCTGTGCCTTGTGTCTGGAAAATCTCTGCTCTGCTTATCTGCTTCGGCTTGTTTATTGAGGACAACTTCTAGGCATTTTGCCAAGCTTTGTGAGCTATCAAAGACTAATTGCTATTATATGATTTAAGACTTTCTGAACTGATGCCTGCTGTTAATGACGACAAATTAACAGTTGGGCTTTTGCAAGAAAAGACTGCTTTTAGGTTTGTGTGTGTGTGTGACCCCTACTAAGACAGTTATTAGTAGTCGGTTATTGATTAAAATAAGTTGGAACAAACTGTGTGTTTGCTACGTTCTTAGCTGGGGCAGAACATTGCCTGTACCGGTGGCAGGAGTTTGCCCCTGTTCGCCGAACCGGCAGCAATGGCCGGCTGGCCACGCCCTGTACTGGTTCTCCGGTTGCTGCTTCCTGAAAGCGGCTGGCAAAGAACCCTCTGTGCATACGCAGAGGGTCATTTGCGCGATGTGACGGGGGCACGGGTGTGAGCGAAGGGAGCGCGCACGCGCAAAATGCACACTTCCGGCGTGATGCGAACTGGTAAGGAAGGTAAGTAGAACCCACCCCTGCATCAGTGCCAGGGTTGTCTACACTGTTTAGCAACCACTCCGTTCCTAGTTAGCCATTCAGTGTTTCTGCCAAGCTTTTTTAATGTCTTTGATGCTGAGCTCCAAACCATGTCGATGTGGCTCATCTGTCATTGAATTTATTTGCTCATTCTTCCGTGATGAGAGAGCTGTGGGCTATAGCTTGACCTTGTCTCTAGTTTTGCTGGTCAAAAGCCTTCGAGCAGAATAGGTTGGGTGAAGAATACTGTAGATAACATAGATAGATAGATAGATAGATAGATAGATAGATAGATAGATAGATAGATAGATAGATAGATAGATAGATAGATAGATAGATAGATAGATAGATAGATAGATAGATAGATAGATAGATAGATAGATAGATAGATAGATAGATAGATAGATAGATAGATAGATAGATAGATAGATAGATAGATAGATAGATAGATAGATAGATAGATGATAGATAGATAGATGATAGATAGATAGATCCAAGAAGGTATCTTCTCGTCATACCTGCAGAGCCACTGATATATCTGGGCACCCTGGCTGATTCAGGAGCGGGGTTAAAAGGATAACCCCTCCCCCACATACACATCAGCTTGTCTTTAAGAACATGACAGTCTTAACAGAATAACAGAGCTGGAAGGGACCTTGGAGGTCTTCTAGTCCAACCCCCAGCTCAACCCTATACCATTTCGGACAAATGGTCGTCCAATATCTTCTTAAAAACTTCCAGTGTTGGAGCACCCACAATTTCTGGAGACAGGCTGTTCCACTGATTAATTGTTCTCACTATCAGGATATTTATCCTTGCTTCTAGGTTGATTCTCTCTTTGATTCATTTCCATCCATTGCTTCTTGTTCTACCCCCAGGTGCCTTGGAGAATAGTTTGACTCCCTCTTCTTTGTGGCAACCCCTGAGATATTGGAAGACTGCTATCATGTCTCCCCTGGTCCTTCTTTTCATTAAACTAGACATACCCAGTTCCTGCAACCGTTCTTCATATGTTTTAGCCTCCAGTCCCCTAATCATCTTTGTTGCTCTTCTCTGCACTCTTTCTAGAGTCTCAACATCCTTTTATATATATATATATATTCTGATGACCAAAACTGGATGCAGTACACCAATGTGGTCTTACCTTATAATATTTTTGAATTTGACTTCAAGCTATCCAAACAGTCCTCCTTTCCATAACTTTAGTAAGGATCTTCCAAACAACACTAGAACTAAACTCCTTTTACCGGGAAAATGGACAATTACTAGACTCACCACCATCCTTCAAACTAAACTTCTGACATCTCCCACACAGTAGCTAAATTTATCACGGCAGCAGTTAAAACCTGGCAACAGTTATGTCCGGATTCAACCTTCAGGTGCAATGTCCTTGGGTCTGTTTTATTTTCCTGTCTCTTTCCTTCTCCTCTTCCATAACCCTAACTTAAGATTACAATAAACAGCTAAGGTAAGTCTTAAACAACCATCATTAATCATGCTTAAAAAGTTCCTTGTAGATCATAGTGTACACCTCTGTATTTTATTGCCACGTTTTTAATTATCTAAATGTTTTAATATGCTAGTATTTTAATATTCCGCTACTAGGCTGTTCCACAGCAATATAGCAACATAGTACTTCCTTCGGTGTTAAGTATTTCTTGACATTTTCACTGTCTTGTGTATTTTCAATAGAGTCTGATGTTCTATAAAGGGCTCAGCAGCATTTTATGCCATTCACTCCACTGATATTGTTACTAACCTGTATCTGTTGCATAAAAATCAATTTCCAGAAGCACACACAGATGACTGATTCAGCTGGATTCATTAACATCTTTATAAACATAATAATATATATACCCAATACCACAAGTAGATTATTTCTTCAAGCAAACACAAGCAGGAGCGTTAGCTTCATTTCAGCAGAGCAGACAAGCATAGAGTTGGTTGAGAGTACAGAGTGGACCGGAGAGCAGAGTGGACTGAGCCACGCCCAGCCTTAAGCTTCAGTTTCAATTTCAATTCTCTGCACAGACTCAGAAGTGTTTAAGCTCCCATTGGCTGACTTAGTTGCTATGCCTATTCATTGGCTGACCTTGTTAACATGGCTCTCCCAGTTCATGAATATCTTAACAAACTGTACCGGCTTCTGGTCATTGACAGTAATAAAGGATTGGATTGAATCCTTTAGTGCTGTTTATACAACCAAGGATTATATAATCCCTAGTTGTATAAACAAAGGCGTAGAATCAAAATTGTGTGAAATATTAGTATCACTTTATAAAGACTTTAGTAAGGCCACACCTGGAATACTGCATCCAGTTTTGGTCACCACATTACAAAAAAGATGTTAAGACTTTGGAAAAAGTGCAGAGAAAGAGCAACTAAGAGCAATTAAAGGCCTGGAGACTAAAACCTATGAAGAACAGTTGTAGGATTTGGATATGGCTAGACTAGACTAGGGGAGATATGATAGCAGTATTACAGTATTTGAGGGGCTGCCACAAAGAAGACGGGGTCAACTTATTTTCCAAAGCGCCAGAAAACCAGACAAGAAGCAATGGAAGGAAACTAATCAAGGAGAGAAGCAACCTGGAATTAAGGAGAAACTTCGTAACAGTGAGGACAATTAATCAGTGGAATAGAAGTTGTCTTCAGAAGTTGTGGGTGTTTCATCAATGGAGGTTTTTAAGAAGAGACTGGACAGTCACTTGTCTGAAATGGTATGGGGTCTCATGCTTTAGCACGGGGTTGGACTGGAAGACCTTCAAGGTCCCTTCCAACTGTATTCTGATTGATTGATTGATTGATTGATTGATTGATTGATTGAATTTGAATTTTATAATGCAGTTCCAAATTAATCTAGAAATGGAACAGTGCTGAGACTTTGGGGCCAAGATAATTGATGAGTTCATCCTAGGACCGTGATGGCGAACCTATGTGCCACAGATCAGTGGTCCCCAACCTTTTTATTGCCGTGGACCGGTCAACGTTTGATAATTTTTCCGCGGCCCACTGGGGGGGGGTTTGCGGCGTCGCATTGATTATTAAATCAAAACAATCTCAAATATAAACAATTTTAATTTAATTGTATTTAAAGATGGCATCAAAAGAAAATACAGTTACAACAAAATTAATATAACTTAATTTAACATTTTAACTCTCTGGATTCTAGTGACTAGGATGCTAAATCAATGTATTTTTAGGACACAATCGGATCTACATCCTATGTGCCATATTGGTTGTAGACCCTCGGGTATATTGTACATGTCTTCTGTGGGACTGTGTGGCTATGTGTTGGAGTCCCCTTTACCTGCTGCACCGCAGACAGGCCTCCTGTACACGTTACTTTCAATTCTGATGAGCCGTGCACAGAAGCCCCGCCCCCATGCTGATCAGCTGGGCCGGGGCACATCGGCAGACGCAGGAGTCCCATCCCTGCGCTTATTATCGGGACTCGCAGGACTCGCAAAAGTCGCAGGACCCCCCGCCGCCACTGCACAGAAGACTCAGTAGCAGGGCGGCCTGGTACCATTTGTTCTGTGGACCGGTACCGGGCCGCGGACCGGGGGTTGGGGACCACTGCCACAGATGGCACGTGGAGCATATCTGAGGGCACGCAAGGCGTTGCCCTATGTCAGCTCCGGCTGATTTTCGGCCTTCTAGAGGGTGGGGGAAGCCTCCTGAAGCCTGGGGAGAGCAAAAAACGGCCCAACGGGCCTACCAGAAGTTTGTTTCCGAACTTCTGGTAGGCCGTTGGGCCTGTTTTTCGCTATCCACAGGAGGCTTTCCTGAAGCCTGGGGAGGGTGAAAAACGGCTCAACGGGCCTACCAGAAGTCCAAAGGCTTCAGTGAGGTCTGCGCACATGTGTGGGGGGAGCGCGGCAGGATTTTGCGTGCATGCATGGGGGTAAGGGCATTGCATTATGGGCGCGCCCTTTTGGCACCCGAACAAAAAAAGGTTTGCCATCACTGTTCTAGGAGGTTCAGATAATCCTCAAGTTATGACCACAGTTTATGTGCTAAGTGAGACAATGGAGTTTTGCCCCATTTTATGACCTTTCTTGCCACAGTTTGCCCCATTTTATGACCTTTCTTGCCACAGTTGTTAAATGAATCACTGCAGTTGTTAAGTTAGTAACATGGTTGTTAAGTGAATCTGACTTCCCAATTGATTTTGCTTGTCAGATGGTCGCAAAAGGTGATCACATGACCCCGGGGCACGGGGTCATGTGTAAAGTATGAACCAGTTGCCAAGTGTCCAAATTTCAATCACCTGACCATGAGGATGCTGTAGTGGTTGTAAGTGTGAAAAACGGTCATAAGTCACTTTTTTCAATGACATTTTAACTATGAATGGTCATTAAACAAATGGTTGTAAGTTGAGAACTACCTGTATAGTATATGTTGATGTGCCCCAACTGTGCACGGTTAGTCCTCGAATTACAATCATAATGGAGCTTAGTTTTAAGTCATGACATTTGTTAAGTGGGTCGCCCATGTGACCCACCCAATTTTACAACCTTTTTTGCAACAGTCATTAACTGAATTCTGTGGTTGTTAAGTAAAATAATGGATTAGTTTCGCTGAACTGGCTCTTAAGTAGGGCTTATTTTGGAGGTTGGGCTCATATTAGGCACACATGTAAAAAAACATGCTAGGGCTTAATTCGGTATAGGTCTTATTTTTGGTGAAACGGAGCATACACACACACACACACATATGTATGTGTATGTGTGTGTTTACATATATATACATATAGAAGCTGGGTTTTTGCTTCTGCACATGCACGTGCGCACCCGCATCAGGAAGCGAACCGGCAGTGAGGTAAGCCAGAACCCACCCGATATACATATACATACACATACACACACACACACACACCAGGAGTAGGTTCTAACTTACCTCGCTGCCGGTTCGCTTCCTCCCGTGCCATGTGGCCGTGATGCGCGTGCATGCACAGTGCCAAAAATTCGCAACCCCCCCCCCCAAAGCCGAAAACAAGATGGTGGCGCATGCGCAGTGCCAGAAACCCGGCTTTTACGCATTTGCAGAAAAAAAATCAGAAACCCCCCCCCAAAAAAACAATAAAAAAAGATGGCGGCGTCCACGGACCGGCACCGACAGAACCAGCTCCGTGACGTCACCAGTGGTTTGTTACCGGTTCTACAGAACCAGTGCGAACCGGGAGGAAACCACCTCTCTCTCTCTCTCTCTCTCTCTCTCTCTCTCTCTCTCTCTCTCTCTCTCTCTCTCTCTCTCTCTCTCTCACACACACACACACACACACACACACACACACACACACACACACACATACACACACACAATTCTGATGCCTGCTCTCAAAAGAATATTTTATCTTGTTGGATCATCCAGGCAAATCCCTCTGGACATTGCTAAATTTCTTTGTGCTGCTAATAAAATCAGGTGAGAGCTGATTGCTCCTTCAGCTTCATAAATATGGAAATGTTAAGTTTTAAGTCTTTCTTCTCAGCTTGTGGATGTTAAGCCACCAGTTTACACCTATAAATATAGGGTAATTCCAGACGATCAGTGCTAACAACAAGAGGTGTTTTAATCTTAAGCGTAAACTGATGTGCAAAGAAATATAAACTTAGCGAAAAGAAGTGGCGGGTAGGAAATTTCTGGAAAGGAATTTGACTCTTAGTCAGTCTGCTACAGAAGAATGGAAAGAGAAAACCCCTTCAAAACCTAACCCGTAATAAATTATTTCCACCCTAGCTAGCAATCCTACAAATCTTTCCTAGGGAAAAAAAATATATGCTACCACTGCTGTCTCTCTCTCTCTGCTGTTGCAATACCATTGCAACAGCTAGCAACCTGCTTGCAACAGGTTGAGCCATTGCCGGATCCCTTGTGCCTATGATTTGTAAATATATATAAATAAATATATATATCTGAAGCCTTCGCCTGTTGCAACATTTCTTTGACAGAAAGAAAGCTTCGGCTTTTGTCGATGTCTTCGGTGATGGCTTATTTACCTGGCCCAAACGCTTGGCAGTTTCTCAGATTTCAGCCGGCGAGCTCTCTTCTTTCAAACGACGCTTTCATTCCCTAGAGCCTGGAATTAAAGGATAAGAAAAGAAAGAGAGAAAAGAAAAGAAAAGAAAAGGATTTGTTCCAGAGCTACATTATTTGAGTTGGATAGCTGGCTACCTGCATCCTTACGGGAGCACAGGTGTTTGTGTGAAAGATGCCGGAAGAAGAACAATTCCGAGTGAGTTAAATATATATATTTATATTTATATATAATTATCATAAAATTTACAAGGTGGGAGTGGTCACGGAGATATCCCCCTTTGAGGCTTTGGGGGGTAAAATATAGTTGGAATGCCTTGCTAGAATGGCAACGCACAGATTGCTTTGCGTGGTGTGTAAGCTACCCTTGTCTGTGTGTGTTAGACTTTCCGGCTATGTTTACTTGGTCGTTCCTCATCTCTCTAGATAAAATATCAAATCTATGCACTTTATTCCTAGGCAAAATAATAAAAACCCAAAGGTTGCAAATGAATGGATGAACATCTGGATGGATTTTATTTATTTTATTTTTTTGAGAGGTTGGCTTGGCTTTTCACCCTGAACCCTGCATGGAATAGAAAGGAGACACGTCAGGCTTCAATGACCTCACAACATCAGATTTTATCCTTGTGCTGCAGGTTTGCACCCGCATCAGTGTGTAAACTCCATCAGTGAGGCGGATTGAGAGATCTCTGGGTAGGGACAGGGCACTGAGCTTTAAGCCCTGTTGAACTTCAAACATCTGGAATGGGCTAGCAGTAGCCCAGGGGGCTTTCAGCTTCTTCCCAAGATCTTAAAACCAGTGAAAAAAAAGAAACATCCAACACTTTTGAAGATACTACGAGAGCAGAGATATCTTGATGTACAACACATTTGTACATTTGCACTTTTTCTTTCGCTTATTCCTCTTCTGTTCCAATTTGACTAGCAGAATTTTTAAAAATCAGTTCCTGACTCAACTCAGGGACAAATATTTATTAGTTTGCGTGTTTCTACAGCTGCCCACCTCAGTACATGACTCTGGGCGGCTTACAAATCAAAACAATTAATACTACCAATTAATTTTTTTAAAAAATGTGTTAAAACAGGAAAAAAAACCCATTAAAAACTAAAAATAGCGCAAAAGCTTTAATCCGTTTTCAGACTTCTGTACTTTTACTTCATTCTTGCTCCAAGACACATTGCTAGTTGAATAAAAAACATCTCAAAAAGGAACAGTTTTGATGTGGCCATACCATTAAAACTGGTTGGATTTCCTAACAACAAAAATGATTGTTGTTGTTACTTTTTAAAAAAATAAGTGGCTAGGAGAAAGGGGGGAGCATATTTTCACACACTTGCAAACTTCTATCCTTTCAAAACAGAGAATTGTTGGCTTTGATGCAATGTTTTATCAATGCGTTCAGGTCGGTACACAATTAATCAATTTTGTCACAAGAAGACTGTAACACCATTATAAGCAAGATGTCGCCCAAGCTATTTTTTTCCCCCATGTTCTACCAGCGTCCGCATTATATTCTGCAGTCAAAAAATAGAATGTGACGGGAAGGTGAATTAACAAAAGCCAAAATCTAGGACAAAGTCCTGTTATATCTTTTTATCAATTCCTCCCTCTTCTGAATATATATATATACATATATATGTATATGTATATGTATATGTATATGTATATGTATATGTATATGTATATGTATATGTATATATATATATGTATATATATATGGAAAGCTGTGATGCTTTCTCCCATATTTGGGCACACCAGGATAATATGACAGAAAAACATATATAACCCTTTCCTGGTGAAGAGCTGATAGGGAATAGAGCCTGTGGCCTAGTGGCTAAGCTGCTGCCTTACAAGGCAGGCGGCCCAGGTTCAAATCCCAGTAAGGGTATGGCTATCTGACGAGAGCTAAATAGCTCGAAATAGATCTATAATAGTCTCCCTTTATTTTCATTTATCAGCAAAAAATGCTACACACACACACACACACACACACACATACACACACTCAAAAATCTGGAAAATCTGGAAATCTGGAAAAAAAAATTGAGTGAGCATCTTCCTTCTCAGTCAAAATAGTAAGGTAAGGGAATCATTACGATTTTCTCCCAAATATAGTAGTAGATAAATTTGGGATTGCTAAACTGCGTTGAACAGATCTTAGAAAATCTATTCCAGCAGACTTGAGATATGTATTCACCTGTATGATGACATAGTACGAAAATTGGCCGTGCAAACCATTGTGGACCATGGTTTATTTATTTATTTATTTATCAAATGTATTTATTTAGTTGGTTTCTTGAGCTGGAATGAAATGTGTTCATGCAAATTAGCTGTAAATTTTTAGCACAGTACAGAAATCAAAAGACATTGAATAACCCTTTTTCTGATTCACAGAACGGTATCCTAGAATTTTTTTTAAAAAAAATGAAATAAAATGTTCAGATGTAAATAGACTGTCAACATTTTCTGCAAGTCATTGATTGAATCATAGCAAGTGCCTTTATTCGGGCAGTAAATATGAAGTAACATATTTGGATTTGCAGGGGAAAATAAAATACATAAGTTTTAATTCTCAGGTAAATGCAGGATAGGATTCTTCTTATGAACTCTGCAAGACACTTTTTTCTATAATAGCCCCCACTCTATGGCATACTGAGCCCTCCACCCCCCAAAAAATTACACCCAGCCCTCTCATTGCTGCTTTTCTGATGACCAGTTAAAAATTATTTTATTTCAACGTGATTTAGCCTCAGCATCCTGAAGGCAAAACGCTCTTGACTTGGCCTTTAGCTTTTTGTGATCATATTTTGTTTTGTTTACATAAAGAATTTTGCCCAAAATTAAAAAAAAAAAACCTACAGAAACTTTAAAAAGTAGAAAAAAGAAAAGCCTGTAAAAAGATTTTTTTTAAAGTGAGTGTCAAAGACAAAAGGGAAAAAAGAAAGATAGCTAAAGAAGAAACTGCGTCATTATTCCTGTTTCCACTCGTCAACCCTCAAATTTCATATCTTGGTTCCCTTATTTTCATAAACAATTACCGTGTTTCCCCCAAAATAAGACCTTGTCTTACATTTTTTTGAACCCCGAAATAAGCGCTTGGCCTTATTTTTGGGGAAGTCTTATTATTTTGGGGCACGTGGAGCAAGACGGGGTTCCTCTTGCCATCTTACCTGATTTCCAGCTCTGTCTCCCTAACCCTAACCAGAGGAAATGGCGAGGACCGGCTGCGCATGCATTTAAATATTTTCGGAGGAGGGCTTATTTTCAGGGGATGTCTTATTTTCGGGGAAACACGGTATCTTTAATCAGTAAATCCCAAACTCTCCGATTCGTTTTTGTCCATTTTCAGCAAAAAGTCCATAAAGGGTTTCCAGTCTTTTATAAAAGTAGTTACTGTTTCTTCCCTAAATCAAGCAAGTCAGTTTTGCCGTTTCAGCAAGTTCTACCATCTTCGCTATCCATTCCTCCATTGTGGATATTTCTGTATTTTTCTTTTTATATATATAAAGTTTTATTATTTTTCTACTATTACATTTAATTAGTGCTTAATAAACATTGTGTTGTCTGGGTTGTTTTGTTTGCTTAACAAAACAAATTATATTCCTAATCTTTACCCTTTTTTTTCCAGCCATTGATAAAATAAATTCCATGTTTGGTAGTATTCTGTATCTTCTTTCTGTTTAATCTTCAATGTATGTCTGTCCATTTCTGCAAAGTCCAATATCTTCTTAATTATCTCTTCATCTAGTGGTATTTCTTCATTTTTCCAATGCTGCGCAAATACAACCATCGCTGCTGTTAATACATGCAATATTAAATATACACTTTGTTTATCCAATTTTTATAGTACTATGAATAATAAAAAAAATTCAGGTTTAAGATCTACATGTTTTACTGACATATTTTCTAGCCACATGTGTATTTTTGCCCAAATTTTTTTTTGGCTTTAGCACAAGTCCACCACAGATGATAATATGTGCCAGATTTTTGGTTACATTTCCAATATTTACTACACATATTTTTGAACATTTTGGCTAACCTAGCAGGTGGTAGATATTTCTGTATTTTTCCATCGTTCTGAATATAATAGCATTTCTGCAGTTAGCATATACAGTCAGTGCTACCTTAGTGCTCAACTGCTTTTAAACTCATCGAATTTGGTACTCAACTCATTTTGACTTGAAAATTTTGTCACGGTTTTGTTTGTTTGGTACTCAACGCAGAACGTAGAATTTGTCGGTGTTGGCTGCCTTGTGACTCACCACATTATTCCATAAGCGAAAAATTTGTCTGGTACTCATCGTTTTTGGTACTCAACACACCTCCTGGAGCCAATTAACAATGCGTAACGAGGTACCACCGTATAAAATGAATTGTCCATCCATCTTTTCAAATTGACCATCTGTAAGTTCTAGTTTTAAAAACTGAATTGAACATTAAATTTTAAAATTTGTCGTGATCAATTTTGGTTTGATTGTGGCTCCGATTTACTTATTTCTTATTACAATTTTGGGGGTTTTTCCCGATAAGGTTGCACATTGAACACAATCGTTTGGATTTGGGGTGAGTTAGGCGTACTGTAAAGTAAAATTTAAAAAAATAAAATGAACGCATAGGATGATGTAGGTTTAAATCAGACTACAACTACATAGCTTATGCTATGAGATTACCATGATTGAGCCATCCTGAATTTGAGGTGAGTGTATATACATCTAGTACTCTAAAATAAAATTAAAAAAATAAAAGGAACGCATAAGATGATGTAGGTTTAAATCAGAATACAACTACGTGGCGTATGCACCAAGATTACCATGATTGAGAGTAATTTTAATTTAAAAAGTTACCTGATCAACCTTTGACTTAGTAATTTTTGTGGAGGGAGGAATCAAACCTGGCTGAATTCTCAGGAATTTGGTTGCTCAGTGAACGCAAAATCGTGGAAATGTCAAGGAAAGGATTCCTTTGTAGGTATTTTATAGTTTCTCTGGATCTGAAACAGGCGCTCAACTCCAAGTAGCCAGAAGAGATTTTGAGCCAGTCTGTGTGCAGAATTTCAGAACAGCTTTAAAGATAAGTAAGAATAACTGTTTTCACGGCTGTTATTATTTTAAAAGGTGTAACAGAATACAGCATTAGTGCATTAAAAAATCACAAAAACAGCCTATAAAATGTGTATCAAAATATAAAACAACAGAGCAGTGAATTATTTTAAAAACATACACAGCACAAGTGATGAATAAAATTATGAATAAAATTAAATTAAATTATGTATGGGCAGTTACTGGAGTGACTAAACCTATGACTGGAGATCTTGATTGTTCAGCCAATGGACAGCCATGCCCTCAAGGGGTATGTATTTCATGCAAGGATTTAGGGAACTTTCTAAGGGGGCGTTCCGTCCAGGGGTGGGTTCTAACTTACCTCGCTGCCGGTTCGCTTCCTCCCATGCCGTGTGGCCACGCCTCATGGGCGCAGTGCCGAAAAATAAAAAATATTCAAAAAAAAGCCAAAAACAAGATGGTGACACATGCGCAGTGCCAGAAACTCAACTTCTGTGCATGCGCAGAAGAAAAAAACCCAGAATTTTTTTTAAAAAAATCCAAAAAATATCCAAACAAATTCCCAAAAAAAGATGGCAGTGTCCACAGACTGGCACCGACTGAACCGGTTCCATGACATCATCATGACATCACCAGCGGGTTGCTACCAGTTCGGGCGGACCAGTCCGAACCAGGAGGAACCCATCTCTGGTTCTGTCACAATATGATGTAAAGTTTGTGGGATGTTCTCACAGTCACAGTGAGGATTATCAACCAGCCCTATTTATATTTCCAATATTGGCACCTGCCATGGTTGGTTCGGATCTGGTTGAGTACTATCCAGTGTTTCCTTGGGAGATCAAAGACGAAGAAGCATTGAATCAAACAGTAAATTAAACAGATCTGGGATAGAAGTTGTTTTCATGGTTATATTTGTAAGCTATGCTCATTTCAAGAAATGAAAGCAAAGTTTGTACTCTCTCTCTCTCTCTCTCTCTCCCTCCCTCCCTCCCTCCCTGTATGCATCTTTGTATGTATGTATGTATGTATGTATGTATGTATGTATGTATGTATGTACCGTATCTATCTATCTATCTATCTATCTATCTATCTATCTATCTATCTATCTATCTATCTATCTATCTATCTATCTATCTATCTATCCACCCTTCAATCCATCCATCTATCTACTGTATTTATGCAAATGTGGGAATCTATCTAGCTCCTTCCTTCCTCCCTCTCTCCCTCCTTCACTTCCTTCCTTCCTTCCTTCCTTCCTTCTTTCTTTCCTTTCTTTCCTTCCTCCCTTCCTCCCTCCATCTTTTTTCTTTCTTTCTTTCTTTCTTTCCTTCCTTCCTCCTTCCTCCCTCCCTCTTTCCTTCCCTTTCTTTCTCTTTCTTCCTTCCTTCCTTCTTTCTTTCCTTCCTTCCTTCCTCCCTCCAGCTTTCTTTCCTTCCTTCTTTCTTTCTTTCCTTCCTTCCTTCCTTCCTTCTTTCTCTTTTCTTTCTTCATTCCTTCATTCCTTCCTTCTTTCTTTCTTTTCTTTTCTTTTCTTTTCTTTATTCCTTCCTTCCTTTCTTCTTTCTTTCTTTCTTTCTTTCTTTCTTTCTTTCTTTCTTTCTTTCTTTCTTTCTTTCTTTCTTTCTTTCTTTCTTTCTTTCTTTCTTTCTTTCATCTCTATTTATCTCATCTAGAATATCAGTGTTAAGAGATCCTCTAGTCTAGAGCCAAGGGGCCTTTCTCTGCTTTTGTAAGACAATTCTAAATATCCTATCAATCCAACAATAGGTTTTGTTTTTTTAATGTTAAGCTTGCTTTGTAGCTGAGGAACTCTGCTCGTAAACATGTCCGGCTGGCTTGCAATAATGTAATTACCTCTTCACTACAATTCAGAAGCTGCAGGTAAGCCATAATGTGGTTGCTTGGCTACTGACCTAGTTTAACAGCAGAAATAACATATTTAGTGCATTAATGGAAGGACGCCACTGGTTAATACTGGTAGATTTTAGGCTGGGAAGAAGCAGTCAATATTATTCCCTCTAAAAGCAAAATTGTACAATAAAGGGAATGAAAATGGGACCGTGGAGAGGTAAAAATAAGGAGGTAGACAGCTTGTAAAGATCCAATAATAAGTATATTTCTTAGAAGATAAGTTTGGAGTGAAACAGAGTCCACCAGAGCTGGGTGACTATAATAAATTTTAAAAAATTGAATACAAAAGGAATTCAACATTCAGGGACCATGGGAAGCATGGTATCTATTTTATAAGTTAGAAAGAAAAGATTCAAGGGCAGTTTTTCCCATCTCCCACATCACCTCAGCTGCATTACAAATTTAGCTTCCAGGTAAAATGGAGATTCTTTGTGCATTGTCCTTGCGTCCCGCTTTGTTGTGTCTGAGATTAAGGCAGTAGATGATATTCTTGCCTGATCTATTTCTCCACAGAAATAGCTTAGGTTGCAAGATGATGGTTAAGTGATAAGTGATGATGATGATGATGATGATGATGATGATGATGATGATGATGATGAAAACAAAATGCACAGGTACAGTATATGTGGTACCTTGCTCAACAGTAGTAACTGTGAGAAGGATCTTGGAGTCCTAGTGGACAACCATTTAAATATGAGCCAGCAGCTGCCAAAAAAGCCAACACAGTTCTAGGCTGCATAAACAGAGGGACAGAATCAAGATCACGTGAAGTGTTAATACCACTTTATAATGCCTTGGTAAGGCCACACTTGGAATACTGCATCCAGTTTTGGTCGCCATGATGTAAAAATGATATTGAGACTCTAGAAAGAATGCAGAGAAGAGCAACAAAGATGATTAGGGGACTGGAGGCTAAAACATATGAAGAATGGTTGCTGGAATTGGGTATGTCTAGTTTAACGAAAAGAAGGATCAGGGGAGACATGATAGCAGTCTTCCAATATCTCAGGGGTTGCCACAGAGAAGAGGGAGTCAAACTGTTCTCCAAAGCACCTGAAGGTAGAACAGGAAGCAATGGGTAGAAACTAAACAAGGAGAGAAGTAACTTAGAACTAAGGAGAAATTTCCTGATGGTTAGAACAATTAATCCGTGGAACAGCTTGCCTCCAGAAGTTGTGAATGCTCCAACACTGGAAGTTTTTAAGAAGATATTAGACAACCATTTGTCTGAAGTAGTGTAGGGTTTCCTGCCTAGACAGGGGGTTGGACTAGAAGACCCCCAAGGTCCCTTCCAACTTTGTTGTTGTTGTTGTTATTATTATTATTATTATTATTATTATTATTATTATTATTATTATTATTATTATTATTATTATTATTATTATTATTATTATTATTATTATTATTATTATTATTATTATTATTATTATTATTATTATTATATCCATTCAATTTGTCCGACTCTTGGCAATTCTATGGCCCCGCTCTCTCTTCATATCTTCCAATGTTGCACTAGTTCTTTGAGTTGTTCTATGCTCTGGCTGGTGCCTCAGCTTTGATGGCATCCAGCCACAGTGTTCTTCATACCCCTGGCTTCTTTTTACCACTAACTCTTCCAAACATAATTGCTTTCTTCGGTGAATTCCCCTGCGTGATGTTGCTAAAATACGCGAGACACAGTGATTTTGCCTTCCAGTGACATGTCCATCAGAACAGAATAACAGGATTGGAAGGGACGTTGGAGGTCTTCTAGTCCAACCCCCTGTTGAAGCAGAAAACCCTATATCATTTCAGACAAGTGATTGTCCAATTTTTTTCTTAAAAACCTCCAGTGTTGGAGCATCCACAACTTCTGGTGGCAAGTCGTTCCACTGATTAATTGTTCTCACTGTCAGGAAATTTCTCCTTAGTTCTAGGCTGGTTCTCTCCTTGAGTAGCTTCCATCCATTCCTACTTGTCCTGCTTTCAAGTGCTTTGGACAATAGGGTAGGTCTTCTAGTCTTTTTTGTGGCAGCCCCTTAGATAGAGGAGGAGGAGGAGGAGGAGAAGGAAGAGGAAGATAGAAAGTCCAAAGTCACCCAGCTGGCTTTCATGCCTAAGGCAGGACTAGAACTCACCAGCTCCTGGTTTCTAGGTCAGCACCTTAACCATTAGACAGACCAGGGATTCTTTTAGATTCATTTACTTTACATCTGAGTGCAAATTTAAATGAAATCACATTTTTTGAATCATGCTCAGTTCAAAGCTTTGTTGTTGTTAATTGCGATGTCGTGTCTGACCCATCGCAACCCCATGGACAACGTTCCTCCAGGCCTTCCTGTCCTCTACCATCCTCCGGAGTCCATTTAAGCTCACGCCGACTGCTTCAGTGACTCCATCCAGCCACCTCGTTCTCTGCCGTCCCCTTCTTCTTTTGCCCTCAATCGTTCCCAGCATTTAGCTCTTCTCCTCCAGTGAGTCCTTCCTTCTCATTAGGTGGCCAAAGTATTTGAGTTTCGTCTTCAGGATCTGGCCTTCTAAAGAGCAGTCAGGGTTGATCTCCTCTAGGACTGACCGCTTGGATCGCCTTGCAGTCCAAGGGACTCGCAGGAGTCTTCTCCAGCACCATAGTTCAAAGATCTCAATTCTTTGGCCCTCAGCCTTCCTTATGGTCCAACTTTCACAGCCATACATTGCAACTGGGAAAACCACAGCCTTGACTATACGCACTTTTGTTGGCAGGGTGCTGTCTCTGCTTTTTAGTATGCTGTCTAGATTTGCCATGGCTTTCCTCCCCAGGAGCAAGCATCTTTCAATTTCTTGGCTGTAGTCCCGATCTGCAGTGATCTTGGAGCCCAGGAAAATAAAATCTGTCACTACCTCCATTTCAAAGCTACTGCTCTGCTATTTTTATTGTTTGTTGTTATATTGGATGAATGGTGGTAATGTTTTTAATGTTTTATATGGACCGGCACCTACCAAACTGGTTCTGTGATTTCATCGTGACTTCAATGAGGACCCAGATTGTTGGGGGCAATATGCTGAACTCTGTAAACCGCTTAGAGAGGGCTGTAAAGCACTATGAAGCGGTATATAAGTCTAAGTGCTAAGTGCTAAGTAACGTCACCAGCGGGTTGCTACCGGTTCAGGCGAACCGGTCCAAACCAGGAGGAACCCACCACTGCTTATAATAATGCTCCTATTATTTTGCGTCGCACAAAGCTGAGGCAAATTGCGGCAAAACAATCATGTTTAAACATCTCCCTTTGTGAAATTCTAAATCTCATAATCTAATTGTTGTGCAGCTTAGCCTAAAGGAGCGTCTCAAAAAGTAGCTTATAATGAAAAATAGCAATTAGCACTCCAGAATCTGAAGTGATCAGAGCAAATCAGAGGTCTTAATTGTTGAGGTTCTCCTGTGTGATATTTTTTTTGTCTTTTTGCTACAAAGACGGCAATAACCTTACAGGTTGTCCTTGAGTTTGTGATTTTTGTTGTAAGTCGTGGTGGTTGTTACTTGGAGGACTGCGCCTTAAGCTTATGACCTTTTTTTGCAGCCGTTAAGCGAAGCGAACCCATTGTTTGCTGGGGGGGTGGGGTTTTTTTGCCAGAAAGCAGATGTAAAGGACAATTTCTGGCTGTTGGAAGAAATATCCATCTGGTTCCAAGTGGGGAGAAAGACACTGGAAACATGGAGGCTGTTTGGAAATGTCACATAGTGAATATTGTCAGTTGTATGTCTTTGCAGGGTGATGCACCCCTATCTAATATTATGGTACATTCCAACCTAAGCAGAACACGTGATATGATGAGTGTGCATGTGTGCATTCCTAAACCACCATTAATTCTCTTCTGCCTTAGCTGTTGACCTGAACAGTCGTGTTTCTTAGCAAAGATGTAATTATTCAGGATTTATTGTTTTTGTACTGAAATAAATATTTTCTATTAGACTTTTAATCTCGGCTTTATTTCTAACTGTCTGAATTCCAAGAAAAGATCTAAATTGCCTCTATGAGATATTATTCTCACCCCAACAGGAAAGATGGTTTAATAGTGGACAGAGCCACAGGGGTTTGAGGTCCTGGGCAGCTGACCACATGGAGTGGAGAGTGAGGGTTATTTATACCCTTGGGCCTTGCCCTTGAGCTTCCTGTTCCTGTGGCAAGAGCATGTATTCTATTGGCTGTAGTCAGACTCCCATGGGGTCATGTAGGGGTCATGTTTGTCTGAATCAAGTTTTTGGTTGAAGCCTGGAAGGTAATGCAATGTCCCCAGGTGATTTTGCAATGCAGTGAGCCCTGCTCCTAGATAATCCTACTATTGTGGCCCACCAGCAAAGCTGGCGGCAGACTCGAACATTAAGGAGGAACATGAGCCAGTCCTGGAGTTTGGGGAAGGCTCTGATGAGTGCTCTGCATCGGAGGCAGAGATGGGGCCAGGGCCCTCTGACAGTTATCAGCTACCTTCGGAGTCGGAGATAACTGAGGCTGAAGAAGAGCTGGAGCCTGTTCCCAATGCGCGCATGCGCAGAGCTGTCAGGAGAAGGGAACAATTAAGGAACAGAGGTCAACTCGGGAGTAAAAGCACAAGGGGACGCTGAATGGCCCCTCGCATAGGAAATAAATAGGAGTGAAAGCGGAGTTGTGTTTGCAGGAGACAATTAGTTCATTTGTGTGAAGATTTGCTTATCTGAGAGACTCCTTGCCAAGTATTTCCTTGTTCAGCATTGTGTCAAGAAGCTATTGGCCTGGCAACTATCCAAGAACTGATAAGGTCTGTGGTTGCAATTCACCCTTGAAAGACTGTTTGCCGGGACTTTGCTGGATGTGAATGCTAGGAATTCACATTAGCCAAATAAAAAGGGGTTTTTGGGGACAAGGAGTCTATAACAAAATTATCCGCCTCAATGTCCTACCCGTTAACGACTATTTCAGCTTCAACCGTAATAATACACGAGCTCACAATAGATACAAACTTAATGTAAACTGCTCCAGACTTGATTGCAAAAAATTCGACTTCAACAACAGAGTGGTCAACACCTGGGACACTTTACCTGACTCAGTAGTTTCTTCCCCAAACCCCAAAAACTTCAACCTCAGATTATCTACCATCGACCTCACCCCATTCCTAAGAGATCGGTAAGGGGCGTGCATAAGCGCACAATCGTGCCTACCTTTCCTGTCCTAGGTACCCATATAATCATACCTCTTTTACTCTTCTTATTCATGCTTGTAATATTACATATATATTCAATCATGTTTTACTGTCTGTACTTTGCTTATAATCATATATGCTTGACAAATAAACAAATACAAATACAAATACAAATTTCGTGATTTGGTGAAGCCTAGGTCAGAACAATTATGTCCTGGAGGGTCATGTCTTAATCCCATCACCCTGGAGGTCTTTTGTCTTGTAGATAAACTGGCCCAGTTCTTCTCAATGGGCACCAAATATCTGCTGTGGGCAGGGAGCTGAAGCTCTGATTTTGTCTCCCTTAAAATTTATATTTCTCCTTTAGGGGAAATGCAATGTTCTGCCTTTTTAATATTTCCCAAAATATTTCATTTTTCCAGGAGAAGGGTGGGTGCTAACTTTCTACATGGCAAAAAGTCAATATCAATTGTGGGATGCTGTAAACAACCATATAAATGCAGGCCGGTTGCTGAGTGTCCAACATGTGGTCATGTGACTGTGTGTCTGTGTGTGATCAGAACTTCAGGTTGTACATAGCTTTTTCAGGCCCATTGTAAATCAAATGGTTGCTAAGCAACCGGTTTCTAAGGAATACCTGTATATCACCTGTTGCTGAGATGAAGGCGTGATTTCGGCCTGCCTGCTATTTCTGCTGTTCTAATCCCACAGCTCTCAACCCAAAATGTTCTTTGTTTTTTATTTTTTTTAGGATCTTCTTTCTCTTCCCTTGACAGCAATTCTCAGCATCCAGGTTTAAGTCAGCCTAGCAAATTTCAACATAACGTAAATTCGAAAACAATCCCAAAGGGATCCAGCAAGCTGGGGTCCATTTGATGCCAAACGCATCGTGGACCCATCCCTGTTCAAAGATTCCTAGTGCAGGATTTCAAGAAGTGGACATTCTTTAAATTGTGCTAATTTTGCAGTCAAGTTGTGAATGAATAGCAATAGCACTTAGCACTTAGACTTATATACCGCTTCATAGTGCTTTACAGCCCTCTCTAAGCGGTTTACAGAGTTCAGCCTCTTGCCCCCAACAATCTGGGTCCTCATTTTACCGACCTCAGAAGGATGGAAGGCTGAGTCAACCTTGAGCCTAGTGAGATTTGAACAGCTGAACTGCTGAACTGCAGTGCTGCACTTTAACCACTGCACCACCTCGGCTCTTGAAGGGCCTAGAAGGGGCTAGAACAGCGGTGCCCAATTTTGGCAACAGGTTAAGTAAGACCTGTGAAGTTCAACTCCTAGAATTCTCCAGCCCTCTGCTTTATTCATAAATATAAATTTATAATATTGGTATTATATTTATATAACTAAGGACCCCTCATTTCAAACCGGCATTTATGTTGATAATTAACTTTGAACAAGCCATGTCAACGGGGGGGGGAGCTGGATTCGCTTAACAACAGCCTGATTTGCTTAACGACAGTGGCAAAAGAAAAGGTTGTAAAATCGGATGTGACTCACTTAACAAGCTCCTCGCTTAGCAAAAGAAACTCTGGTCCAGTTTGTGGCTGTATTTGGGGGATTACTTGTATCTTAAATTTTCAGATGTCCCTCATCTCATGTATTTATTTTATTTTATTTATTTATTTATTTGTCAAACATGTATAGGATAGTAGTAATTTGTATAAACATAAGTAAAAAGTAACGATAAAAGAGGACAATAGGACAGTAGGACAGGGACGGTAGGCACAGTGGTGCGCTTATGCACGCCCCTTACAGACCTCTTAGAAACGAGGAGAGGTCGACTGTAGACAGTCTAAGGTTAAAGTTTTTGGGATTTGGGGAAGAAACCACAGAGTCAGGTAGTGCATTCCAGGCACTGATCACTCTGTTGCTGAAGTCGTATTTTCTGCAGTCGAGTCTGGAGCGGTTTACATTTAGTTTGAATCTATTACGTGCTCGTGTATTGTTGCGGTTGAAGCTGAAGTAGTCATTAACAGGAAGGACATTTTGGGATATGATTTTATGAACTACATTTAGATCAGATCGGAGGCGACGTAGTTGTAAATTGTCTAATCCCAGTATTTCAAGTCTGGTGGAATAAGGTATTTTGTTGTGAGCAGAGGAGTGAAGGACTCTTCTTGTGAAATATTTCTGGACTCTCTCGATTGTATTTATGTCTGATATGCAGTGCGGGTTCCAGACAGGTGAGCTGTATTCCAGAATTGGTCTAACAAATGTTTTGTATGCTCTGGTTAGTAATGTAATGTTGCCAGAGAAGAAGCTATGCAAGATTAGATTAACAACTCTTAGTGTGAGTTAGGTGAGACATCTGTCATTTACATCTGTCATTTATAAAAAGCCAGAATCTAACATTATTTGCACCTTTGTCGGATGCTCGACACTCTTACAAGGAGGCGTGTGTGGAAGACAAATTATTAAGGGGTGCCTCTCTTCAAGGAACACAAAGCAAATCTTTTCCTATCCAAATTGATCCTTCAGTGCCAAATTGGTGGAAATCGAAGGAAATTTATCTTTTTGCTGGAGTGATAAATTATGGAACAAGGACATGGGTGATCCCACGGTGCTCAACTCGTCTTCCGGAGATGCTTTTTAAGAAGTTTGAAATCACTCGTGTTGTTGTTGTTGTTTCACAGAAAAGGAATCATAATATTTTAATCTACGAAAGGCACGCATTTATCGGGATCCTAATACCCTGCGTATTGTCTGCCGTTTCTAACACCCAGGATCGCTTCAGGATCCCTTTAGATCAGAGGTGGGGAACAATGGTCCCTTTATGACTTCAACTCCCAGAATTCCTGAGACAGCCATCAGGAATTCTGGGAGTTGAAGTTCACACATTTTAAAGGGACCATAGTTCTCCATGCTGGCTCAGGAATTCTGGGAGCTGAAGTTCACATATCTTAAAGGGACCATAGTTGCCCATTGCTGGCTCAGGAATTCTGGGAGTTGAAGTCCACAAGTCATAAAAGGGGCATCGTTCCTCACCCCTGCCTTAGGAATGCCCAAAAGAGCCAAGGGGCCAACTGTGTAACCACAATTGTTGCTTTTCCCTTTTAATGTGCATCACACATGGCATAATGTTACGCCCAGGGGTGAAATCCAGCAGGTTCTGACAGGTTATGGAGAACTGGTAGTGGAAATTTTGAGTAGTTTGGAGAACCGGTAGCGGAAATTTTGAGTAGCTTGGAGGACCAGCAAATACCACCTCTGGCTGGCCCCAGAGTTGGGTGGGAATGGAGATTTTGCAGTATCCTTCCCCTGCCATGCCCACCAAGCCACGCCCACCAAGCCACACCACGCCCACAGAACCGGTAGTAAAAAAAATTGGATTTCACCAAATGGTTACGCCATTTTCATTTTGTATTTCCCACAAATGTACAAAGCGTTCTTTTTAATACAGGTAGTCCTCGACTTACAACCGTTCGTTTAGTGACCGATCAAAGTTACAACGGCACTGAAAATAGTGACTTATGACCATTTTTCACACTTGTGACAGTTGCAGCCTCCCCATGGTCGTTGATCAAAAATCTGGTGGGCACTTGGCAACTTACTCATGTTTATGACGGTTGCATTGTCCTGGGGTCACGTGATCTTCCCTTTGCAACCTTCTGACAAGCAAAGTCAATGAGAGAGCCAGATTCACTTAACAACCGTGTTGCTAACTGAACAGCTGCAGCCCTTCACTTAACTGTGGCAAGAAAGGTCATAAACAGAGGTGGATTCCTCCTGGTTCACACCGGTTCTATAGAACCGGTAGCAAACCGCTGGTGATGTCACGGAGCTGGTTCTGTCGGTGCCGGTCCGTGGACGCCACCATCTTTTGGGAGATTTTTTTTAAAAATGTGTTTGGATTTTTTTTTTTGCTGATTTTTTTCTTCTGCACATGTGCAGCAGCCAAGTTTCCAGCATTTTGTTTTTGGCTTTTTGGGGGGGAATCTTTTGGGGGGGAATTTTTTGCTATATTTTGGCACTGCGCATGCGCGCACGCCCGTGCAGCGCAGCCACACAGCCCGGGAGGAAGCGAACCGGCGGCGAGGTAAGTTAGAACCCACCCCGGTCGTAAAATGGGGCAAAGCTCACTTAACAAATGTCTCACTTAGCAACATAAATTTTGGGCTCAATTGTGATCATAGGTTGAGAGTTACCTATATAGAAGAACTAAGGCAGTTTGATAATTTTTAACTTAAGGGGAGTTGTGGTTGCTCCATCACTTGACGTTTTCAAAAATAGACTGGGCAGAATGGTATAAGCAAGGGGTTGGACTAGAAGACCTCTGAGGTCCCTTCCAGCCCTATGATTCTATATTCTATGTTCTATCTATGACTTTATCATCCGTCTTTCTAAGATTTCCAGATTGTAAAATGAAAATGACTCTCCTGAATCTTTCTTTCCTTTCTTTTCGTTCTCCTCTTTTCATCAGGCATTTCTTTATGACGTATTGATCGTTCTACAATGTTTATAGCCTCTTCCAATCCTAAAGGACCTTGAACAGGATGCAATCCCTCCATGACATCCATTAAAAATACAGATAAAATCATCAATGATTAAAACATTGTCTGTCATCTAATGTAAAGACTAAACACTCACAGGAACAAGGTTAATTTAGTCAGTTTTGAAGCACTTTCATTCGGCGGTCTCCAACTTTGGCACCTTTAAGGTTTGTGGACTTCAACTCCCAGAATCCCAGAATGGCTGGGGAATTCTGGGAGTTGTAGTCCATGAGTCTTAAAGTGGCTGGCTGGGGAATTCTGGGAGTCGAAGTCCACAAGTCTTAAAGTGGCTGGCTGGGGAATTCTGGGAGTCGAAGTCCACGAGTCTTAAAGTGGCTGGCTGGGGAATTCTGGGAATCGAAGTCCATGAGTCTTAAAGTGGCTGGCTGGGGAATTCTGGGAGTCGAAGTCCACGAGTCTTAAAGAGGCTGGCTGGGGAATTCTGGGAGTTGTAGTCCACGAGTCTTAAAGTGGCTGGCTGGGGAATTCTGGGAGTCGAAGTCCATGAGTCTTAAAGTGGCTGGCTGGGGAATTCTGGGAATCGAAATCCACTGGTCTTAAAGTTGATGGCTGGGGAATTCTGGGAGTTGAAGTCCACAGGTTTTAAAGTTCCCAAGGTTGGACACCCCTGTTTTACTTCTATCATTTCTCCAAGATCTTTTAAACAAAATGCATAAATTGTTCAGGCAGGTCACCATCCAGTTTTCTTTTAGCACGGAAGGAACTCCAGATGCAATTCATCTGCAAATATAAATCCATTTGGAGGAAGCAAGCATTCCTATCATATTTCTTTCAGCATCTCATATCTCATATCTCTGCTCTTCATTCTTCTATTCACAATTGCCTGGCAAAACATATATCCACTTGTTAAGAGGTTGAGAGGAAGTTCTAAAATAAATAGAGCAGCTGAAGAATATCAGATATTAGCTTTCCAATGCTATTTCAAGGACAGATAGTCCTCGACTTATGACCACAATTGAGCCCCAAATCTCCGTTGTGAAGCAAGGCACTCGTTAAATGAGCTGTGCCCAATTTTATGACCACTTTTGCCATGGGTGGTTAAGTGAATAGCCGCAGTTGTTAAGTTAGCAACATGGCTGTTAACTGAATTTGGCTTCCCCGTTGACTGCGCTTGCCAGAAGGTCGCAAAAGGGGATCACGTGACCCCAGGACTCTGCAACCGTCATAAATATGAGTCAGTTGCCAAGCAATTTAATTTTGATCACGTGACCATGGAGATGTTGCAACATTCGTAAAGGTGAAAAATTGTCATGTGACTTTATAACGTTGAATGGTCACTAAACAAACTGTTGTAATTCGAGGACTACCTGTAATGGCTTCCAGACCATAAATGTCTATGGAGATTCTCAAGTCATCCAGGCAGGGGTGAAATGCTCCTGGTTCAGGCGGGCCGGTCGGTCGTCATAGAGCCGATAGCGATCGCAGCGCGAGGCTTCCCCCACCCGCTTCTCCCACCCGCCTGGACGCCGCCATTTGGGTTCTTTCACCCTCTGTGCATGCGCAGAACGCTTTGCGCATGTGCAGAGGGTAAAAGAACCCAAATGGCGGCGTCCAGGCGGGTGGGAGAAGCAGGTGGGGGAAGCCTCGCTCTGCGATCGCTATCGGCTCTACGATGACCAACCGGCCCGCATCCAGGTCCTGGTTGTCCCAAAGGTGCTTTTCTTGTTTCAAGAGGCAACTGGACTTTCTGGTTTTTCTTTGAAGACGTTTCGCTTCTCATCCAAGAAGCTT
The DNA here is from genome assembly GCA_023053685.1 of Diadophis punctatus similis. NCBI lineage: Eukaryota > Metazoa > Chordata > Lepidosauria > Squamata > Dipsadidae > Diadophis > Diadophis punctatus. Next base: position 5,433,704 of record JALIGW010000036.1, on the reverse strand, counting down.
CTTCAACTCTCAGAGCATTTTTGTACTTAGCTTGGTTTAGGACAGACCTGGGCATTTTATGGCCCGCGGGTCACATCCGGTTCATAGGCGGTTGCAGTCTGGCCCATGGCATCAGTAGCGTTGGCTACAGAGGGTGGGACATGGGCATTGGAGGTGAGGCAATAGGGAGATATTGGTGGAGGGGCAAAGTGGCATTGGCAGAGGAGGTGGGGCAGAATGTAGGTGCAGCATGAGGGCACAGAGGCCTCCGCAATAGTACCAGTTTCTCATGTAGTCCCTTGGCAAAATTCATTGCCCATCATTGGTCTAGGACTGTGATGGTGAACCTATGGCATGTGTGTCATAGGTGGCACGGGGAGCCATATCAGAGGGCACGCGAGGCGTTGACCTACATCCGCTCCAACACGCATGCGTGCGCTGGCCAACTGATTTTCAGTCTTCTTTTCAGCTGTTTTCGCTGTCCCCAGACCTCAGGGAAGCCTCTTGAAGCCTGGGGACGGTGAAAAACGGCCCAACGGGCCAACCGGAAGTTTGTTTCCAAACTTCAGTTTGGCCATTTTTCGCCATCCCCAGGCTTCAGGAGTCCATTGTGAGGCCTGTGCTCATGTGCAGGGGGTAGGGTAAGTGGGGGGGAGTGTGCATGTGCAGGGGAGCAGCGCGGGGGTTGTGCGCATGCATGGAGGGAGGGCATGGGTGTGGGCAGGCGCGTGCACACACACCCTTTTGGCACACGAGCCAAAAAAGGTGCGCCATCACTGGTCTAGGATGTTGCCAGTTTCATAAGTTTGTTAAATCTGTCCATGTTTTTTGCAAATATGGAGTTTTCACCATGTCTTCTGACTGAAATGTAGATGTCTCACATCTAGCCCATTACACATTTTCCCAGTAGTTCTAACAACAGAAATCTCACACATTGTTCATACCAGACATGAATGAGCAAGGCTGGTGCGGATATCTTATTTATTTATTCTCTTCTAACTTCCTCCCTATATGGTTGTGAGTTCAATCTTAGGTACAGGCAGGTGTAGGATCTCCTGCTTGGGCAGGGGGTTGGACTAGATCAGTGGTGGCAAACCTTTTTAGGCTCGCGTGCCAAAAAGGGGAGGGTGCGCTCGCGCGCGCTCGCATACCCACACCCATTCCCTCCCCCCCACGCATGCGCACAACACCCCCCCATGCTGCCCCCTGCGCATGCGCACACCCCCCACCCCCGCGCAAAGGCCTTACTGGAGCCTGGGACGACAAAATGGGCAAACCGGAAGTGCGGAAAAACGCACTTCCGGTTTGCCGGTGAGCTGTTTTTTGCACTCCGGAGGGTTCAGGGAAGCTCCCTGAAGCTCCAAAATGCAAAAAACTACAAAACGGACAAACCGGAAGTGCGGAAAAGTATACTTCCGGTTTGTCCGTTTTGTAGTTTTTTGCATTCCGGAGCTTCAGGGAGCTTCCCTGAACCCTCTGGAGTGCAAAAAACAGCTCACCGGCAAACCGGAAGTGCGTTTTTCCGCACTTCCAGTTTGCCAGTGGGCAAGCCTCGCGTGCCAGCCGCTATGGCTCCGCGTGCCACCTGTGGCACGCGTGCCATAGGTTCGCCACCACGGGTCTAGATGATCTGCAAGGTCCCTTCCAACTCTGTTAATCTGAAAATAGCAGAGATTTTTTTAAAAGCACAAAGCAACGGTTCACTTAACCATGTATTGTGGAATAAGCCATAATTGGCTGGATTTGTACACTGTATTAAATAACATGGATTGAATTCATACAACAATGCTAACCCGCTTAAAGTAGTCTATTCAGAGAAGTGGCATTATAAGCAGAGGTGGTATTCAGGCCGGTTCCGACCGGTTCGGGCAAATCGGTAGTAGCGACCTATCCTATCCTATCCTATCCTATCCTATCCTATCCTATCCTATCCTATCCTATTCTATTCTATTCTATTCTATTCTTGCAGACATTTCATTCATTCATTCACCCACCTAGGTAACATCATCAGTCTTAGGAGAGAATGGGGTCTGCTCTCTGTTTCTATACTAACTGCTTGCCCTGTCGGTAGGAATCTCTGGTGATAGTTCCTCGATTAGGCTGTTATATCCTATTAGCTTGTTTTTCTGAGTTGGTAATTCCTTGATTCTCAGCGTGTTCTGAACTTTAGAGTTCCATCAGAACAAATTTCAGAACAATTCAAGTGTTCCATCATAGGGAACTATTAAAAATGTTTTTTTTAGCTTAGGGTCACAAAAGTCACCTGGGTGGTAGTCCACTCCGGATGCTTTCTACCACGTCGCCTGCAGAAACTTTCGCCCAGGGGAGTATGTTTTTTAAGGTACAGACATCAAATAAAAACTTTTGTTTGTTACACCTGGAATAGGATATATAAAATTATATTTTAAGGAGATATATTAACGCACGGATGAATTAGGATTAAAATTCCATTAGCAAACCATGGAAGCTGTCATTTTAAAAAAATCCGTAAGCAAAAAAAAAAAGCAATAGCAAATTAATTCGCTTTGACAACAGCCCTTTGCGCAACACAATTGCATAAATAAAATTATCTGGTTATTGGCTTCATCCCAGCTCTTATGCTCGCACAGTGGGTACATTTTACATTTAACATTCTGCCTGACAAGCTCAATGGACAGAGCAACGTAATTATATTTGACAATCTGAAAGCTCCACATCTTAGCAACACATTATAATACACAAACGCAGGGTAGATGCTAGCATTTGGTAAACTACTTTAAAAAACACACAAAGCACACCCTGACGTGTAACAACATTATTTTACAAGTCATGCGCTGTTAAAAAGAGAATAGTAAACTTACTAGCCAATCAGCGTCACTGTTTCTTACATCCTACACTTGCTCTTAGTTCTCTTAAGTCTCCCATAGGTAGTCCTTGACTTGCAACCATTTATTTAGTGACAAGTTACAACGGCACTGAAAAAAAGTGACCTATGACCATTTTTCATATTTACGACCGGTGCAACATCCCTACGGTCATGTGATCAAAATTCAGATGCTTGCAACTGGCATGTACTTACGACGGTTGCAGTGTCCCAGGGTCATGTGATCCCCCTTCTGACAAGCAAAGTCAACGGGGAAGCCAGATTCACTTAGCAAGTGTTCCTATCTTCTTCACAACTGCACTGATTCACTTAACAACTGCGGAAAGAAACATCGCAAAATGGGGCAAACTCCACTTAACTACGGTCTTGGTTAGCAATAAAAATGTGGGGCTCAATTTTTGTGGTCGTAAGTCGAGGACTATCTGTAAATAATGAGTTTAAGTGACTTTGTGGTTCTATGAAATTCCAAATGTTGTTCAACACCCAACATCACTCGTCCAGGTGGGAAGCTATACAAATTGTTTCAAGAGATAAATAAATCCAACTATGTGAGATTCTAAGATTTAGCAACTGAATTGAACTACAGGTAATCCCCGTTTAACGACCCTACTGGTACTAGGGACCCTATTACCTTTGACCACAATTAAGTGAAGTAGTCACTAAGTGAAACCACGGCTGTGCTTATGATCTTACTTCAGCTGTGAAGGTTATACATATGAGGACAGGTTTCAAAGTACTTTTCAATACGGTCGTGCCTTCAAATGGTCACTAAATGAGGCCATTGCTAAACAAGGACTACCTATAGTTTCACTTTTTGGTTTTCTTTTTTAAAAAATATTTACGCCAAAGAGTAAAATGGAAATTACAAGATAATGGGCTCATTTTGGCAGTTTAAGGTTGATTTAGACATGAAATATTTTTTTTTAAAAAAATGGAAATTCTTTGTAAAGAAATAATTTGGAGACCAGGTTTGGTAGAGACTTGCAAAATCTCAATATCTCTCCCTCCCTCCCTCCCTCCCTCTCTCTCTCTCCCCTTCACTCCCTCTCTCTTTCTCTCCCCCCTCTCTCTTTCTCCCTCCCTCCCTCCCTCTCTCTCTTTCTCTCCCTCTCTCCCTCCCTCCCTCCCTCCCTCTTTCTCTCTCTCCCTCCCTCTCTCTCTCTTTCTCTCTCCTGCCCTCCCTCTCTTTCTCTCCCCCCTCTCTCTCCCTCTCCTTCCCTCCCTCTCTCTCCTTCCCTCCCTCTCTCTCCCTCCCCCCCTCTCTCTCCTGCCCTCCCTCTCTTTCTCTCCTCCTCTCTCTCTCCCTCTCCTTCCCTCCCTCTCTCTCCTTCCCTCCCTCTCTCTCCCTCCCCCCCTCTCTCTCATAGAAAGGCAGATACTAATAATATTGGATTGGTGGGAGACAACTTGGCGGCTGTGGAAGATAATATGCATATCGTATTTGCTTTGCATTCTCAAACGCCGTTCTCTGTTTGACATCCTGTCACCTGCTTGCTCAGGGCACTTTACCTAATCACCTGGAGACATCTTTGCTGTTCAGCATCGGCACTGAAACGGCACCTTTGACCACAAGCAGATGCTCTGTTTTTTCCTTGACGAAAGGAAGAATATGACGATCCGATGGCTGTTCCCATCCCTGCCTCTCCACCTTCCTCTGTCGCTCGCCTTTAGTCCAGTAGTTCTGAAATTGGTGGTAATTACCCAAGGGGGTAATTTGGACATATCCTGAGGATAACGCAGCAATTTGTGAGTGGAACATCCAGTTTGGGATTGTTATGTAAAATAACAGAGCATGGTTGTTGGGGTGGGTCTTGATTTTCTTCGCTGCCGGTTCGCTCCTTGACGTGCTGTGCGGGTACGCGCGTGTTGTGCGCCCCGTGCGTGTACATGCGCAGTGCTAAAAAACCAGCTTCTGCACGTCATAGAAGCAAAAAACAAGATGGCGCAGCCTACGGCGCCGAGAGCTGGTTTGGGGGCGTGGCAGGCCTGGGTTGCTGTCGTTTCCAGCGACCCAGGCCACCAAGTTACTACCGGTTCCATAGAACCGGTCCGAACCGGGAGGAACCCACTTCTGGTGAAGAGGGGTTATGATGTTATTTGAGACTTATGATGTTATTTGAGTCCTCGACTTATGACCACAATTGAGCCCAAAATTTATGTTGTTAAGCCAGACCATTGTTAAGTGAGTTTTAGCCCCATTTTACGATCTTTCTTGGCACAGTTGTTAAGTGAATCAGTTAGTAACACGGTTGTTAAATGAACCCAGCTTCCCCCCATGGATTTTGCTTGATCGAAGTTTGCAAAAGGGGATCACATGACCCCAGGACACTGCAACCGTCATAAATATAAGTCAGTTGCCAAGCGTCTGAGTTTTGATCATGCGACCATGGGAATTCCGCAATGGTCGTAAGTGTGAAAAATGGTTATAAGTAACTTTTTCTGTGTTGTAACTTTGAACCGTCAGTGAACAAATGGCTGCAAGTTGAGGCCTACTTGAATTAGTGTACAAACATGGAGGATAAAAGGGAAGGGGGTTTAAGGATTTGAAAATCCTTATTCAAAATGGTTAGGTTACAAAATATTCAGTGCTGTTGGTTCGTTAAGCAGGGGGTTGGATTAGAAGACCTCCAAGGTCCCTTCCAACTCTGTTATTCGATTCTGTTCTATTCTGTTCTATTCTATTCGATTCGATTCAATTCAATTTGATTCTAAATCAGGAGTTTCCAAACTTGGTAACTTTAAGATTTGTGGACTTCAACTCCCAGAATTCTCCAGCCATCCATTCTGCATTGGAATTTGCGTCATGGCTGGGGAATTCTGGGAGTGGAATTCTACATGTCTTAAAGTTGCCAAATTTGGAGACCTGGTATAAATTCGTTCTGTTGTCACAGTTGCAGCCTTTTGGCAACATGTGACGAAACCAGGACTGAGTTGATATATGTAAATGTATGCTTATATGTGTTTATTTATTTATTATTTATTATTAGGTTCTTCTATGCCGCCCTACTCCCTAAGGACTCAGGGCGGCGTACAACATTTTAAGAGAACACTAAACAATAAACTTATATAAAAACAGTTTTAAAAAGTTAAAAAAGACATCCAACAACATACATACAGGGGGAGATCTGGGATATAAAATTGTCTCAGACCCCTGCCTGCAGGAAGAGCCATGTCTTAATGTGTTGATGCTACATTACTGATTAATGGTTAAGGAAGCACGCATTGGACATGGTAATGTGCCAAGTGATTAAAAAAAATAGTAAACACCCATCTATGTCTGTTTTAGGAAAATATTCCAGATTCCTCGGCTGCTGTTTGCCACAATCTGTCGGGAATTGAAATGGGAGATTTTTGTTAGTAAAATAGTTTCTCATTAAGCTGACTGTAGTCCAATTTTCCAAATGAATTGTTCCTTCCTTCCTTCCTTCCTTTCCTCCCTCCCTCCCTCTCTCCCTCCCTCCCTCCCATCTCTTTCCTTCCAACCTCCCTCCTCTTTCCTTCTAACCTTCCTCCCTCCCTCTCCCTTCCATATCCTGAGTCCCCCGGGAGTTGGGCGGCATATAAGAATAACAAAATAAATAAATAAATAAAATCCTTCCTTCCTCTCTCCCTCCTCCCGCCCTCCCATCTCTTTCTTCCAACCTACCTTCCTTCCCTCCCTCCCTCCTTCCTTCTTTCCTCTGCATCCTTCCCTCCCTCCCTCCCATCCATCCATCCATCCATCCATCCTTCACAATTCTTCAGGTTCCCAGCATTCATTTCTTAGTCAAAAGATCTGTTCATGGAACTTAGGCATTATAAGGAGATCTGCTGTCCAACTTTTGGACAGGGTTTCATTTGCTGCAAAATATTTTAACTGCGTCAATCAAGTTTCCCAAGAGCTACACTAAACACTGGGGGTTGATAGCTGCAAAATGCATATAGATATAGCTTTTTTTGTGATGCCTAGCTGAGCTCCCACATTCCTACATTCCCGCATTTCCTACCTTCAAAGGGCATCGCGATCACCTGCCATCTGTTTTCAACCATCATAGTCTGACGAGACTAATATAAAGGCTGCCAAAATGTAGACCCAGGAGACTGAGCTGCAGGATTTAGCCATGCCGGGCCTTGAACCAAGCAGCAGCCAATTTAGCGCAAAAATTAACAATTGGTGGTGCCACCTCCTTGTTGTTCCTCAGTCACCGGTTTTTCCTCGACTTACGACCACAATTGAGCCCAACATTTCTGTTGATAAGCGAGGCGGTTGTTAAGTGAGCTTTGCTCCATTTTACGACCTTTCTTGCCACTGTTGTTAAGTGAATCACTGTCGCTGTTATATTAGTAACACGGTTGTTAAGTGAATCTGGTTTCCCCGTTGACTTTGCTTCAGCTGTTAAGTGAATCACTGCAGTTGTTAAGTTAGTAACCTGGTTGTTAAGTGAATCTGGCTTCTCCATTGACTTTGCTTGTCAGAAGGTCACGAAAGGAAATCACGTGACCCCAGGCTACTGTAACCGTCATAAATATGGGTCAATTGCCAAGCGTCTGAATTTCGATCACATGACCATGGGGATGCTGCAACGGTGGTAAGTGTGAAAAATAACTAAGTCACTTTTTCAGTGCTATTGAAACTTCAAACAGTCACTAAAGAAATGATTGCAAGTCAGGGGTGGGTTCTAATTTACCTTGCTGCCAGTTCGCTTCCTTCTGCGCCGTGTGGCCGCACCTCGTGGGCACGCACGTGCAAAGCGCACGCGCATGCACAGTGCCAGAAAAAAATTCCCCCCCAAAAAAGCCAAAAACAAGATGGCAACGCATGCGCAGTGCCGGAAACTCAGCTTCTGCGCATGCGCAGAAGAAAAAACCTGGAATAAAAATAAAATAAAAAAATAAAATAAAATAAAAATTTCAAAAAAAGATGGCAGCGCCCACAGACCGTCACCGACCGAACCAGTTCCGTGATGTCATCATGACGTCACCAGCGGTTTGATACCGGTTTGGGCAAACTGGTCCGAACCGGAGGAACCCACCTCTGTTGCAAGTCAAGGATTATCTGTATCTTTGCAGGCCATCATCACTTTGACTTCCTTGGCTGGGCACCAGCTAAAGTTCAACCAAGCTTTGCTTCAGGTTGCCAACCTGAATGATAGCTTCGCAATTCCCCAAGACGTTTACCTCACAGCATTTTGCAGGAATTCCCCCACAGTATCTGTTAAGTGGTGGAGTTCTCTCATGGCTTCTGCTAAATTCAGGCCACGTCTGTCCAAAAAGCATGGTTTCTCCAACCTCCTAGCACTGATGATGTTACCTAGTTGGGTAATGAAACGTCTTTAAGAAAACAGCCAAGTTCCGAAAGCACCAAGGACTCCACAGTCCTTCCCCTCCTCCTCCATTCTCTTGTAACATTGAAGACGTTACCTAGCTGGGTAATGAAACGTCTGCAAGAAAACAACCAAGCTCAGAAAGCATCGACCCCACAGTTCTTCTCTTCCTCCTCTTTCCTCCTCCTCCCCCTCCAACTCCACTCTCTTCTAGCACTGACGATGGTACCTAGTTGGGTAATGAAACATATGCAAAAGAACAACCAAGCTCAGAGAGCACCAAGGACCCCACAGTCGTCGTCCTCCTCCTCCTCTTCCACCAACCCCACTCTGTTTTAGCACTGATGATGTTACCTAGTTGGGTAATGAAACGTCTGCAAGAAGACAAGCAAGCACAGAGAGCACCAAGGACCCTGCAGGTCAATCCCAAGCTAGCAATATTATCTTCTATCGGTTGTCTAACGTAAATGTCTCTTTTACAAACACCATGCGCTCTCCTCCTCCTTTGATACTAAGCCTGGAGGGGAGATTGTTTAGAGTTTTTAAAGACATGGTCCAGGATCAATACCATCAATGCAAACATTAGTTCCTTTTGAATAAGCCCAATATTAAACGAACGAGTAACGGCAGTTTGCTCTACTCCTTTAGGGTTCTACCTCAAAAATGCTGCTGTTTGTAGTTTAAAAAAAGAAAGAAAGAAAGAAAAGACAACCAAGTTTATAATTTTTTCTCCTGCGTGGCTTTCAACCTTTGGATTAAAACACGGTGGCTTTTTTCAGATGGAGTAGAGGCAAAAATAAGGAAGCTGGGAGCTCAGGAAAAGCATCTTTGGCTTGGGGTTCTTTAAAGATGTAACTTTGAATAAACACAAATTAATAGAAGAGCATAAATGAGAAATTAAACAAAACACGTTTGCACTTAAATGCTCTGTAAATATGCACAGCTCACCTCAAAGGTCAAAAAATTAAGTCCGGAAGCCTTAAAAGTGACTGTTTAAAGACAAACGAAACCACTCAAAAATACCTTCCATGGCACCCATCCAGCTTTTTATCCCATTGAAATTTGCATTTTGTGTTGTTGTTTTTTAAAATAAAATTCACTAGAAAAAGAGGCTAGCATTTTCCAAATAATGTTAGTCTAGGTCCAGATCTGACTGGAACTCCATTTTATTGAGATAAGCTGTAATTTAGTGCAGTTTTTCCCAACCTTGGTAAGGTTAAGACGTGTGGACTTCAACTCCCAGAATTCTCCAGCCAGCATATTGGATAGGGAATTCTGGGAGCTGAAGTCCACCTATCTTAAAGTGAGTAAGGTTGAGAAATACTGCTAAGGGAAGAATTAATCTGAGTTTCTTTCTCACACTTTCTCGGTTTCCTGAGGTAAAATCATTTTCTTTCAACTCGTTTCTCCAAGATCTTTTCCTTGGTTCTTTACATCACCAGATGAAAATGCTTCTTGACATGGAACCTGGTTAAATTGTGGGATTTTTTTAAAAAAAATTAATTTATTTTAATTTATTTTTTTGCCATCAGTGGGATGGGATTAGCAACTAATTTGAGATAGTTGTTCTTAGGAGAATAGCAGATTCGTGCCAAAAAAAGGCTAAATATTGATGACGGCAAGCCTGAAGTTCTGGTTGTGGAGAAATGACAGCGAAGAAGAGTGATGGTCCTTGAATCCAAGTTTGTAAGGCTCACAAATTCATCTACACAGGTAGCCCTCAATTTACAACCATTTGTTTTGGTGAGTGTTGGAAGTTTCAACCGCACTGAAAAAATTGACATAGGAGGACCGTTTTCCACTCTTAGGACCGTTGCAGTGTCCCCCATGGTCACATGATCAAAATTTGGACGCTTGGCAATGTATTTATGACAGTTGCTGTCACGGTGTGAATATTGTCAGTTGTATGTCTATGCAGGGTGATGCACCCCTATTCTAATATTATGGTATATTCCAATACAAGCAGAACACGTGATATGATCTTGTACGCATGTCCACATTCCTGATCCACCATTAATCACTTTTTGACTTGGCTCTTGACCTGAACGGTGGCGTTTTCTTAGCAAAGATGTAATTATTCAGGATTTATTGTTTTTGTACCGAAGTAAATATTTCTATTAGACTTTTAATCTCGGCTTTATTTCTAACTGTCTGAATTCCAAATAAAGATCCAAATCGCCTCTATGAGATTTTATTCTCATCTCTCAACAGTTGCAATGTCCTGGGGTCACGTGAGGCCCTTTTGTGAACTTTTTTGATGTTCTCCAAAGCACGGGACAGTAGGACAAGAAGCCAAGAAGCTTCTCAGAGAAAAGATCCAACCTGGGGATAGAGAGGAATTTCGTGCCAGTAAGAACTACATTAAGCAATGGAACAGCTTGCCTCCTAAAGTTATGGGTGTTCCATTACTGGAGGTTTTCAAGAAAAGATTGGGCAACCATTTGTCCAGGATGGTGTAAGAACTCCTGCCTTGGGCAGGGGGTTGGACTAGAAGACCTCCAAGGTGCCTTCCAGCCGTGTGATTCTATAATTCTCATCCCGACATCTCTTTCTTTTTCCTCCTCCAAAAACAGACCGCAAAGTCACATGATATTTCAGCATAAAAATTTTCCCAGAAAGAAAAATTGGCTGAATTCTTAAATAAGTTCTTCATTTATTTAGAGATGTATGTATATATTGAAGGAGTCAGTCTCGTTTGAGGGGTTCTTAGTGCTCTCTGAGCTTGGTTGTTTTCTTGCAGATGTTTCATTACCCAAACTAGGTAATGTCATCAACTAGTACTGATGATGTTAGCTAGTTGGGTAATGAAACGTCTGCAAGAAAACAACCAAGCTCAGAGAGCACCAAGGACCTCACAGTTGTCCTCCTCCTTCTCCCTCCATCCTCTGTCTTTCATCCTCCTCCTCCTCCTCCTCCTCTCCACAAACTCCACTCCCTTCTAACACTGATGGTATTACCTAGTTGGGTAATGAAACGTCTGCAATAAAACAGCCCATCTCAGAGAGCACCGAGAACTCCTCCTTTTCAACCCCGAGCTACAAATATTCTCCTTTATTGCTACTGTCGCCTACTTTTGACTTTGTCGTGTGCTTGCCAGAAATGCTAAGGTCATCTTTGACAGCATCGACACCGACCGCTCGGGAGCTTTCAAATCTTGTTATTTCACTGACCCTTGTTTTGCAGAATCCCCTGCTTTCAGAAATGTGGCGTTCTTTATTATACAAATATATATTGATCACCAGCATTGATTTTGTCGAGAGTGCAGTCCACGTGGGACGGAAAACATGGGAATATTGCAAGCTTCTCTTCAGGGGCAAAATGTTCACACGATGAAGCTGGTGTATCTTTCTGGAAACAAACGCTGTGTCATGGTTGACGTCGTTTTGAGGGTAGGAGTTGAAACAGTTTGTGTCCAGGATGCGAGCGGTCTGTAGATATTTTCACAGCCCTCTTTTTGACTCGTGCAGTATACAGATCCTCAGTGGAAGTGTCAGGGTTCCTACTTGGAGAAGGAGGCACTTCTCACAGTCACTCATGCCCTTATCACCTCACGGCTGGATTACTGCAATGCGCTCTACATGGGACTACCCTTGAAGAGTGTCCGGCGACTGCAATTGGTGCAAAATGCAGCTGCGCGAGCTGTGGTGGGTGTACCTAGATGCACCCACGTAACACCGATCCTCCGCCAGCTGCATTGGCTGCCCATTAGTCTCCGGATCCAATTTAAGGTGTTGGTCGTTACCTTTAAAGCCCTACATGGCTCAGGGCCAGGTTACCTTCGGGACCGCATCCTGCCGCATACCTCCCTACGACCGGTTAGATCCCACAGAGCGGGTCTCCTCCAGGTCCCATCGACCAAGCAATGCCGGTTGGCGGGGCCGAGGGGGAGAGCCTTCTCTGTGGGAGCCCCCTCCCTTTGGAACCAGCTCCCTCCAGAGATCAGGACTATCCCCACCCTGCTGGCCTTCCGTAAAGCAATAAAAACTTGGCTCTTCCGGCAGGCGGGGTATGAGTGAAAGTTCTTTTAAAAGAGTTATAGTATTTTAATATGTTTTTAAAATTGTTTTTTATTGATTATATTTCTATACCTGCTGTTAGCCACCCAGAGTCCCCCGGGAGTTGGGTGGCATAGACATTTTAATAAATAAAATAAAATAAATAAAATAAATAAATAGCATCCAAAACTAGATCAGAGTCCGAGGCAAAGTATTCCTCAAAGTTCCAATTCATTAGCAGAGCCATGTTGGCACATCTGGGAGAAACCCGAATCTGAAGTCCCAGGGGTTTCTCCACCCAGTTTAAAGTTCATTCCCTTGTCCCCATAACCCCAAGTCCATCACGTTGACCAATCTTAAACTGCCAACTTGGAAGAAACACCCATCTTCTTCCGTGCAGGTGCAGGAGTGCGAAGACAAAGGATGACCTTGACAATCTAGAAGGAATTTGTTATGGCTACATGCAAACAGCCCGCATGCAATTCCCCCTCCCAAATTCCCACAGCAAAGAATACATTTTAAAATAGCATAAAGTGTGGCAGGCCAAAGACCCCAACAAAAATGGCTTCGGCCTGACATGCTGGCCTTCCTAAGAGATACAGGTAGTCCTCGTGTTACGACCCCAACGGAGCCCAAAATTATGTTGCTCACTGAAACATTGGTTCAGTGGGGTTTGCCCTGTTTTGCGACTTTCCTTGCCACAGTTCTTAAGCGAATCGCTGCAGTTGTTAAAGTTAGCAACACGGTCGTTAAGCGAATCTGGCTTCCAACATTGACTTTGCTTGTCAGAAGGTCGGAAAAGGGGATCGCGTGACCCCGGGACACTGCAACCGTCATAAATATGAGTCGGTTGCCAAGTGTCTGAATTTTGATCATGTGATTGTGGGGATGCTGCAATGGTCGTAAGTGTGAAAAATGGTCATTAGTCACTTTTTTCAGTGCCATTGTAACTTTGAACAGTCACTAAATGAACTGTTATAAATCGAAAATTGTCTGTATTTGGATCCAGTGAATAGAACTAATTGGTTGATTTTAGTTTTGCTTTTTTTCCTATCACTGCTTCATCTCTACCCAAATCTATCTATTTTCCTATCTCTGGAATCCTATACGGAGGTATAGATAGTACCTTGACTTACAACATTTCACTTAGTGACCTTTCAAAGTTAAAACAGCAACGAAAAGTGACTTATGACCGTTTTTCACATTTATGACCTTTGTAGCACCCCTATGGTCACATGATCAAAATTCGGACGCTTAGCAACTGGTTCATATTTATGACGGTTGCAAGTGTCCCTGGGTCACGTGATCCCCTTTTGCAACCTTCTGATGAGCAAAGTCAATGGGGAAGCCAGGTTCACTTAACAACCGTGTTCCTAACTTAACAACTGCAGTGATTCACTTAACAACGGTGGTAAGAAAAGTTGTACAAAGGAACAATAGAATAGAATAGAATAGAATAGAATAGAATAGAATAGAATAGAATAGAATAGAATAGAATAGAATAGGAATAAGAAATAGAGCAGAACAGAGCAGAATAGAATAGAATCAGGAAAGGAAAGGAAAGGAAAGGAAAGGAAAGGAAAGGAAAGGAAAGGAAAGGAAAGGAAAGGAGGAAGGGAAGGGAAGGGAAGGGAAGGAGGAAAGGAAAAGCAAGAAAGGAAAGGAAAAGGGGAGGGAGGAAAGGAAAGGAGGAAGGGAAGAAAGGAAAGGAAAGAAAAGGAATAGAATAGAATCTGGAATGGAATGGAATGGAAGGGAAGGGAAGGGAAGGGAAGGGAAGGGAAGGGAAGAGGAGAGGAGAGGAGAGGAGAGGAGAGGAGAGGAGAGGAGAGGAGAGGAGAGGAGAGAAGAGAAGAGAAGAGAAGAGAAGAGAAGAGAAGAGAAGAGAAGAGAAGAGAAGAGAAGAGAAGAGAAGAGAAGAGAAGAGAAGAGAATTCTGTATTGGACAAGCGTGATTGGACACTTAGCAAATGTCTCACTTAGCAACATAAATGTTGGGCTCCCTTGTGGTCATAAGTCGAGGACTACCTCTATAAAGCTTATATCCAGTCAGAGGCTCTTCTGTTTTAAACGGACGATCCAAATTGCAAAGGTCAGAGTCCGGCAGCAATTCCAATCAAATGCGTATTCCATGCGTAGATAAAATTCATCCTCCTTGTGCATACACATAAATCTTCATTTCCATTCAATAATTGCATAATACTAAAATAAATTGGATTCTTTAGAGGTGTGTGGATACCCGCATATACATTTTAATGAGGTGAGAATATACTCCGTCTCCAGGACAAGAGACAGATGGAAAATTTAGCCGCCCTTCTCCAATTCATTCATAGGATCGTTCATTACATCTATAAAGTATCCAGCGACTTTTTTCTCTCTGCAAAATTTGCGCTGTGAGCTGAGTAACATTCGTGGTTTGTGTAGTTTTCTTGGTGGTGGAAGTAGCACAAAAAAGAATAAAAGAATAAGGGAATAACAGAGTTGGAAGGGACCTTGGAGGTCTTCTAGTCCAACCCCCTGCTCAGACAAGAAACCTTATATATGTGGCACGCAGAGCCATATAGCACTTAGACTTATATACCGCTTCATAGTGCTTTACAGCCCTCTCTAAGCGGTTTACAGAGTTCAGCATATTGCCCCCAACAATCTGGGTCCTCATTTTACCGACCTCGGAAGGATGGAAGGCTGAGTCAACCTTGAGCCTGGTGAGATTTGAACAGCTGAACTGCTGAACTAGCAATCAGCTGGAGTAGCCTGCAGTAGCTGCATTTAACCACTGCGCCACCTCAGCTCCATATCTGCTGGCACGCGAGCCGTTGCCCTAGCTCAGCTCCAGTGCGCATGTGCGCCAGTTTGGGGGTGTGGCAGACCTGGGTTGCTGCCGGTTCCAGTGACCCAGGCCGCAAAGTTACTACCAGTTCGATAGAACCGGTCCAAACCGGGAGGAACTCACCTCTGGTTTGCACCATTTATATACAGTAGCTTGCCCTGTCAGTATGGGTGGAGAATGTGGTTTTCTTCTTGGTAGTTCCTTAATTAGAGTGTTGTTTTCTGCTTGGAGTTAATCCCTGCTTACCTGGATGTTAGTTGCTGGAGAGGATGTATTCTGGATTCCTTCCTTTCCTTTTATATTGTCTCTTTGGAATGGGGTGTAAAGATGATTCATCTAGGTGTGTCTATTGATGGTTGATTTGTCCGAACATCAGATTCCAGGAATTCTCTAGCATTTAGGATGCTCATAGTTTCTAAGTTGAAACTATAGTTAAGTCTAACCATGTATTGTGAAATTAAGGTGTTTTTAATCATATCTTCTCATTGCCAGTGGGTGTTCACGGATGCCCCTTTGCTAATCTTCTGGGACTCAAGCAGAGGTGGGTTCCTCCCGGTTCGGACCGGTTCGCCCGAACTGGTAGCGACCCACTGGTGACATCACAATGACATCGCGGAACCGGTTCGCTTGGTGCCGGTCCGTGGGCGCCACTATCTTTTTTAAAATTTGTTTTTGAATTTTTTTGAATTTATTTTTTCTTCTGAGTCTGCGTATGCGTCACTATCTTGTTTTCGGCTTTTTTATTTTTATTTTTTGGCACTACTGAAATGTTGGGCTCAATTGTGGTCATAAGTCAAGGACTACCTGTACGTGGTCTGAGTTTTGCCAGCAAGGAATGATTAAAGGGCCTATTTTATTTTATTTTATTTTATTTTATTTTATTTTATTTTATTTTATTTTATTTTATTTTATTTTATTTTATTTTATTATTTTATTTTATTTATTTTATTTTATTTTATTTTATTATTTTATTTTATTTTATTTTATTATTATTATATTATATTATATTATATTTTATTTTATTTTATTATTTTATTTATTTATTTTATTTTATTATTTTATTTTATTTTATTTTATTTTATTTTATTATTTTATTTTATTATTGTATTGTATTTTATTTTATTTTATTTTATTTTACTTTATTTTATTTTATTATTTTATATTTTATTTTATTTTATTATTTTATATTTTATTTTATTATTTTATTTTATTATTGTATTTTATTATTGTATTTTATTTATTATTGTATTTTATTATTTTATATTTTATTATTTTATTTTATTTTATTATTTCTATTTCTATTTCTATTTGATTTCATTTCATTTCATTATTCGAGTTCATTAGCTTCACTTTTTTTTATTTTATTTCCCTCTGTCTGAATTTTTAAAACCTTTTTTTTCTGGGAATCAAGCTATATCAAATGACTGGATATCTTAAGTTATTAAAAATGAAGAAAATCTACCTATGTGGTTGTTAGGAGTCGAAAACGACTTGATGACACATGCTCAATCAATCATAGAAAATATTGTAGATGGGCTCACTTGCAAAAGTTGCCTATGCGAGCTTTTAAAAGCCTGCTTTCTGCTTTCAGGGGATATCAAAAAAGAAGAAGAAAATATATGTCTCTAGGGATTTTTGCCTCCCAAACCTTATCTTGCAATTAGGCTGCACATATGTTGAATTCAATGCCCTATTGAGCAAGTACCAGTCCTGCAAAAGATTCTGTAAAAAATGTGTATATATATAAGGCAAAAATAAATCAATGACTTTTTACTATGGACTAGTGCAGTGGTTCCCAACCTTTTTGTGATCGAGTACCACTTGGAGGTCCCGTACAGTCGCCGCGTACCACCTGGTTCCAGAGATACTAAATTCGATCAGATATCACTTTATTTCCATAGAGTTTTCAGAACAGTCACCGTTCCTTTTTTGGCCCCGCGCATCCAGCAACTGGATTCTCGGGCCGCTGGGACCAGGTGGGTGGCGTGTGGCAACAGTTGCAAATCGTTGCCAGATTATCTTGTGTTAGGCAGTAAACATTTTTGTGAAGTAAAAAATAACTAACTAAAAATCGTTCATGACCCCGAAAGTGTTCGCGTACCACCTGGAAGGCCCTCGCGTACCACTAGTGGTACACGTACCACAGGTTGGGAACCACTGGACTAGTGATATGAAAGGCACTTAAAAAGAAATAATCAACCAAGACAATGAAAAGACTTTCTCAAGAAATGGGACATCTAGTGGAATTTCCCCTTTGTCCTTCTTAGCGTAATTCATAGAGAAAAATGTTGAAAAAAGGTCTCACAAAACCCCCTTATCTACCAAGCAGCCCCTTACCCACCCCAGCACAAATTCACTCCTTAAAAAATTCCATGGCCACTCCAACTTCACATTTTCCTTCCTTCCTTTCTGCCTTTCCTTCTTTCTTTCCTTCCATCTTTTCCTTCCTCCCTTCCTTCCTTCTTTTCCTCCCTCCTTCTTTTTCTTCCCTTCCCTTTCTTTCTTTCTTCCTTCATTTCTTTCCTTCTTTCCTTCCTTCCTCCCTCTTTCCTTCCTTCCTTCTTTTCCTTCCTCCCTTCCTTCTTTTCCTCCCTCCCTCCTTCTTTTTCTTCCTTTCTTCCTCCCTCCCTCTTTCCTCCCTCCCTCCCTCCCTTTTTTATTTCCTTCCTCCCTTCCCTTCCCTTCCCTTCCATCCTTGCTTCTTTCCCTCCCTCCCTCCTTCCTTCTTTCCTTTCCCATCTCATATCCAACAACAATATCAGATAGACCTTGATATGTGACCACATTGGGAGCAGAGTTTCCATTGCTAAGCTAAGCGAGGCGGTTATTAAGCGAGTCGTAGCCAATTTTGCAACCTTTTCAATCTGGTTGTTAAGTGAACCACTGCAGTTGTTTAACAGCATCAGGCGGTCATTCAGTGAATCCGGCCTGCCCCATTGACTTTGCTTGTCAGAAACTGTCTGGGAAGGTTACAAATGGTGATCACGTGACCCCAGGACGGAGCAACCATCATCAATACACGCCAGTTGCCAAGCGCCCAAATTTTGGTCACATGACCATCCAGGGAGCTGTGGTGGTCATAAGCATGAGGATCGGTCGTAAGTCACTTTTTCGGGGCCACTGTCATTTTGAACGGCCATTAAACGAGTGGTTGTAAGTCAAGGGCCACCTGTAGAACATGTAATTTACAAAGACGTGAAGAGCGGCAAGCTATTACCAAATATTTGCCTAAAGCTTTGCTTCCTTTCCTTTCGTTCTCGTCCTACCTTATATTTTCTCTTCTTGATTTTCGATTTAAGCAGGCCTGCTGCAACCTTTAATGGATTAATTGCTCAGATTAATCAATTTAAACCGCTTTCATCAATGAGAAAGACACACCCATTCCCCTAACCAGCCCCGATTAGCAAAGGTGCAATTAAACAATGCTCAGACATGAGATATCATGGCCTTTCGCTTCTGGGCGGTTTATATGGCAATATATAAATTTATAGTTGGGAGATCTGGTTTCTGTCTTTTCTGAGTGTAGGATGTCTTCTTCCCCCAATCTGTTTGAAATGCACCATTGCTGGTTATTCATTTCTCAAAAGCTGATTGTTTCATTTTCAGTACCTCTTAAAATTCCCTTAATCGGGCCTGATCAGGTTAATTCTGGATGGGAGACCACAAGGAGATTCAAGGGCTATAGGCAGGGGTGGCCTGCTGGGGGTTTGCAGAGGTTCGGGAGAACCTCTAGCTAAGATTCTGTGTAGTTCGGAGAACCCCCAAATCCCACTCCTGGCTGGCCCCGCCAACTGCTCCCCTCCCAGGAGTCCCCACGTGGCCCGTTTTGGATGCAGCTAAGTGCAGGGCGTGCGCGGAGGCTTGGGGAGGGCGAAAAACGGGCCTACCGGAAGTTCAGGAAGGCCAGAAATGGGCCTGTTTCCGGGCTCCAGAGGGTCCCCGGAGCCCGGGGAGGCCATTTTTGCCCTCCCAGAGGCTCGAGAAAAACCTCCGGAGCCCAGGGAGGGCAAAAATGCCCCTCCCACCATGGTGCAGGAGACTGACTAGGCCACGCCCACCATGGCCACGCCCACCCAGCAAGAGAACCCCTTGCTAAAATTTTTGAAGCCGACCCCTGGCTATAGGATAGATCAGGAGTCTCCAAACTTGGCAACTTTAAAACTTCAACTCTATGGCTGGCTGAGGAATTCTGGGAGTTGAAGTCCGTACGTCTTGAACTTGACAAGTTTTGGAGAATCCTGGGTTAGACTTATAGCAGTCACTACAGGTTGTCCTTGACTTACAACAGTTCATTTAGTGACACTTCAAAGTTACCACCGCACTGAAAAAACGAGACTTATGGCAGTTTTCCACACTTACGACCGTCGCGGCATCCCCACAGTCACGCAATCAAAATTCACACGCTTGTCAACCGATTCATATTTATGACGATCGCATTGTCCCGGGGTCATGTGATCCCGTTTTGCGACCTTCTGACAAGCAAAGTCAAGGGGGAAGCCAGCTTCACTTAACGCCCATGTGACTAACTTTAACAACTGCAATGATTCCCTTAACAACTGTGGCAAGAAAGGTTGGAAAAAGGGACAAAAATCCGCTTCACAAATGTTTCACTCAGCAACAGAAATGTTGGGCTCAACTGTGGTCGTAAGTCGAGGACTACCTGTAGTTTCCAAAAGGTAGGCATGACTGAGTGATCAAAGACCCGCCCCTTTGGAATGTACCTTGTACAGGTAGTCCTCGACTTACAACGGTTCATTTAGTGACCGTTCCAAGTCAGAACAGCGCTGAAAAAAACTGATGTATGACCATCGCCTTGGTCATGTGATCAAAATTCAGACCCTTGGCAACCGATTCGTATTGATGACATTTGCAAGTGTCTCGGGGGGGAGGGGGGGCTCACGTAATCCCCTTTTTATGACCTCCTGACAAAGCCAGTGGCGAAGCCAGATTCACTTAACAACCAGGTTACTAGGTTAACAACCGCAGCGATTCATTTAGCAACCGTGGCTAAAGAAAGGCCGTAAAAACGGGGCAAAACTCACTTTAGCAAATGTCTCACTTGGCGGAATAAATTTTGGGCTCAATTAATTGTGGTCGCAAGTCGAGGACTACCCGTCGTCACTAAGGAGAATGAGTGGAACTGTGCAAATGTGTTACTCCGAGAAACAGTAGGTGGCAGCAATCTCTGTTGGAAGAGATAGGAAGGATGGGGGGAAAGACGCCTCACAATCAGGAGGTTGTGAGTTCAATCCTAGGTAGAGGCAGACGTAGGGTCTCCTGCTTGGGGAGGGGGTTGGACTAGATGACCTGCAAGGTCCCTTCCAACTCTGTTAAAGCTGAATGCTTTCTCACATTCAAACAGGGGAAGCCTCTTCTTAAAAAGAGGTCTCACCGGATCATCATTCCAGAATAAACGTAGAATGTGAATTTTTTCCAAGATGTAGAAAAATTCACCCAAGCAACCCACCTCTTCAAAACTCCCTTTCTACCAATAAAGGGGAATATTTGCAGCTCAGGGTTGACGTCAGGGGTCCTTGGTGCTCTCTGAGCTTGGTGGTTTTCTTGGCCGACGTTTCATTTATATTCATTGGTAGCTTATTGACTATCACTAAGGGTTGTATCTTTTTATTCTTGATGAATGTATTTGATTCTCCTTATGTACCCTGAGAGCACATGCACCTAAGACAAATTCCTTGTGTGTCCAATCACACTTGGCCAATAAAGAATTACGTTCTACTCTATTCTATCTAAAGGGTCACCATCAGTGAGCTGTTGGACAGCATTATTTATTATTTGTATTTATATGCCGCTCAACTCCGCAGGGACTCTTGGTCTGTTGTGTGGATGTTTGGGTGGTTCAGGGTGGGGAATTTGTGGCGGGTGGGGGGGCGTGTTTTGGGATTGTTATGTGTGTTGGGCCTGGCCTTTGGGCGTTATGTGAATTTCGTTGTATGGGTATACTGTGTATATAAGTACAATGACAATATAAGTGTATTATATTATTATATTATCTATCTATCTATCCATCCATCCATCCATCCATCCATATCTATCAACCTAAATCTGTCTGTCTGTCTGTCTGTTTGTCTGTCTGTCTGACTCTATCATTCCTATCATCCATCTATCTATCTATCTATCTATCTATCTATCTATCTATCTATCTATCTATCTATCTATCATCTATCTATCTATCTATCTATCATCTATCTATCTATCATCTATCTATCTATCTATTATCTATCTATCATCTATCTATCTATCTATCTATCATCTATCTATCTATCTATCATCTATCTATCATCTATCTATCATCTATCAATCTATCAATCAATCTATCATCTATCTATCTATTATCTATCTATCATCTATCTATCTATCTATCTATCTATCTATCTATCTATCTATCTATCTATCTATCTATCTATCTATCATCTATCTATCTATCTATTATCTATCTATCATCTATCTATCTATCTATCTATCATCTATCTATCTATCTATCTATCATCTATCTATCTATCTATCTATCTATCTATCTATCTATCTATCTATCTATCTATCTATCTATCTATCTATCTATCTATCTATCTATTACCCGACTATGTAATGTAGATCAAATCCCATTCCCTTCTACTACTGATGATGTTACGTAGTTGGGTAATGAAACATCTGCAACAAAACAACCCAGCTCAGAGAGTACTAAGGACCCCCATAGTCCTCCTCCTCCTCCTCCTCCTCCTCCTCCTCCTCCTCCTCCTCCTCCTCCTCCTCTTTTCCGCAATCCATACTCCCTTCTACTATTGATAATGTTACCTAGTTGGGTAATGAAACGTCTGCAAGAAAACAACCCAGCTCAGAGAGTACTAAGGACCCTCAAACTCCCTTGGAGCAGTCCCTAAGATTTCCTTCTGCCCCTGTGGCATCCCTCTTCCTGGGGGGAGAGACCTCTTCTTTAAATTTTCAATCAAGGCTCTCTTTCTCGAGGGTCTCCTGCAGAGGGTCTTCTCTGAGCTTTGGGCAGGGGGTTGGACTAGAAAGCCTCCAGGATCCCTTTCAACTCTGTTACAGATAATCCTTGACAATTTATTTAGCAACCATCCAAAAGCATAAAGGCACTGAAAAAAATGACCATTTTTCACACTTACCACCTTTGCAGCATCCCCGTGGTTTACGTGATCAAAATTCAGACGTCTGGCAAATGACTCACATTTATGACGGTTGCAAATCACCTTTTGCCACCTTCTGACAAGCAAAGTCCATGGGGAAGCCAGATTCCCTTAACGTGTTACTGATTAACAACTGCAGTGATTCGCTTAACAACTCCTGCAAGAAAAATCCTAAAATAAGGGCAGAATTCACGTAACAAGTGTCTCGCTTAGCAACGGACATTTTGGGCTCAATTGTGGTCGTACGTCAAGGATATCCCTAAATTCTATCCAAATAGGTGCTGGCCCGATGCGCTCTCAGTTTTGCCCCTGGGGTTTTCCAGGATGAATTCGGCACCCTTTAAACCTGCTTAGAGGCTGTGAAGATGGGCTCTGGGTTCTGATCCTGATTTTCCCAGCTCGATCTCCGCAGACCCATTTAACCCCGTAGCCGAGCCTCGCCACACAGCGGCAAAAGCAGTGAAGTCACCACGTTCACTCATTACCCCAAAGGTGCTTTTTCAAGAGGCAACTGGACTTTCTGGTTTTTTTCTTTTGAAGACATTTCGCTTCTCATCCAAGAGGCTTCTTCAGCTCTGACTGGATGGTGGGGAATGGAAGGATTGATACTCCTTGCAGACCGCTGGTCATTTGCATCCTTTTAGAGAGTCGTTGAGGCCACTTGGAGGCTTATTTGTGTCCTCAGGGTCACCTGAGTAGTGCTAATGGATGTTGAGCCTTTTTGGATGCAGGATGCTTTTTGCCCTTCACTGTTGAGGTGACCCTACTATTCAGGTGACCCTGAGGACACAGTTAAACCTCCAAGTGGCCTCAACGACTCTCAGAAAGAGTACTAACAACCAGATGACTGCAAGGAATATAAAGCCTTCCACTCCCCACCCCACAGTCAGAGCCGAAGAAGCTTCTTGGATGAGAAGCGAAACGTCTTCCAAGAAAAACCAAGAAAGCCCAGCTGCCTCCTGAAAAAAGCCCCGTTGGGACAACCGGGACCTGGATGACTGAGGGCCTCCACAAAGACATTCCTTTGAAAACGTTTCGCCTCCCATCCAAGTCGCTTCTTCAGTTCTCCTTCAGAATGGAAGAAGCTCCTTGGATGAGAAGCGAAAGGTCTTCAAAAGAAACCTCCATCGAAGACCTTCGCGAGTTTGGAAGTGTGGGAAGGAGAGGAGGGGAGGGGGTTGCACGGAGAAAGGAAGGAGGGGGAGGGGAGAAAGGAAAATTAAAACAGGGGGACCCCCTGCCCCCCCTATCCCTGCCCTCCCACCCCCCAACCTCTCCAGTCCCACCAGTGCGAAGCAAGCACCATTCCCACCCCCACCGAGAAGTGGCTGCATTTCTCTTCTCATCACCCACCCCACCCCGCCTCCTTCGCGATCGTGTGAATGGTGCAGGCCGGCTTTAGAAACGCGTGCATGGGAGGGGGGAGCGGTGGGGGGGCAGGGAAGGCGTGCCCACCCAGGGCGGGGATCGCCGCTCAAGGCTTTTCATTCATGTTAACCTGCCGGGACCTGCTTACGTGCCTGCGAGAGAGAGTGGAAGAGGGAGTGTGTGTGTGTGTGTGAGAGAGAGAGAGTGTGTGTATCTTCCTGCGGGGGGCGCGCGCGCGCGCGCGTGGTGGTGGGGAGAGAACGCGCGTGGGCGCGCACCCAGGCTGGCCGGCTGGCTCGCTCGCTCGCTCCCGGCTCTCGGCTTCTCTCTCCCCCCTTCTTCCCTCCTGCGTGTGTATGTGTATAAGAAGAGCGGCGGTCGGAGGCAAAAGCGACTCGCGATTGGAGCTTGTGCCGAACGACCTGGGATCAGCAGCAGCAGCAGCAGCAGCAGCCTTGGCTGGGCTGGGAGAAGAGATATTGAACCCGGGAGGCGGGAGGGAAAAAAAGGGGGGGAGAGATCGGGGGGGGGCTTCTTTTGATTTTGAATTTTTTTTTACATTTTTTGGGGGGGGAATCGAGGATGGGGGGGAAGACGGCGCCCGGATCTTCCCCGCCTGCTTTTGATACGAGGAAGCGCTGCCCTTCCCGGCATCCGTTTTAGGGGGTCTTTATATACATATTCTCCCCACCACCACCACCCCCGATCGCCTTCTTCGCCTTTCCCCCGCCGTCCCCCCCCCAACGACCACTTTGGGAACGGACGGACGGACTGACTGCCGGGGCAGCTGGCGAGCCCCCCACCGCGTCGCCCATCCCACCCACCCACCCACCGCCCTGGGCAGGAGGATCGCCACCGCCGCAGTAAGCTGGTAAGGGGGCTTTTAGGGGAGGGAGGCTTTTTTTTTTGCAATGCTCTCTCCATCCTTCCTCTCCCCCCCCCGCCTCGTCTTCCACCCCGAAAGCTCCCTTCTCCCTCCCTTCCCCCCCCCTTCTGATTTAAAGAGATCAGCCCAGATCTCTCGCGATCTCCCGCTCCTCCTCCTCCTCCCGCGATCGGTTTATACTGCAATACAGTGGTTTTTGTGTGTTCGTTTTTTTTACAGAGGGAGAATATATATATACACATATATGTATATATATATATTCATATATCTATCTATCTATCAATCCCGTCTCTCTTTGGATACGCAGCACACACGCCGTTGCCCACCCCGGGCATCGGGCTTTCTGCCTAGGCGGGGGATGGTGGGAGGGGGGCTTGAGCTGGAGGAGCCGATCCTTCCCGACCTTCTGCAACGGCTTGGATCGCTCCTTCAGGACCCCTCCCTCCATTCATACATGCGTGTGTGTGTCGCCCTCCTCCCCACCCCCCAATCTTTTAACTGGCACCATCCGTGCAGTTTCCCCAAAAGACTCAGACGCAGGGGTTGGTTCTTAGCCGGGAGGAGGGCGAGGCGATCTTCTGGATCCCTGTAACGTGGGGACCGGTTGGCTTGCAAGCCCCTCTCTCTCTCTTTCCTAAAGACAGGGTTTGAAGGAGAGTCGATTCCTAGGTTATTATTTATTTATTTATTTTCCTGGCTGAGGAGGAATCGACTGCAAGAGAGGGCAAGGTGGAGCGTTCACAGATCTCGTCCCTAAGTAATAGATCCCTAAGTTCTTTCAGATCTTCCCTAGGGACCTTAAGACAACCCCCCCCTCCTCCTCCCCTTTCTTCTCTCACACTCCAGTCCTGCAATCTTCCGCCTTTCTTTGCTTTTTTGTGGTCTTCCTTTGTGGATCTTGTTGACTTCTGGATCAAGGGGTGTTGAAATTCCAGCCTGCATGAGCTGAAACCTGGTGGATCACCTTTGGAGGCCAAAGCCTTGGGAGTCGATCTATAAGGGATGATCGGTCTTTGTTTTTAAGATTGGGGTTTGGCCCAGCCTCACAGCCACCGAAAGTCAAATTAGGTGGAACTTTTCCCTTATTTTATAGAGGGGATCCTTGGTTGTTAAGATAAACAAAAGTTTAAGGTTGTGTATGCTGAGATTTGAAACGTGATGGATCCAAGCTGGGATTTTCTTAGGAGGTGCTTCTATCAGGGAACTGAAGTTGTTCCTTGTTTTTGAATTCTGCCCAGGGTGTGCCATCCCTAACTTGGAAAAGTTTACCTGGTACTTTCATCAAAGACAGAGTGAAAGAGTTAAAAGAGAAAGAGAAGGGGGGGAAGGAGGAGAAAACCGTGGTTAGATCTCATTCTGGAGGGTTGGACCTGATATGTTTGTTAGGTTGCTATCCTTGTTTTCTGCTGCGTGTCCTTTGTGTTTCAGATTAGGGGAATAAGCATGTTGTAAAACAATTTACTACAGTTCACTCCAGGCTGGTATTGAATTCCAGGTATTGAATTCTTCTAGGACTGCAAACTAGATTTCTCCAACAAAATTGTCCAGGAATGCTGTAAAGTATTTTCTTGGATTACTAGAAAAACTGATTTTTGAGCGTAGTTCAGTTCATTGAAATCTGAAACAATACCCTTTCCTTGCTAGCTTGGACATAGCTGAAGGGGAACACAGACACACACACACACACACACACACACTCACACACAGTCTCTCTCTCTCTACACACACACACACACACACACACATAGCAAAACTGTGTTACCAAAAAAAAGTGTGTTGTACAATCAAATAAAATGCAAGTTGACTTGCCAAGCCTTTAAATGTAACTCTCTTCCAAGAAAGTGGGTGGGTGGTCTCTGCAGTTGGGCCAAGACGTTCTCCCTATCTTAAATGCAAACATACATGCCAAATAAAGCCGGGATACATGGCTTGCATTAAACCTGTCCAGAAATCTAAGAAGCAGCACCATCCATATAGATGACTGTATCGCCTCCTGAAGCTATATTAAGACATTTGTCTCCTCTGAATTTGTTTGGCTGGCTTTTCTGGAGCCAAAACACCTTTCCTGAGAGGTGTTTTTCCCCCCTTCTTTGTAGCGTATAGCTGTTTTGGTATTTTTAATAATAATTTTTTAAAAAATCAGGCAGTTCTAGGAAAGACCCTTTCTTCTGCATGCTGAACAGAACGTAAAGAAAAGACGGAACAGAGAAAAACTGTTTTCCTCTCTTTAAAATGTGCAACATGACCAAAGTTGGGGGGATTGGGAAGCTATGACATTGGGGCTGCAAACCTCTTGATGACCTTTAGATGGCAGCAAAGAGATGACATCTATCATACCACCACCACCACCACCACCCCATCTTTGCTACCACCAAGTGAAGATCAGGAGTTTTGCAGCCCAGATCTATAATGAAGCTAAAGATATTCCTTTTACTGGATATATATATATATATTTCATATATAGGCATCTTTTCTGGGTAACCTACTTTTTCACTGGTTTGGCATTCTTAGGTCTTCCAGGATAGGTTTTACGTGCCTTATCTCTTGCATGTTGCCAAGATAATTTCTGGACGTCTGAAGACTTGAAATTTTTTCTGTTGCTGCTGCAAATCCTGTGTGATTAGAAAGCAGCTTGGCCAGCAGGCTGCAAGTATCTTTAGCAAGGCTTTTTGGTCCAGAAAAAGCTTATGAGGAAAGTCTAGTAGTTGAATGTTGAATCTTTCACCGAGAAAGAGTCGATGCATTGCTGGCTGGCTGGCTGTAGGTTTTTCCGTGTGGAAATTCACAAGTTTGTGGGAGATTTTGCTTTCCTGTAAGTATGGCTGCAATAGGAAAATCACCGAGAGGGTGCGGGGGAAGGAATTGATCAGGTTATGCCTCCTTTGCAGCTCCTGAAATTTGGGGTCGAAATTGAGAAAGATGAAAGGAAAATATATATATATAGGAGGTGTCCTGTGGAATCCTGAGTGATCGATAACTCCTTTTTAAAAAAATTTTAAAGATATATTTATTCAGAAGTGATTTTCATCACCGTTCCGCCATTGGAGGGTCTTATCAAAGCAAAGGATGAAGTGAATAAATGTCACGGAGGATAAGGGCTACTAATCCTGCCAGAAAGCCATACTGTATAAGCAGAGTCAAGGCAACAACTGCAGGAAAACACACCCTGTGTAAAACAACAGGTTGATAATAAGTGTGGCGGATTCAGACTGAGGTATTTTAATGGAATGCTTAGAATGGCAATTTCTCTCTCTCTCTTTCTTTAAGGAGGCTGGAGTTGAGGCAGGAGAGCTGGAAGGAAAGGGGCAGACATGTATTTTTCCCTGGTTCCAAGAAAATAATTGGGGATTTGAGTTTTTTCTCCCCTGTGGAGCAGTGACTAAGAAAACTGCTGTGCCATCCATGTGCACCGAGAGATTTCGGTTGAAACGCTGCTGCTTTTCTGTTTCCTTTCAAGCGGGCCATAAGTATGCCTTCCTTTGTCCCGGAGCTCACCCCCTACTTCTAAACCAAAATAAATGCAATCTCGTTTCTTTTTGCCTCTCCTCCCCTTGCTCTCCGCGCCAGGAACGTGAGATCCAGCTCTGCTCACTTTGCGAAACAATGGAGTAAGGATTAACGTGTCGGATGTGTCCAGAGAAATACAAGGAGGTGGATACGGGGTTAGGTAAATGGTGGGTGACATAATGGTCTCCCGCTAGGGAATTTACAGGTGCAGATACAGATTAACAGAGTTGGGAGGGACCTTGTAGGCCATCTAGTCCAACCCCCTGCCCAAGCAGGAGATCCTACACCATTTCTGACAGATGACAATCCAGTCTCTTCTTGAAAGCCTCCAGCGATGAAGCTCCCACAATTTCCGAAGGCAACTTCTGTTCCATGGGTGGATTGTTCTCAGTGTCAG
The DNA here is from genome assembly GCA_023053685.1 of Diadophis punctatus similis. Taxonomy (NCBI): domain Eukaryota; kingdom Metazoa; phylum Chordata; class Lepidosauria; order Squamata; family Dipsadidae; genus Diadophis; species Diadophis punctatus. The sequence goes on along the minus strand of JALIGW010000036.1, from coordinate 5,405,410 downwards.
AAAATTTCTCCTTATTTCCAGGTTGAATCTCTCCTTGATCAGATTCCATCCATTATTCCTTGTCTGGCCTTCAGGTGCTTTGGAAAATAGGTTGACTCCCTCCTCTCTGTGGCAGCCCCTCAAATATTGGAAGACTGCTATCATGTCTCACCTGGTCCTTCTCTTCACTAGACTAGCCATGCCCAGTTCCTGCAACCATTCATCATATGTTTTAGCCTCCAGTCCCTTAATCATCTTGGTTGCTCTTCTCTGCACTCTTTCTACACTTAAGTGTGGTCTTACTAAGGCTTTGTAGAGTGGTATTAGTACCTCCCTTGATCTTGATTGTATCCCTATGTTAATGCAATTTAAGATTGCACTGGGTTTTTTTGGCGGCTGCTGCACACTGCTGGCTCCTATTTAATTGGTTGTCCACTAAGACTCCAAGATCTCTCTCACAGTTACTGCTATTAAGCCTGGTTTCACCCAATCTATATCTGTGCTTTTGGTTTTTCTTGCCTAAGTGTAAGTCTTTACTTTTCTCTACATTGAATTTCATTTTCTTAGATAGAGCCCAGGGTTCAAGTCTGTCAAAATCCATCTGGATCTTGAGCCTATCATCTAGGGCAGAGATCTCCAACCTTGGCAACTTTATGAGGTGTGGACTTCAAATCCCAGAATTCCTCAGCCAGCCATGCTGGCTGAGGAATTCTGGGAGTTGAAGTCCACACCTCATAAAGTTGCCAAGGTTGGAGACCTCTGATCTAGGGTGTTGGCTAGTCTTGCCAGTTTAGTATCATCTACAAATTTACCTCAGTGGGTGCTAGAAATGTTTAAACCCCACGTGTTTGAACAGCAGTCAGTCAGAGGAAATGGTTTTGCCTTCCACCATAGCAGTCTTCCAATATTTGAGAGGCTGTCACATAGAAGAGCCGAGGTGGCGCAGCGGTTAGAGGCAGTACTGCAGGCCACTTTAGCTGACTATGATCCGCAGGTCAGCGGTTCAAATCTCACCGGCTCAAGGTTGACTCAGCCTTCCATCCTTCCGAGGTAGGTAAAATGAGGACCCAGATTGTTGGGGGCAATATAAATATACATTGCTTACTGATGTAACCGCTTAGAGAGTGCTTGCACCGTGAGGCGGTATATAAATCTCACAAATAAATAAATAAATAAAAAGAGGAAACAACCTATTCTCTAAAGCAGGGGTACCCAATTCCTGGGTTGTGAACTGGTACCGGTCCACGGCCTGTTAGGAACCAGGCCGTACAGTTGGAGGTGAGCAGCTGGTGAGCAAAACTGTACATACGTGGGGTCTAGGTGGCACGCTCCCCTCCCCCGGTCTGTGGAAAAATTGTCTTCCACAAAACTGGTCCCTTGTGCCAAAAAGTTGGGAAATGCTACTCTAAAGCACCTGAGGGTAGGAGAAGAAGCAATGGATGGAAACTAATCAAGGAGAGAAGCAACCTAGAACTAAGGAGAAATTTCCTGACAGTGAGAACAATTAATCAGTGGAACAACTTGCCTCCAGAAGTTGTGAATGCTCCAACACTGGAAGTTTTTAAGAAGAGATTGTCCAGAATGGTATAGGATCTCCTGCTTGAGCAAGGGGTTGGACTAGAAGACCTCCAAGGTCCCTTCCAACTCTATTATAATCTTTTCCCCAGGTCCATCCAAGCCTATAAGCATCCAATGCTACTCATTGGTGTCATTGTCATCTTGGCCACTAGAATAACTTTGACTGTAGATGTTCTATGCAATTGGAGACCAGTAGTCCTTGACTTACAACCACAACTGGGACCAGGATTTTAGTTGGTTGTTAACTGAGTTGCAGCCAATTTTATACCCAATTTTGCCCCAGAGCAAATCACTGAAGTTGTTAAGTGAATCATGCAGTTGTTAAGTAAATTCAGCTTTTTCCCGTCGGTAGCCAGCTGGGAAGGTTGCAAATGTTGAGACTCTAGAAAGAGTGCAGAGAAGAGCAACCAGGATGATTAGGGGACTGGAGGCTAAAACATACGATGAACGGTTGCAGGAATTGGGCATGGCTAGTCTAGTGAAGAGAAGGACCAGGGGAGACATGATAGCAATATTCCAATATTTGAGGTGCTGCCACAGAGAGGAAGGGGTCAAGCTATTTTCCAACGCACCCGAAGGCCAGACAAGGAATAATGGATGGAAACTGATCAAGGAGAGATTCAACCTGGAAATAAGGAGGAACTTTCTGACAGTGAGAGCAATCAACCCATGGAACAGAAGTTGCCTTCGGAAGTTGTGGGAGCTTCATCACTGGAAGCTTTCCAGAAGAGACTGGACTGCCATCTGTCAGAAATGGTGTAGGGTCTCCTGCTTGGGCAGGGGGTTGGACTAGATGACCTACAAGGTCCCTTCCAACTCTGTTAATCTGTGATCTGTGATCCAAATGGCAGTTGGATGTTGCAACCGTTGTAAATATATTCTCGCGGCCAAGCACCCAAATTTTTAATCACAAGACCATGGGGATGCTGCATTGCTCGTAAGTGCGAGGACCAGTCAGAAGTCAGGTCTTTTTCAGTACTGTTGTAACCTCAAATGATTGCAAGTCAAGGACTAGATGACCATAGACTAGTTCCACGCATCATATTTAAAGCACCATGTGACTGTTGCATTCCTACTGAAGTTGTGTCTGGATATAGCAGGAGGTCCACACAGGTGTAGGTCACTGTCATGTCTGAACTCGGTCATTATAGAGGAAACGTCTCCAACTTTTCCAGCTCGGTGGACCAACGGAGGTGGGGGCGAGGGGAGAGGAGATGGGTGTGTGTGTGTATGTGTGTGTGTGTGTGTGTGTGTGTTGCTTTCACAAATTCAGCTTTGCATGGGTTGGCGGGCACAGCGGTGAAATCTGCTTCCCTTCCTTACCGGTTCGGAAGTGCATGCTCTGCACACGTGCGCTTTTTCACCCTCTGTGCATGCGCAGAGGGTTAAAAAAAAAGAAAACGGTGACGTCCGGGCGGGTGAGCAGAGCCTCGCGCTACCGCCACTACCGGTTCTCCGAACCACACGCCACCGCCGCCTCTACCGGTACGCCAGTACCGGGCCAAACCGGTAGCATTTCACCCCTGGGCGGGCACACACAAGCTCGCCCACCTCTTCCGCGGCCCAGTTCTGAACAAGGCTGCGGCCCGGCGTTGGGGACCTCTGTTATAAAGTTCCCTAGAAATTGTGTTTATCTGGATTGGCTATAATCAGTAACAAAGATCTAAGGTTAAGTTATGAGAAAGTAAAGAGGCACTCTTGAGTCCTGGTCAATTCATGGAGGTAAGCATCCAAATTTCTTGGCCATGATATGAAGGTGGTTTGTCTCTGTCTGCAGTCAGGATTTCATTTTTATTTTTTATTTAAACTTTACAGTCTAGAGCAGTGTTTCTGAACCTTGGCAGTTTGAAGATGTGTGGACTTCAACTCCCAGAATTCCCCAGCCAGCGTTGCTGGCTGGGGAATTCTGGGAGTTGAAGTCCACACATCTTCAAACTGCCAAGGTTCAGAAACACTGCTCTAGAGTCAGGGTCTCCAACCTTGGCAACTTTAAGACTTGTGGACTTCAACTCCCAGAGTTCCTCAGCCAGCTAAGCTGAGAGTTGAAGTCCACAAGTCTTAAAGTTGCCAAGGTTGGAGACCCCTGGATGTTCATAGCTATCTTTCCATCCAGCTACCTAGCTCTGTTTTGCTTCAAACCTTGAACAAGATCAGGCAGGTGGTGCCACCTGTTGAAGGTGAAGTTGCAGGTGATAACAGGACATCGCTCGAATCTATGAAGAGCTGCTGCCAGGATGACGGGATAGGAACCGGCCATCTAATACTATCCAGATGTTTATGGATGACATGTATACGTAACTGGTGATATAGATTAAACAGAAGGAACTGTACTCTCAAAACATCTAAAAGATAGCTCTTGACTAGACAGAACTACTGGCTGCCTCAGTATAAACCAGCTATGATTTTTCATCCTTCGAGCCAAATGGAATATAGATTCTCAAGCCAAGCAACTGGAGACATTCTGAAGTCTTTGGATTTTCCAGACGTGAAATAAATATCTGGAATATAACCATCAACATGTTCTTTTTTAGTCACAGGAGCTGTTCACGTTCTTGCTGCATTTTAGTTGTTCAAATATCTCTTCCAACTGGCGAAAACTTGCAGATAACTGTATTCCAGAAATACAAAACAAGAAGCTTGGTAAATGTGTGACTTATCCATGGTTTAAGATAGAATCATTATTACTCTGGCAACTGTGCAAGTAGTCCTTGATTTACAACAGTTCGCTTAGTGACCGTTCAGAGTTATAACGGCACGGGGGGGAAAGCGATTTATGACCATTTTTCACACTTAACAACTGTTGCTACATCCTCATGAACACATTTGAGAGGCGGCCACAAAGAGGAGGGGATCAATTTATTTTCCAAAGCATGTGAAGGCAGGACAAGAAGCAATGGATGGAAACTAATCCAAGAGAGAAGCAACCTGGAACTAAGGAGAAACTTCCTAACAGTGAGGACAATTAACCAGTGCAACAGAAGTTGCCTTCAGAAGTTGTGGGTGCTCCATCAATGGAGGTTTTTGAGAAGAGACTGGACAGTCACTTGTCTGGAATGGTATAGGGCAGTGGTTCCCAACCTTTTTTTGGCCATGCCCCACCTAAGCATCTCTAAAATCTTGATGACCCTGCACCCCGGTGACATATAATTCTTACTATTCAAAACAGGGGCGGATTCCTAATTTTTTTACTACCACTCTGTGGGTGTGGCTTATTTTGTGGGTGTGGCTTGTCAGCTATGTGACCAGGTGGGCATGGCTTGCCGGTCATATATTAGTTATTTCAGAGAGATGTTACTACTATTTTTGCTATTTTATACCTTACATGAAAAGCTTTGCATACAAAGTGCGTGTTACACCATGGCAACACAGCAACCTTTATATGCAGAAAATGCTATAGTTAAAAGACAAGCAAGTCTCATACAGCATTTTTGGTTTCAGTCATGGATTCCTTAGACGAAAATATTGAGGACTGTTAAAAGAACAGTATCTTTGAACAGTCCTCAATGTTTTCGTCTAAAGAATAACAGTATAAAACTGTATAAAATTAACAGTATAAAAGGTTAAGCTTTCGGAAAACGCCCACTTTGGGAAGCTTTAGGCAAAAGCGAAGGAAAAGTGTCAAATGCGAGCTTCTTATTATTTTCAAGCGAAGAGACGGGGAAAGACTTAATTGTCAGGTTTCTGGGCATGCACAGAAGAAATTTTTTTTTAAATTTTTTTTTTTAAAAATGGTGGCGCCCAGGCACCGGCAACCGACCGCACCGGTACTGTGATGTCACCAGTGGGCCGCGACCGGTGCTATAGAGTGGACCGCACTGGTAGGAACCCACCACTGATTCAAAAAGTGAACTCCTACTCATGCGGAGGAAGCCTAAAAGGCCATTAACTTGGTTTAAACAAGGTTCCAATTGCCCCCATTAAAAATCAAATTGCCCCCCTGTGGGGCGTGGGCCCCACGTTGGGAACCAATGGTATAGGGCAGTGATGGCGAACCTTTTCAGCGCCAAGTGCCCAAAGTGGAACGTGCATGTGCCAGAGTGCCGGAAACACGAAGACCAGCTGGTCGGTGCGCATGCACGCGCCCGCCACCTGCTCTTCGAGTTTCCAGCATGTGCATGCGTGCCAGCCAGCTGGTCTTCATGCATGCCAGAGCGCTGGCCTGCTAGTCTTCAGGTTTCCGGTGCTCTGATGCATGTGAAGACCAGAAGACCAAGTGGCCGGCACGCGTGCTGACAGAGAGAGCTCTGCGTGCCACCTCCGGCACGCGTGCCATAGGTTCGCCATCATGGGTATAGGGCCGTGGTGGTGAACCTATGGCACGCATGCCACAGGTGGCACGCGGAGCCATAGCGGAGGGCACGCGAGCGTTGCCCACCGGCAAACCGGAAGTGCGGAAAAACGCACTTCCGGTTTGCTGGTGAGCTGTTTTTTGCACTCCGGAGGGTTCAGGGAAGCTCCCTGAAGCTCCGGAATGCAAAAAACTACAAAACGGACAAACCGGAAGTGCGGAAAAACGCACTTCCGGTTTGCCAGTGAGCTGTTTTTTGCACTCTGGAGGGTTCAGGGAAACTCCCTGAAGCCCCGGAATGCAAAAAACGACGAAACGGACAAACCGGAAGTGCATTTTTCCGAACTTCCGGTTTGCCCATTTCGTCGTTTTTTACCGTCCCAGGCTCCGGTAAGGCCTTTGCGCGGGTGTGTGTGTGTGTGCGCATGCGCAGGGGGCAGCATGGGGGGGTGTTGTGCGCATGCGTGGGGGGGAGGGAATGGGTGTGGGCATGCGAGCACGTGCTAGCGCGCGCACCCCCCCCTTTTTGGCACACGAACCTAAAAAGGTTTGCCATCACTGGTATAGGGTCTCCTGTTTGAGCAGAGTGTTAGACTGGAAGCCCTCCAAGGTTCCTTCCAGCTCGATTCTGATTCTGATCACAGTTGAGGCACTTGGCAAGCGACACATATTTATGATGGTTGCTGTGTCCCAAGCTCATGTGATCACCTTTTGTGACCTTCTGACAAGCAAACTCAAATGTGGACGTTAGGGTTCACTGAACCGTGTTACTAACTTAACACCTGTGGCAGGCAAGGTTGTAAAATGGAGCAAATCTCACTTAACGGATGTCTCTCTCTCTTAGCCACAGAAAGTTTGGGCTCAATTGCGGTTGTAAGTTGAGGACTACCTTGTATTGCAGGAACCGAGTAACGCAACCAAGTGAGAACATTGAGGTCCATCTCTTGGATTGTTGGAGTCTGTCCATTCTGACCCTTCTAGCACTGATGATATTACCTAGTTATTATTATTATTTATTATTATTTATTTATTTGTCAAACATGTACAGGATAGTAGTTGTTTGTATAAACATAACATAAGTAAAAAGTACCGATAAAAGAGGACAGTAGGACAGTAGGACAGGGATGGTAGGCACAATGGTGGGCTTATGCACGCCCCTTTCAGACCTCTTAGGAATGGGGAGACGTCAACTGTAGACAGTCTAAGGTTAAAGTTTTTGGGGTTTGGGGAAGAAACCACAGAGTCAGGTAGTCCATTCCAGGCATTGATCACTCTGTTGCTGAAGTCGTATTTTCTGCAGTCGAGTTTGGAGCGGTTTACATTAAGTTTGAATCTATTTTGTGCTCGTGTATTGCTGCGGTTGAAGCTGAAGTAGTCATTGACAGGAAGGACATTTTGGTATATGATTTTATGAACTACATTTAGATCAGATCGGAGGCGACGTAGTTGTAAATTGTCTAATCCCAGTATTTCAAGTCTGGTGGAATAAGGTATTTTGTTGTGAGCGGAGGAGTGGAGGACTCTTCTTGTGAAATATTTCTGGACTCTCTCGATTGTATTTATGTCTGATATGCAGTGCGGGTTCCAGACAGGTGAGCTGTATTCCAGAATTGGTCTAACAAATGTTTTGTATACTCTGGTTAGCAGTGTAATGTTGCCAGAGAAGAAGCTACGCAAGATTAGATTAACAACTCTTCGTGCCTTTTTGGCAATGTTGTTACAATGGGCTCTGGCACTTAGGTCGTTGGATATGAGTACTCCAAGGTCTTTGACAGAGTTTGGGTCTGTCATTTAGTTGGGTAACAAAATGTCCGTAAGAAAACAGCCCAGTTCAGAGAACACAAAAAACCCCACAGTTCAACCCCGAGCTACAAATATTCCCTTTTATTGGTATTACCTGAACATTTTTTGTCAGCCTGATATCACTCTTCGTTCTTATCACCTGTAGGAAAACATATTGGATGACTCCGGTCAAGGATTGGTATGCCAAAAAAAAAAAGTCTGTAGGTGTTGAAATCTGTGCTGTCTCAAGATTGAAACGAGATGAAATTGCCTTTTTTCCAGCCTCTACGAAATAAAAATGTTCCAATCAGCCGCGATTTGTTTTTCAAGACTTGGCTGATACATGCTTAGTCACTCAAAAGCAGGATGACTTAGCTTTCCAGTTTGGGCTTTTGAGCTCCAGGAGACAGAATTGGGAGCACCGTAGGTCTCCAGGCCGCTGGGAATTTGTGAAGCTTTGACAAACGCAGGATGCTTTTAAAACGATAGGTGGATTTTTTCACTTGTGTCAAAGACCGCCATTGTAGCACTGGCGGGATGAAAGAAGCGGAATGAAATTTGATCTGTCTGTAATCTCCTTAGCGCAAGGAGTCACTGGCTGACGGCTACTTTGGTAGTATTTCTGCGCAAGAAAACACTTTTTTTAAAAAAAGAAGAAGACAACACACTTGGCATTTTCGGGTCCTGTTCGAAAACTCCCGGTCTGATCGGTGGAATTCTTTTATCTCAAAAGATGCTTTCCAGGGAGCGTGTGTCATCCCTAACTGTTTTCAGCGGTTGACGGAAACCAGAAATCCAATATCATAAGTACGATGGAAATGAGATGGGTGGGATGGAAATATTACTGGGGCTTTGAAAAGGATGTGGGCCCTTTGGGGCAGAGAATAAAGCGAGTTGGCATCGCTGTGCAGTGAAGGCTTGCTTGCCTACAATCCTGTGCTTCTGAAAACAAAAATTGAATTATTGAGTTATTCACATGATGTATACAGCCGCCCAGGGGTGAAATGCTACCAGTTCGGCCCGGTCTGGGCGTATCGGTAGCGGCGGCGGCTGGAAGTTCGGAGAACCGGTCTGGGCAGCTGAATGGATCTAGCAGAGTGTTTTAATGGCCAGATGCCCTTCCTGTCGCCAATGCGGAGTTTTGGTCAGCAGATACTGTATATTCTCAGTGTGCCCAGAGAGAGAAATATCTGCTGCTACCTAGGATCGAACTCACAGCCTCCTGATTGTGAGACGAGAGCTCCACCTCTAGGCCACCGCCCCACTCCTTAAGGAGACCACCATATGACCGTGCCAAATTTTATGATCTTTTTTGCAATGGTGGTTAAGGAATGTCTCAGTCGTTAAGCGAACACAATGGTCATTCAGCAGACCTATTGTATCCAATGGGCTTTTTTTTTTTTGCTTGCTAGAAACCAGAAAAAGGCATCATAAATTGTCATCAAAATGCAATCACGTGACCACTTGGGGAGGGACTGTCAGAACTTCGAAACTGGGTCGTAAATACAGGCAGTCCTTGACTTACGACAGTTCATTTAGTGACCTTTCAAAGTTACCGCAGCAGTGAAAATAGTGATGTTATGACCATTGTTCACATTTACGACCTTCACATAATCCCCATGGTCACGTGACTTACATTCAGATAGTTGACCACTGACTCCTATTTATGACGGTTGCAGTGTTCGTTTTGCGACCTTCCGATGAGCAAAGCCAATGGGGAAGCCCAGGTTCACTTAACCTCCGTGTTACTAATTGACTCAGCTGCTGTGGCCTAGAGGTAGAGCTCTTGCCTCACAATCAGGAGGCTGTGAGTTCAATCCTAGGTAGAGGCAGATGTAGGGTCTCCTGCTTGGGCAGTGGGTTGGACTAGATGACCTGTAAGGTCCCTTCCAACTCTGTTAATCTGTAAACCACCGCAGTGATTCACTTAGCAAACGTGGCAAGGGAAGTCGTCATATGGGACAAGTTCACTTCACAGATTTTTCACTTAACAATGTACATTTTGCACTCAGTTGTGGTCGTAGGTTGAGGACTACCTGCAATTAAATCTATTGGTCGATCCGAGGTGGCGCAGTGGTTAAAAGCAGCACTGCAACCTACTTCAGCTGGCTGCTAGTTCAGCAGTTCAGCTGTTCAAATCTCACCGGCTCAAGGTTGACTCAGCCTTCCATCCTTCCGAGGTGGGTAAAATGAGGACCCAGATTGTTGGGGGCAATATGCTGAACTCTGTAAACCGCTTAGAGAGGGCTGTAAAGCACTATGAAGCGGTATATAAGTCTAAGTGCTTTTGCTATTGCTATTTTAAGATTCATATCTAACAAAAGAAAATTCAATGTAGAGAAAAGTAAAGTCTTAGGCAAGAAAAACCAAAAGTACACATATAGACTGGGTGGAACCAGGCTTAATAGCAGTGACTGTTGAGAGGGATCTTGGAGTCTTAGTGGACAACCAGTTAAATATGAGCCAGCATTGTGCAGCAGCAGCCAAAAAAGCCAACGCAATCCTAAGTTGCATTAACAGAGGGATACAATCAAGATCAAGGGAGGTATTAATACCATTCTATAAAGCCTTAGTAAGATCACACCTAGAATACTGCATCCAGTTTTGGTCACCACACTATAAAAAAGATGTTGAGACTCTAGAAAAAGTGCAGAGAAGAGCAATAAAGATGATTAGAGGACTGGAGGCTAAAACATACGATGAACAGTTGCAGGAACTGGGCATGGCTAGTCTAGTGAAGAGAAGGACCAGGGGAGACATGATAGCAGTCTTCCAATATTTGAGGGGCTGCCACAGAGAGAGGAGGGTGGTCAACCTATTTTCCAAAGCACCTAAAGGCCAGACAAGGAATAATGGATGGAAACTGATCAAGGAGAGATTCAACCAGTTGTGGGATTCAATTTTTTTACTACCGGTTCTGTGGGCGTGGCTTGGTGGGCGTGGAGTGGCTTGGTGGGCGTGACTTGGTGGGCATGGCAGGGGAAAGTTACTATAAAATCCCCATTTCTTCCCGATCAGCTGGGACTCGGGAGGCAGAGAATAGATGGGGGTGGGGCCAGTCAGAGGTGGTATTTACCGGTTCTCGGAACTACTCAAAATTTCCGCTACCGGTTCTCCAGAACTGGTCAGAACCTGTTGAATCCCACCTCTGGATTCAACCTAGAAATAAAGAGAAATTTTCTGACAGTGAGGACAATCAACCAATGGAACAGAAGTTGCCTTCGGAAGTTGTGGGAGCTTCATCACTGGAGGCTTTCAAGAAGAGATTAGACTGCCATCTGTCAGAAATGGTATATAGGGTCTCCTGCTTGGGCAGCGGGTTGGACTAGATGGCCTACAAGGTCCCTTCCAACTCTGTTCATCTGTAAGGCTGGCTGGCTTTATTTTTTTGCTGGAAACACAGCAAGAACAAACCTGCAGATGATGGCTTATCGAGAAACCTGATTCAGCCATGAGTCATCTTCTTGCCGTGATCAGTCAGTTGCCACCGGAGACTTTGTCCAGATTTACGGCGGCAGTTTGGTGTCAGATAGAACCTGCAGACCAGGTAAACTTTAAATCATAAGGAGATATTCTTTCTCCCCACAATTAGACCGTTTTCTGACTGTGGATGCATCACTGCACTATAATGGAGACATAAAACTGCCCCAAGTCTTATTAATAGTACATAGCACCCATAACAGCACTTATGGGTGTGTGGTGTGCAGCACCACTTCTTCTTCGGCATTAGGTAAGTGTAATGTTTAGAAAAACCCTGTAAGATGAGTCAGTAGTATTATCATCTGTGCTGCCGTTAACGGAAATCAAGCTGGAGAGATTGACTTGCCTTAAGGCCACCAGTGAATTTATAGCAGCGGGGAAATTTAGAAAGGAGACAGTTTTTGGATGCATAGTTGGCAGCTATGATTCACCACGGCAGAAGTAGGCTAAGGCCTGTTCAAGGTCACGAATGAGCTCTCTGACGGGTCTTTCGTTCCAAATAGATTTTTAATTCTGAAATAAAAATACTAGAAGCTTAGCATGCTGCAGATAAGAGACCAGTGGTGGGTTCCTACCGGTGCGGTCCACTCTATAGCACCGGTAGCGGCCCGCTGGTGACGTCACAGTACCGGTGCAGTCGGTTGCCGGTACCTGGGGGCCGCCATTTTTTTTTAAAAAAAATTTCAATTTTTTTTCATTTTTTTTTACTTTTTTTAAAAAAAAATTTCTTCTGCGCATGCCCAGAAACCTGACAATTAAGTCTTTCCCCGTCCCTTCGCTTGAAAATAATAAGAAGCTCGCATTTGACACTTTTCCTTTGCTTTTGCCTAAAGCTTCCCAAAGTGGGCGTTTTCCGAAAGCTTAACCTTTTATACTGTTAATTTTATACAGTTTTATACTGTTATTCTTTAGACGAAAACATTGAGGACTGTTAAAAGATACTGTTCTTTTAACAGTCCTCAATATTTTTGTCTAAGGAATCCATGACTGAAACCAAAAATGCTGTATGAGACTTGCTTGTCTTTTAACTATAGCATTTTCTGCATATCAAGGTTGCTGTGTTGCCATGGTGTAACACGCACTTTGTATGCAAAGCTTTTCATGTAAGGTATAAAATAGCAAAAAATAGTAGTAACATCTCTCTGAAATAACTAATATATGACCGGCAAGCCATGCCCACCCGGTCATGTGGCTGGCAAGCCACACCCACAAAATAAGCCACGCCCACAGACTGGTATTAAAAAATTAGGAACCCGCCCCTGCAAGAGACGGGTTTTAACAACAGAATCATTCATTAGCCTGATGTGGGATCTGGCAAAGCAATGGATGGAGACTAATCAAGGAGAGAAGCAACCTAGAACTGAGGAGAAATTTCCTGGCTGTTAGAAAAATCGATCCGCGGAACAACTGGCCACCAGAAGTTATGGGTGCTTCAACAGTGGAGGTTTTTAAGAAGAGACTGGACAACCGTTTGTCTGAAATGGTACAGCCAGTCCTTGACTTATAAGAGATCATTTAGTGAGTGTTCAACGTTTACGACAGCTTAGAAAATAGTGAGTTATGACCATTTTTCACACTCGCAAACATTGACGCATCCCTATGGTCACGTGATCAAAATTAAGACCCCTGGGAATTGAGTCACATTTATGAATAGAATAGAATAAAATTCTTTATTGGCCAAGTGTGATTGGACACACAAGGAATTTGTCTTCGGTGCATATGCTCTCAGTGTACACGTGTACATTATGACGGTTACAATGTCCCGGGATCATGTGATCCCCTTTTGTGATCTTCTGACAAGCAAAGTCAATGACAGAGCCAGATTCATTTAACAACCTTGTTGCTGACTTAACAACTGCAGTGATTCACTTAAGAACTGTGGCAAGAAAGTTTGTAAAATGGGGCAAAATCCACCTAACGAATGTCTCACTTAGCAACAAAAATTTGGGGCTCAACTACGGTACCTGTACTGAATATTCTGGCCCCCGACTCTTAAGCCGTAGTGTTGGGTCACACGTCATTATGAAAAAAATAATTTTAAGAAGTGTGTTCTTCAATTAAGCAAAAGGTTGATACCTTGGTGCTCTCTGAGCTTGGTTGTTTTCTTGCAGATGTTTCATTACCCAACTAGGTAAGATCATCAGTGCTAGAAGGAAGTGGGGATTGTGGAGGAGGAGGAGGAGGAGGAGGAGGTTGTGTGTGGGGTCCTTGGTGCTCTCTGAGCTTGGTTGTTTTCTTGCAGATGTTTCATTACCCAACTAGGTAAGATCATCAGTGCTAGAAGGAAGTGGGGATTGTGGAGGAGGAGGAGGAGGAGGAGGAGGAGGAGGAGGAGGAGGAGGAGGAGGAGGAGGAGGAGGAGGAGGAGGAGGTTGTGTGTGGGGTCCTTGGTGCTCTCTGAGCTTGGTTGTTTTCTTGCAGATGTTTCATTATCCAACTAGGTAAGATCATCAGTGCTAGAAGGGAGTGGGGATTGTGGAGGAGGAGGAGGAGGAGGAGGAGGAGGAGGAGGAGGAGGAGGAGGAGGAGGAGGTTGTGTGTGGGGTCCTTGGTGCTCTCTGAGCTTGGTTGTTTTCTTGCAGACATTTTATTACCCAACTAGGTAACATCATTAGTGGCAGAAGGAGTAGGGTTTTTGGAGAGGAGGAGGAGGAGGAGGAGGAGGGAAGGGTCCTTGGTGCTCTCTGAGCTTGGTTGTTTTCTTGCAGACATTTTATTACCCAACTAGGTAACATCATTAGTGGCAGAAGGAGTAGGGTTTTTGGAGAGGAGGAGGAGGAAGAGGAGGAGGAGGAGGGAAGGGTCCTTGGTGCTCTCTGAGCTTGGTTGTTTTCTTGCAGACATTTTATTACCCAACTAGGTAACATCATTAGTGGCAGAAGGAGTAGGGTTTTTGGAGAGGAGGAGGAGGAGGAGGAGGAGGAGGAGGGAAGGGTCCTTGGTGCTCTCTGAGCTTGGTTGTTTTCTTGCAGACATTTTATTACCCAACTAGGTAACATCATTAGTGGCAGAAGGAGTAGGGTTTTTGGAGAGGAGGAGGAGGAGGAGGAGGAGGAGGAGGGAAGGGTCCTTGGTGCTCTCTGAGCTTGGTTGTTTTCTTGCAGACATTTTATTACCCAACTAGGTAACATCATTAGTGGCAGAAGGAGTAGGGTTTTTGGAGAGGAGGAGGAGGAGGAGGAGGAGGAGGAGGGAAGGGTCCTTGGTGCTCTCTGAGCTTGGTTGTTTTCTTGCAGACATTTTATTACCCAACTAGGTAAGATCATCAGTGCTAGAAGGGAGTGGGGTTTGTGGAGGAGGAGGAGGAGGAGGTTGTGTGTGAGGTCCTTGGTGCTCTCTGAGCTTGGTTGTTTTCTTGCAGATGTTTCATGACCCAAACTAGGTAATATTCACAGCAACATTCATGTCAAGTAAGAAACTGCAAGTCCTGATCGACAGACAAGGAGTCTAGCTGGCCATTATTTGCATGGTAAAGAAGACTTACCGTATTTTTCCGAGTATAAGACGCACCTTAGTTTTGAGGGAGGAAAATAGAGGGAAAAAATCTACCTACCAGGTATTCATCTGGCTGGCGTCCTTAGTCTGTTCAGCTTCAGCACATTATTTTATCCCATGGTTAGGGCTGAAAAAGCCTTTTTCAGAGGGAGTAGGAATAAAAAAAAAATGCTGCAAGCCAGGAAGATCATTAGCACCGCGTTAGGGCTGAAAAGCACCGCTTTTTCAGAGGGAGTAGGAATGAAAACAAGCCTGCAAAGACTTAGGGCTGGAAAAACACTTCTTAGGAGGGAATAGGAAGCCGGGAAGATCGTTAGCACCTCCTTAGGGCTGGGGGAAAAAGCTTCAAAAAAGCTACATTCGAAGTATAAGATGCACCCAAATTTTCAGCCTCTTTTAGGGAGGAAAAAGGTGCTTCTTATACTCCGAAAAATACGGTAAGTCAAGGAGTTGATACCCAGGAAAGAGAAGATGTTACGGTAGGTTATCCCCGCTTTCTTAAGCAAGGCATGGCGTTTTGTGGGACGGTGCGCGTGCCAAGTCTTGTTGCTGCTAAGAGAAGATAATGCGCTTGACACCAAGGGCGTCTCATCTTAAGTCACTGTGTGAACAGTCAACCCAATGACAAATGCAGTTCCATTTAGTTAAGCGTTAAATGATGTACGTTGGAACCCCGCTGGGATCTTCAGCTGTCTGGAGCTCTCCGGTGAAGGATCGACGTGGTGGATTGCTTCTGAAGATGTCAAATCAGTGTGCGGGACCTGAGATAAAGGCCAATCCTGTACTAGGGATCATTAGACCCAACATTAAAAAATGGTGACACGAAGCCTTTATTCAAACCGGATGAAGGATAAACAATACCGGAGGCTAAAATATAAGAAGAACGGTTGCAGGAATTGGGTATGTCTAGTTTAATGAAAGGAAGGACTAGGGGTGACATGATATCTTCCAATATTTGAGGGGCTGCCCCAAAGAAGAGGGAGTCAAGCTATTCTCCAAAGCACCTGAAGGCAGGACAAGAAGCAATGGATGGAAACTAATCAAGTAGAGGTGACGCTAAGGCCCACGCGGTTGGGGGCTCCTGTTCTAATTCACAAGGTGTGGTGGGGAAATATACCCCAAATTTTGGGGACTTTTTCACTATAAAATCAATTTCAGATGCATTTTTTTGAAGCCTGCTTAGAACGTGGATCAGAATGTCCTTTTTTAAATCTTTACATTTGTATTAGCTAGGCTGAATCTATTTATTAGCTTCCTTATTTCCATTAAACGTAAACCCAAAGGAGATATATATATATATATATATATATATATATATATATATATATATATATATATATATATATATATATATATATATATATATATATATATATATATATATATATATATATATATATATATATATATATATATATATATATATATATATATATATAGGGAAAGACAATTATCTGGCTGGTAATAAATCAAATGAGTACATCAGAATGTCTGCATTGCAATTAAGTACTATTGCTATTATTAGTCCTCGTCTTAGAACCACAAAGAGCCACGGTGGCACAGTGGTTAGAATGCAGTACTGCAGGCTACTTCTGCTGCCTGCCGGCTGCCTGCAGTTCAATTCTATTTATTTTTTTTATTTTTATTTTTTTATTTATTTATTTTTGTCAAGTGCGTGTTGGTAATATACATAGATATAACATTGTTTATATATATAAGATGGGTACTGATAAGAGGGAACATTAGGACAGGGACGGTAGGCACACTGGTGCACTTATGCACGCCCCTTACTGACCTCTTAGGAATCGGGTGAGGTCAACAGTGGACAGTCTAAGGGTAAAGTTTTGGGGGTTTGGTGACGAAACCAGAGTCAGGTAGTGAGTTCCAGGCATTAACCACTCTGTTGCTAAAGTCGTATTTTCTACAGTCAAGTTTGGAGCGGTTCACTTTGAGTTTGTATCTGTTGTGTGCTTGTGTATTGTTGTGGTTGAAGCTGAAGTAGTCGTTGACAGGAAGGACGTTGTAGCAGATAATTTTATGAGCTATGCTTAGGTCGTGGCGAAGGTGATGTAGTTCTAAGCTTTCTAAGCCCAGGATTTCAAGTCTGGTTGCCTAAGGTATTCTGTTGCGAGTAGAGGAGTGGAGGACTCTTCTTGTAAAGTATCTCTGGACACTTTCTAATGTATTTATGTCCGATATGCGGTGTGGGTTCCAGACAGATGACCTGTATTCAAGGATTGGTCTGGCGAATGTTTTGTATGCTCTGGTTAGTAGTGTGATATTACCGGAGAAGAAGCTACGTAAGATTAGGTTAACAGTTCTTGAAGCCTTGACTCAACCTTCCATCCTTCCGAGGTCGGTAAAATGAGGACCCAGATTGTTGGGGCAAGAGGCTGACTCTGTAAACCGCTTAGAGAGGGCTGTAAAGCACTGTGAAGCAGTATATAAGTCTAAGGACTATTGCTATTGCTATCTAAGCCATGGTGGCGCAGTGGTAAGAATGCAGTATTGCAAGCTAACTCTGCTGACTGCCAGGAGTTCGATCCTGAGGCTGAAGGTTGACTCAGTCTTCCAACCTTGCGAAGTCGGTAAAACGAGGACCCAGATTGTTGGGGACAAGAGGCTGACTCTGTAAACCGCTTAGAGAGGGCTGTAAAGCACTGTAAAGCGGTATATAAGTCTAAGTGCTATTGCTAATGGAGTCCAACATTTCTGCTGCTAAGTGAAACATTTGTTCAGTGAGTTTCCCCCACTTTACGACTTTTCTTGCACCTGTTGTTAAGTGAATCATGGCAGTTATTAAGTTAGTAACCCGCTTGTTAAGTGAATCTGGTTTCTCCATCGACTTGGCTGGGCAGAAGGTCGCAAAAGGGGATCACATGACCCCGGGACTCTGCAACCGTCATAAATATGAACCAGTTGCCAAGCTTGTGGATTTTGATCACGTTGTGTGACCATGGAGAGGCTGCAACGGTCGTAAGTGTGAAAAACGGTCATAGGTGCCTTTTTTTCAGTTGTAACTTTGAACAGGTCACTAAATGAACTGTTGTAAGTCGAGAACTACCTGTGTTACTACTACCTTTGCAGTGGTTATTACTTGCTAGCCCAAGAGTGGACTGCAAGGACGATGCCTATTTGCGTTTCGCTGATCCCATTGTAACCTTGGTGCATCTCGCAGAATTACGGCAGAAAATGTATTTTGCTTCCATTCCGCTGATGGAATCGCGCTTCGGTTTTGACGTTTGTCTCCCGCCTAATGAATAGCCCTGTTAAGAGAATTTACGGGTGGAAACGGGCTTTGTTTAGGATGATTGTGTTTCATGGCTGACTTATAACCGAGAAGTACATTTTCCTTGGAGGATTCAAAATGGAGCTGATGGAGCGAAATGTACTTTCTGTTTACCTCCGCTGATAGGTTTGTTGTTTTGGCTAAGTCATGTTCCCGAAGACAGTCGTGCACAATTTCGCGGCTCGGTTTTGCTTCCCGCCTCGTCTAGAGTCGACACGCGATAACCTTAAGTAAGCTTTACGGAACTGGCACCGGTTTTTGTAACGGCCATCCTGACATCATCTTCCTCTGAATATTTCATGAAGGGTTTTTCTAAGTCGGTCTGGTTACCTCAGACCGTGTAAGGTTTCGGTTGGAGAGATTCATTTGTCAACAATGTAGAACAAGACGCTTATTATAAGCCAGACTCGGCGAGTTGTACCCTTGGGTCATATTTGACTCTCTCAGGGTTATTGCCTACTCTTTCCTTCCTCCTAGTTGTCAGGTCCAGAGGCGAAACATCTGTCAGATAGGTGGCCCCAAGCAGGTTGTTCTCACCCGCAATTTAAAAATGGCCAGGATGCTGAGCCAAGGTCATAAGACAAAGAGATTTCTAATTATGACAGGAAAGGAAACTTACTGGGGGTCTTTAATGAAATTCCTTTTGCTTTAATATCCGGAGCTTGACTAGGCCAGTGTTAGAACAAATGTATAGTTGAGAGTGAATAGAGAAACACAGGTACTCCTCGGCTTAGGACCACAACGGAGCCCAAAATTTCTGTCGCTGAGCGAGAGAGTTGTTAAGTGAGTGTTGTCCCATTTTACACCCTTTCTTGTCGCAGTTGTTAAACGTATCACGGCACTTGTTAAGTTAATAACACGGTGGTTAAGTCAATCTTAATTAAGAAATTAAGTAATTTCTTTGTTTATTCTTATATTTCTCCTTGTTGTAAGCCGCCCCGAGTCCCTCGGGAGTTGGGCGGCATATAAGAATAACAAAATAAATAAATAAATAAATAAATCTGGTTTTCCCCTTGACGGTCACCAGAGGGGGATCACATGACCCTGCAACCGTCATAAATAACCTTGCTGCGCCGAGGTGGCGCAACGGTTAGAGGCAGGTACTGCAGGCCGCTTTAGCTGACACTGATCCTCAGGTCAGCGGTTCAAATCTCACCGGCTCAGGGTTGACTCAGCCTTCCATCCTTCCGAGGTAGGTAAAATGAGGACCCAGATTGTTGGGGGCAATATAAATATACATTGCTTACTGGTGTAAACCGCTTAGAGAGTGCTTGCACTGTGAGGCGGTATATAAATCTCACAAATAATAAATAAATAAATAAATAAATAAATAAATAAATAAATAAATAAATAAATAAATAAATAAATAAATAAATAAATAAATAAATAAACAAACAAACAAAAATGGCCAAGCCTCTGAATTTTGATCACATGACCATGGGGTTGCTGCAACGGTTTTAAGTGTGAAAAAAATGGGCACGCGTCGCTTTTTTCCAGCGCTGTTATAACTTGCAACGGTCATTATAGTTGAGGAGTAAATAAATTGACCCCTCCTCTTTGTGGCAGCCTCTCAAATACTGGAAGACTGCTATCATGTCCCCCCCTAGTCCTTCTTTTCTCTAGACTGGCCAAACCCAAATCCTGCAACCGTTTTCCATATCTTTCAGTCTCCAGGCCTTTAATCCTCTTAGTTGCTCTTCTTTGCACGAATCTGGCTAAATGTTACAGGATTGCAACCTGGGGCATTCTGGGAGTTGAATTCCACCCCTCTTAAACTTGTTGGGGTTAAGAGACATGTTGCACTGTATTAGAGGATTGTGGGAGTGGAGAACAGCATTAAGGACATAACCAGATCTGGGTTGTGTTGCATTTGTAGCAGAATATCAAAAGTAAGTAAGCCAACTGTCTTTTGGGGAACATGTTTGCCAAGATTTACAAAGCCACTTCGTGAGGTTATACACGCATTAGTAAAACCTGCCATGTCATCCCGAAACGTGCCCCAATATTTAATGTGGCACTTTAAAAGGTCTCAGAAAAACCTCTCAAAACACACACAGCCCTCTCTGCTTGCCATGTATTCTTTAAATATTTATATCATTTCTAACCCACAGATTGCCTACTATTAAAAGGGGAAGCTAATTCTACCGTTGTATTAGTAGACAAAAGGTATACAGCTGTTGTATATAGCAGTTCTAGGAAAAGACAAAATGTCTGGACCAGCCCTTCTAAATCTTCTGTGGGCAAGTCTATGGCATGGAAAATTATGCATTTGGGGGTTACAGGTAGTCCTCGACTTATGACCAAATTTTCTGTGGTTAAGTGAGACATTTAAGTGAGTTTTGCCCCATTTTACAACCTTTCTTGCCACTGTTGTTAAGTGAATCACCGCAGTTTGATAAGTTAGTAACAGGGTTGTTAAATGTACAGGGTTGTAGACGACCCTCACTCTGTCAAAGACCTTGGAGTACTCATATCCAACGACCTAAGTGCTAGAGCCCACTGTAACAACATTGCCAAAAAGGCACTAAGAGTTGTTAATCTGATCTTGCGTAGCTTCTTCTCTGGCAACATTACACTGCTAACCAGAGCATACAAAACATTTGTTAGACCAATTCTGGAATGCAGCTCACCTGTCTGGAACCCGCACTGCATATCAGACATAAATACAATCGAGAGAGTCCAGAAATATTTCACAAGAAGAGTCCTTCACTCCTCCGCTCACAACAAAATACCTTATTCCACCAGACTTGAAATACTGGGATTAGACAATTTACAACTACGTCGCCTCCGATCTGATCTAAATGTAGTTCATAAAATCATATACCAAAATGTCCTTCCTGTTAATGACTACTTCAGCTTCAACCGCAACAATACACGAGCACGTAATAGATTCAAACTAAATGTAAAGCGTTCCAAACTCGACTGCAGACAATACGACTTCAGCAACAGAGTGATCAATGCCTGGAATGCGTTACCTGACTCTGTGGTTTCTTCCCCAAACCCCAAACACTTTAACCTTAGACTGTCTACAGTCGACCTCACCCCGTTTCTAAGAGGTCTGTAAGGGGCGTGCATAAGCCCACCACTGTGCCTACCGTCCCTGTCCTTCTGTCCTATTGTCCTCTTTTATCGTTACTTTTTACTTATGTTTATACAAATTACTACTATCCTATACATGTTTGACAAATAAATAAATAAAATAAAAATAAAAATAAATGAACTTGGCTCCCCCATTGACTTTGCTTCTCAGAAGGTCGCAAAAGGGGATCATATGACTTTGGGAAACTGCATCCATCTTAAATATAATCCAGTTCCGAATTTTTATCACATGATCACTGTCAAAAAAGACGTGACTGTAAAAAAAAACCGGGAATAAGTCACATTTTCCGGTGGCATTGTAACTTTGAACAGTCACTAAGCGAACTGTCGTAAGTGGAGGACTGCCTGGATTCACTTATACAGGGAACCCTCATTTAGTGACTGTTCACAGTTATGATGGCGACGAACGAGGAAGTTTGCAAACAATCCTCACATCGATGTCTTCACAGGTCTGTAAAGCAAAGGAAAGTTGAAGTTAGATTATAAGCAGAGTGGCAGTTTCACTTAGCGACTGGTTTCGCTTAATGACGGTTCTTTGGTGGTCTCTGATCTTGGTTGTTTTCTTGGTTTCATGACCCAAACTAGGTAACATCATCAATGCAAAAGCTGGCTGGGAAATTCTGGGAGTTGAAGTCCACCCCTCTTAAAGTTGTCAAATAAATACAAAGTTGTAAATAGATGGACTTTGGCGCTTTAACCACTGAATAATTTCGTGTCATTCAAAATAGGTCAGCAAAATAGCTAATGCTTCTTTTCCTTTTTATCCTTCTGGATTTTGTGCTGCTAGATCCTTCAGCAAACATTATTCAGACTGAAAGCTAATTTAAAGCTACATCTGTTAGAATCACACTTGGATATATATTTCCCTTTAAAAAACAGTTCCGAGTTATCTTGTTATCTTCATTGGAAAAACACTTCATTTTCCTTTTTTTTTTTCCTTTTAAAAAGCATGTCAAAGTTAAAATACCAGAGGACCTCCGGTTTTGGAGCGCTTCATCGCAGACATCCCTCGTTGGATGCCTTTCCGATCTTTGTTAAAAGCCGCCAGAACAGCTGTCTGGCGGCTTTAAAATCTCTTCCCCGGGCAAAGGGGAGAGATGAGAGCCTGACAGGAGGGGTAGAGCCCCCCCAGCGCCTTAGGAGCCATCTGGCAGGGCGCGAAGGGAGAGCTCCCCATGCAGCCTGTCTCCAGCTCCGAAGATCCGGAAACCTCTGCCTTTTGCAGAGCTAGATGGAGTGACCAGCCGCTGCTTCAAAAATGGGATTTATAACTACATTTAAACTATAGAAGCAGACAGAGAGAAACAGGCGTGAGATGGGCAAGTACTGAAACCTCTTTTTTTCCTTTTTTTTTCAACTCCTGGGTAAGCTTTCACTTCGGCAAGGGAACAAAGGAAACAGAGTAACAATATGGCGATTGAGAAGTGAAAGTGACTTTCGTTTCCCCAGAGGCTTTTTTTTTTTTCTTTCTCTCTCTCTTATGGAAACTTTTAACTTGGAAAAATGGTTTTTTCTTTCTCTGTCTCCTAACTCTGGATTAAAGTTATAATAGAAATATTTTCAATAATAAAAGACTATCTGATTTTTAAACTGGAAAGAACTTTAATCAGGCAACTGGCTTTCTTTCTTTTTTGTACTCTTTTGAAACACCAATGGCTTCAAAGTTTGGAAAGACTGTTTTGACTAAAAGAAATGACTATTCATCTGGATATATTTCTAAAATGCAACTTAACACTGAGCTAACACCTCCACAGCTTTTGACACCTGAAAATTTATTAAATAATTTAAAGATTATGAAACATGAACTTACTTTGGAATTTAACCAGAAAATAAGTGAGATAGACCATAAGATGCAGGCTGCTTTGAAGAATATGAATCAACAACTAAGATTTGATGTGTTAGAGGTTTGCAAAGGCTTAGCAACAAATATTGAAGTTTTGGCAGAACGTATTGAAACAAATAAACAAGCTTTGGCAACTTCGGTGAATTACATAGATAAAATCCAAAATGACATTGCAAATTTTGAAAAAGAGGTCTTAATGACTCAGTTCAGATCTATGGAAGTTGCTATAAGGATTAGAGGTTTGAAAGAAGGATTATATGAAAATTTAAAAGGCAGGATGGTTGACATATTGGATCAGGTGTCTGGAATTTCTAAAGCGGAATTGGCTACACAAATCGACAAAACATACAGAATCAACTCGTGGTACGCCAAACAAAAGCATCTACCAAGGGATATTGTCATATATTTTACCACAAGAGCTCTACGGAACAGAATTATACAAGCAACGTTTAACAATAATCTTATGGTGAATGGTCAGGAACTAAAGATTTGGAAAGAAATCCCCTCTAAAATGCTTAAAGCCAGGAAAAGCTATACTTTTTTGATTGATGAATTTAAGAGATTAAATTTACAATATAAATGGGAAGCACCAGTTGGAGTAACAGTGAAATTTTCTGGAAAAAGATACCGGCTCAACACGATAAAAAAAGCTACTGAATTTTATGTCAATGTTCTAAAGGCTGATATATCCAAGATTCCAGAAGAAGGGTGTATGAAAATAAAAGAGGAGGAGGAGGGGAAGCCACCTTCGATGGATCAAAAAGAAATAGACTCAAAAATCCAAAAGGAGTGCCTGAATCAGATAGCTGGGGAAGAGGAGATGGAGGTTTGGGAGCAGACGGGAGACGACTTGACAAATTTGAATTTATTGAACTATTAAAAGATGAACTATCAAGATACAAAACAATGTGATGTTGAAATATATTGGATGGATAGAAACTAATATGATTGTATTTTATCTTTTCCCTATCTAATGATTACTTATGCAATATTTAGTTAAGTTTTATATAATTTTGAGGTTATTTTTAATGTTGATAATATTAGATATATATAGTTTGTTGAAGATTTGTTTATTGTTTATTCTTCTTTTATTTTCTTTTTTTGTTTACTGAAGTTAGCGAATTAATTTAGAATAATATTATCTTATTAATATCATGATGAAATTTAATATTTGATGATTACTTATGTAACATTTAGTTAAGTTTTATCTTAGAGGTTATTTCTAATGTCAATAATATTAGTTTAAGATTTGTGTATTTTATATTTAGTTATTACTTATGTAACACTTACCTTGTATAAGATAGAGGACTGAAGGGAGGAGGTAGGAGGTTTGTTTGTTTGTAGTGTTAAAGAGTTTTCTCTTTCTTTCTTTCTTTTTTTTATTCTCTTTCTTTTTTTTCTCTCTCTTTTTTGTATCTTTACTATTGTATACAAATGCGATATATTAGTACTGTATAGTTTGGAGTTGAAGTTTTTTTAAAAATAGTGTTCTTTTTTTCCTTTTTCCTTTTTCTTTTTATTAACAATTTAAACTTATTATTATGCCCTGTATTATCTCTGGGAAGTCCGGGGGGGGGAGGTGGGGAGGGAAGGGGGTGGGTCTGGGGGGGGGAAATAAAAATGTTTGTACTTTGGATTTAATATTTTGTTACCACTTATGTAAGTTTGTACTAATAAAACTTTTTTGAGAAAAAAAAAAAAAGTTAAAATACCAGAATGGTTCATAACTAAACAAAATTAACACTTATTTCTTCCTGTGTTGCCTTCACTCTCTGATATATGATGCGGAGCTTCTAAATATTACTGAATTTTGCAGTCTCTGTGTTCATTCACCACATTTAATAGCAGGAGAGAACATATTCTAATACAGGTATTCCTCAATTTGCGACCACAGTTGAGCCCAAAATTTTTGTTGCTACGCAAAACACTCGTTAAGTGAGTTTTGGCCTCATTTGACGACCTTTCTTTCCCCAGTTGTTAAGTGAATCACTGCAGTTGTTAAATTAGTAACACTTAACACGGTTGTTAAATGAATCTGGCTTCCCCATTGGCTTTGCTGGTGAGAAGGTTGCAAAAGTTGATCACGTGACCCCGGGACCAGCGGCGGGTTGCTGCCTTACCGGTGTCGGAGCGCTGCACGCGCATCTCCATGCTTCGGGTGTGCGTGCCCCCTCACGTAATTTTGCTTATGCACATGCGCGGAAGCAAAATTGCGCCGACATCTTGCGAGGGGATGTGCACGAGAGAGATTTCGGCGAGATTTTGCTTCCGCGCATGCGCAGAAGCGAAATCTCTCTCACGTGCGCGTCCCCTCGCAAGATTTCAGCGAGATTTTGCTTCTGCGCATGCGCAGAAGCAAAATCGACCCAAAATCACTGGGGGAAAATGGCGACGTGCGCGATGGACCAGCAGAGAGGGCTCCGGAGCGGTTGCGGAATCCGCCGCTCCCTACCGGAGCTGCGCACTGGGCAGCTCCGGCAGGAACCCACCTCTGCCCGGGACACTCCAACCGTCATAAATATGAGTTGGTTGCCAAGCATCTGAATTTTGATCATGTGGTCATGGGGATGCTGCAACGGTCATAAGTGTGAACAGTGGTCATAAGTCGCTTTTTTCCGTGCAGTTGTAACTTCGAATGGTCACTAAATGAACTGTTGTAAGTCGAGCCCACCTGTACTGTGGGCCCGAAAGCCAGAACGTGCATACAGTGTGATTCAGCTGCCATAATCCCAACCAGCAAAAAAAAAATAAACCTTGTCCCTTTAAACAATGAAATATTTAACTCAGCAACAGAAAAATAGACACTAAAAATAATAGCAGATCAATCAATATGATGGGCATTTAGCAGAGATAAATGCAAAGGACTTCACTTATGAGGCATCAAATGCACAGGAACGTCTGGTCTTGATCTTGGCATAGTCACCAGCTGTAAACTGGCCTATGACTCAGCTGGGTGATGTGGCTGCAAACAGAGAGTTTTTAGACATGGACAGAAGTCATTGTTATGGGAAGGTGTAGTTTGATGTAAAGAAGGACCGGGGTGACGTGATAGCCGTGTTCCAATATCTCAGGGGTTGCCACAAAGAAGAGGGAGTCAAGCTATTCTCCAAAGCACCTGAAGGCAGGACAAGAAGCAATGGATGGAGACTAATCAAGGAGAGAAGGAACTTAGAACTAAGGAGAAATTTCCTGACAGTTAGAACAATTAATCAGTGGAACAACTTGCCTCCAGAAGTTGTGGGTGCTCCAACACTGGAAGTTTTTAAGAAGATGTTGGATAACCATTTGTCTGAGGTGGTGTAGGGTTTCCTGCCTAAGCAAGGGGTTGGACTAGAAGACCTCCAAGGTCCCTTCCAACTTTGTTATTCTCTTCTGAAATAATCGCCCCATTTTAGTCATCACTGGTCACTATAACTTTCTTAAAAGACTTGGGGAACCTGGAACAGAGTCACAGAGGGACAATGAAGAGATGTGAGTTTTAAAAGAAAATGCAGAGTGTGCCCATGTTTAACTTGTGCATCAAAGAGAAATGTTTTCTTTATTGGTCTCCTGCCTTTATTATTTTTTATAAGGAACCCCAAATGGTGAACGTATCCAACACATCTTCCTCCTCCTATTTTCCCCACTATAACAACAACCCTGTGAGGTGGGTTGGGTTGAGAAAGAGTGATTGGCCCAAAGTCATCCATCCAGCTTTCATGCCTAAGGCAGGACTAGAACTCACAGTGTCCTGGTGATTGGCCCAAAGTCATCCATTCAGCTTTCATGCCTAAGGCGGGACTAGAACTCATCGTCTCCTGGTGATTGGCCCAAAGTCACCCAGCTGGCTTTCCTGCCTAAGGCGGGACTAGAACTCACCATCTCCTGGTGATTGGCCTAAAGTCACCCAGCTGGCTTTCCTGCCTAAGGCAGGACTAGAACTCACTGTCTCCTGGTGATTGGCCCAAAGTCATCCATCCAGCTTTCATGCCTAAGGCGGGACTAGAACTCACAGTCTCCTGGTGATTGGCCCAAAGTCATCCATCCAGCTTTCATGCCTAAGGCGGGACTAGAACTCACAGTCTCTTGGTGATTGGCCCAAAGTCACCCAACCAGCTTTCATGCCTAAGACAGGACTGGAATTCACCATCTCCTAGTTTCTAGCCTGGTACCTTAACTATCAAACTAGACTGACCCTCTTTTTCTTTTGTTGAAATTTGAATCGGAGGAAAAACAGGTTAAATAATATATGATAAAGTCGGCTAAGAATTTTGGCTATAATATACAGAACGATCAATGGGAAAATACATAGTTAAAAGCGTTGACATTTAGATTGGGTTATATACAATCTTATAGAGAATGTCTATAAATTAAATGTGTCAGTTGTATATGATGCCAGAGAAATTATGTAGGGCTAGGCTATATAAAGGCAATCCAGGTGTATGTTGAAAATCTAAACAACATATGCAGGGACATTTTATCATGCTTGGTGGCCATGTATAAAAAGCTAAAACATTTTGGATTCAAATACTTACTTTGACACAGAGGGATTTAAAGATTAACATTCAATTGAAGGCAGAACTTTGCTTTTTACGACTGATGGATAAACAGTTTGGGGCTGGGGGTGGGAAAACCATGAAAGATTATTTCAGCATAGGATTAGTGCAGCAAGATTATTATATGCACAGAGATGGAAAGATTTGGCACTGCCCACTATGGAGGAATGGTTTATAAAATTGACAGATTTTGCTGAGACGGATAAACTGACTTCTCTGAATAGAAAAAAGACAGCATATATACGTTTATTAGTAACTAGAAATCTCTTATGGACTGTTTGTGTAGAAGTTGTTAAGTAAATCTGGCTTCCCCATTGACTTCGTCGAAAAAGAGGGTCACATGACCCCGGGACAATTGCAACCGTCATAAATATGAGTCAGTTGCCAAATGTCTAAATTTTGATCCTGTGACCATGGGCAGGGGTGGGTTCTGGATCCTTTTGCTGCCGGTTCGCTCAGGGTTGCACCATGTGCGCGCATGCGCGCTTTTTGTGCGCGCGCTCCCGAAGCAATTAAAAAATAGCTTCTGTGCATGCGCAGAAGCAAAATCCAAGATGGCAGCGCCCACGGAGACACCGACAGAACCGGCTCCGTGATGTCATTGCCAAACTACTAACGGTTCTAAGAAACCGGTTAGAACCGGTAGGAACCCACCCTTGACCATGAGGATACTGCAACTGTCATTAAGTGTGAACAGTGGTCATAAGTTGCTTTTTCCAGTGCTGTTCTAACTTTGAGCCGTCACTAAACGAACTGTTGTAAGTTGGAACTACCTGTATAATTCTATGTATAATTGCTGTGAAGAATATCGAAACTACTGGTTGCTTTCTTTTCTATTTTTCATTAAACCTTTTTTTCCCCTTAACACTTTTTGCTTCCTCTTTCTTTTTCTCTTCTTTACATTCGCTTGCATTCATTTTTAATCTTCTTACTTTAAAAAGTTTTAATAAAAATGATATTCTTAAGAAGTCTCCACGTTCTCTTAAAGCATTCCATAATTCCAGTCTGTTCCCTCCTCCATCGCGCAGTTTTCTCCAAGAGAACAGATGTATGTTAAATTTCTCTCGTGTTCACACATTTCTCAATTACCTGCTGAAGGGCAAAAATCTGTTCTGCATTTCTCCTGCCCAGCAGAAATTCAAACTGTACTTCTGAAATTTCACTCTTTGCCATCTCTTGTACCTTTGCAATCAGAACTCTGCCAAACGCCTTCCCAGATACAATTAGCAAACTAATCCACGGGTAGTTTTGGCATTTACTCCGGCTCCCTTTTTCCATGTGCCAAGCCCAGAAGAATGCCGTGCACCCACATTGTCTCTTAGCCACTCCATAAGACAGGGATGGCAAATTTTTTGGGCTGGAGTGGTCTGCCATGTAGAGGGAGAGAGAGGGAGGGAAGAAGAGAGCGAGAAAGAGAGAAGAGGCATCTCTCCTCATTTCCCCTCTCTTCTCTTCCTTTCCTTCCTCCCTCCCTTCATCCTCTCTTCCCCTTTCCCTTCCCTTCCCTCCCCTCCTCTCCCCTCTCTTTTCCTCATTTTCTTCCTCCTTCCCTCCATCCTCTCTTCCCTTTTCCCTTCTCCCTCTCCTCTCCCCTTTGTCCTCCTTTCCTCCCTCCATCCTCTTTTCCCTTCTCCCTCTCCTCTCCCCTCCCCTCTCTTTTCCTCCTTTTCTTCCTCCTTCCCTCCATCCTCTCTTCCCTTCTCCCTCTCCTCTCCTCTCCCCTCTCTTCTCCCTCCCTCCCTCCTCTCTTCCCTTTTCCCTTCTCCCTCTCCTCTCCCCTCCCCCTTTCTCCTCCTTTCCTCCCTTCCTCCGTCCTCTCTTCCCTTTTCCCTTCTCCCTCTCCTCTCCCCTCTCTCTCTCCCCTCTTCCCTTCCCCTCCCTTCTTGTTTCCCCCTCCTCTCTCTCTCTCCTCTCTCCTCTCCCCTCTCCTCCCCCATCCTCTTCTCCTCCTTTTCTTCAGACTGCCTCTCCTCTCCCCTCCCTTCCACTCTCCTCTCCTCTTCTATTTCTCAAGTTTTCTCATGTTGTATATCAGGTCTCAATCATCCATCTGCCCTAGTCATCACCAAACGGGCCAACGGAGATTGACCTCTGTCACCCACCATGACTTTGGTCAATCGACTCTCCCAGCTTTTTAGTAACACAGAGAAGGTTTAGATTGAGTCTTCGTCGGACCTGTGCCTCATATCACCTTACCTGCTAAAGATAAGCACTCTGACAATCCACTTTGGTCCATTTGGGCTGGAATACCACAAACGCCCCTTCAGCCCAGTTTTATTTCATGCATCCTCTTACGATTCTCTACATACCAGAACCTCTAACCTAGAGACTACCTTGCAAGCCACACAGTGGCCCATTTCCCAGGGACTAGTAGTAGATAGAAGTAACTAACACCGCCTCAGAATCTGTAGAGATTCTCTGTCATCCAGGTCATGGTTGTCCCAAAGGTGCTTTTTTCAGGAGTCAACTGGACTTTCTTGTTTTTTTCTTTTGAAGACATTTCGCTTCTCATCCAAGAAGCTTCTTCAGCTCTGACAGGAGAGTGGGGAATGGAAGGATTTATACTCCTTGCAGACCGCTGGTCATTTGCATCCTTTTAGAGGCTCATTGAGACCACTTGGAGGTTTACCTGTGTCCTCAGGGTCACCTGAGTGGTGCGAATGGTTCCTGTAGTCCGCAATTTTTTCCTCTGGAAATCCATTCCTACTCCCACACCGTTCCAAGGGTGTTCATCCCAAACTGTATAGCTAAAAGTCTGTAGAGATATTCAGTCATCCAGGTCATGGTTGTCCCAAAGGTGCTTTTTTCAGGAGGCAACTGGAATGTCTTGTTTTTTTTCTTTTGAAGACCCTCTAAAACAGGGGTGTCAAACTCGATTTCATTGAGGGCCACATCACGGTTGTGTCTGACTTCGGAGGGCCAGGTGGCGTGGCCAGGGGTGGGTGTGGTCATGGTGGGTATGTCGGGGGCACCTGTGGTGGCCAAGTGCTAAGGCAGGACTTCCCTCAGACCCTCCCTCATTCTCATTATAATCTCCCTTCCTTCCTTCCTTCCTTCCTTCCTTTCTTCTCCTTTCTTCTTCCTTCCTTCCTTCTTCTTTCTTCTTTCTTCTTCCTTCCTTCCTTCTTCCTTCTCCTTTCTTTTTCCTTCCTTCCTTCCTTCCTTCCTTCTTCCTTCTCCTTTCTTCTTCCTTCCTTCCTTCTTCTTTCTTCTTCCTTCCTTCCTTCCTTCTTCCTTCTCCTTTCTTTTTCCTTCCTTCCTTCCTTCCTTCCTTCCTTCCTTCCTTCCTTCCTTCCTTCCTTCCTTCCTCCTTCTCCTTTCTTTTTCCTTCCCCTCTTTCCTTCTTTTTCCTTCCTTGCTCTCTTCCCATCTTCCCATCTTTTTCTTTTTCTTTCCTCTTTCCCTTTCTCCTTCCCTGTCCCTTCTTGCATGCTCAAATGCAAAAGGGGAAACATTTCTCCTTTTCTTTTGTTTTTAGTTTGTTTCGATAGGAGCTCCGCTTTCGCTGGCAAAGGGACTGTGGGCCAGTTCTTTGCTGTTTCTAGATTGGCTCCTGGATCTAAGCACCCTGTGGATCCTGGCCCCCAGGCCTTGAGTTTGACACTGCTGCGCTAAAAGGATGCCAATGACCAGCTGTCTGCAAGGAATATAAATCCTTCCATTCCCCCCACCCAGTGGTGGGTTCCTACCAGTGCAGTCCACTCTATAGCACCGGTAGCGGCCCGCTGGTGACATCACAGTACCGGTGCAGTCGGTTGCCGGTGCCTGGGCGCCGCCATTTTTTTGAAAAAAAAATTATTTATTTTTTTAAATTTTCTTCTGCACATGCCCAGAAGCCGAGTTTCCGGCACTGCGCATGCGCTGCCTTCCTACCCCACAGTGAGTCCAAGCAGGGGAGGATGGCTGAGGGAGTGCGTGAGACGCTGAAAGAACGGGCGGCAGGAGCTATCTCCATTCCCCTCCCTTCAGCAGTCTGAGAAGCCACGAACGCGCAGTGATGATCCCAGGCATTTTTGCACGTTTGAGGCTTCTCGAGCTGCTGAGGGGAGGGGGAATGGGCAGCAGGACCTATCTCAGTTCCCCTCCCTTCAGCAGTCTGAGAAGCCACGCCCACCCGGTCACATGGCTGGCAAGCCACACCCACAAAATAAGCCACGCCCACAGAGTGGTAGTAAAAACATTAGGAACCCGCCCCTGCCCCCACCATCCTGTCAGAACTGAAGAAGCTTCTTGGATGAGAAGCGAAACGTCTTCAAAGGGAAAAAAAAAACAAGAAAGTCCAGTTGCCTCCTGAAAAAAGCACCTTTGGAACCGACTCAGAATGCAAATGGTGTCACATGAAAGAAAAGAAAACACGCCACAGAAATAGGAAGGTAGAGAGCTCTTCTGTGTTATTCCAGAGTGCAGGACAAGAAATAATGGATTTGGATTACAGGAGAGCAGATTGCAGTTGGGGAGGGGGGAAAAACCCTAATAGAGCCATTCAACAGAGGAGTCAATTACCCAGAGAGATGGTTGGCTCTTTTTGGCTGATTTGGATGCATTTAAGCCGAGGTTAGACTTCTATCTACACATCAGTCTGAATGCCAGGATTGGCTTCTGTTACCTACAATTCTGTGATGATGTGATTCTACACAAAAAAAAACCCCAACATAAAATAAAATGAACATCGAACGATCTCTCCTCCCATTGGCTTGGTCATCTCACTCAGCAATTTGGGGGCGCCCAGATTCGGGCAACCCCATCGTTCTCATTTTTATTGCTGGACTACACCTGCCAGAAACTTTTGTCATGGGCCAGGCTGGTTCTTCCTCTTTTTAATGGGGCTGCAGATTACCTAGCCGTGTTTGAGATACTTGTGTGAACCGGGCAAGAGTTGGTTGGCAGGGGGAAACGAGCCCCATAACGATGTCATTTGGTTTGTAAACAACTCCGCCAAAGACAAATGCCTTTTTAAAATAGTATTTGGGAGTCGAAATAGGAAGGACGAGTGGGAAGTGTTTTGTGCCAGGAGCCACACGCTAAAATCTGTTGTATGGTTACTAGCAAATGCTACGCACAGGCCTCTCTTTGCTCTGTGAACCAAGAAAAGTGGGGAAGGCTTAAGGAAGAGAATAAGGAAGGAAGAAGAATGAGAATTGGATGTTATGCAGAGGTGGTATTCAGCTGGTTTGGGCGAACCGGTAGCGGCAACTGCAGTGGGCCTGCCCACCCACCCCGGCGTAATGTCATCCTATTTAGCAATGTTTTCGAGGCCAGGCGCATGCCCAGAAGGTGCACACTGACGGTGCAAACCAGTGGTAAGAATATGTGAAACCCACCCACCGCTGATCTTATGAGGTAGGAAAGTCTTCCTTCGGTGGATCTTCAGACATTGCAGTCTGCAGAGCAGGGACGGGTTCCTCTTACGTTCTCCTACCGGTGCGCATTGCGACGTTGTGCGCATGTGGCTCTCTGCGCATGCGCAGAAGGACAATTTTACTTCCGCACATACGCAGAGAGCCAAAAACCGTGAAAAATCCCCCCAAAAAAGATGGTGGCGCGCACGGACCGGCAAAGAAAGCACCGGAGCTGCCGCGCCGACATTACGCAATCGGCGGGCCCCTACCAGAACGGAGCACCGGACAGCACCGGTAGGAACCCACCACTGCTCCAGAAAGATACACATAATCCAGCAAACGTTTTCTCTCTTTTTATTTCTCAAAATTAAAATTGGAAATGGGAATACAGATAGTCCTCGACTTACAATGGCTCAGGCAGTGACTGTTTGAAGTTACGACAACATCAGGGCTCATTTGTGGTCATAAGTTGAAGACTACCTGTATTTCCCATAGAAAATTCCCCAAGAATTCCAAGAGAAAAGTTTCCCTCCGTCGAGGAGAAGGAGAAGAAAGAAGGGGGAGGAGGGGAGGAGGAGGAGGAGGAGGAGAAGGAGGAGGAGGAGGAGGAGGAGGAGGAGGAGGAGGAGGAGGAGGAGAAGAAGAAGAAGAAGAAGAAGAAGAAGAAGAAGAAGAAGAAGAAGAAGAAGAAGAAGAAGAAGAAGAAGAAGAAGAAGAAGAAGAAGAAGAAGAAGCAGTAGCAGTAGCAGTAGCAGTAGCAGTAGCAGTAGTAGTAGTAGAAAGTAGTATCCATTCAGTTGTTTTTGATGATTCTCTGGGCCAGATCTCTTCACATCCTCTGCTCTTGCACTGCTTCTTTGAGTTGTTCCATGCTCTGGCTGGTGTCAGCTTTGATGGTGTCCATCCACCGTGCAGCCTGGTTTCCTTTTACCGCTAACTCTTCCAAACTTAATTGCTTTCTCCAGCGAATTTCCCCTGCCTGACACGGCCAAAATAAGCGAGTTTTGTGATTTCCCACCCACCCTTCCAGTGACCAGTCTGGTGTTATGCACTCCAGTGCTTCCTTGTTGGTCACCTTTGCTGTCCAAGGAATGCGCAGGAGCCTTCTCCACCACCATAGCTCAAAAACAAGTCGATTTTCTTCCTGCCCATTCGGGATTTTTTTTGTCCAGAGAAAAATAAATCTAGGAATAAGACGCTCGCAAATCAAATGTGTAACTTTGCAAAGAACACAGCCTGCCCACATTTGCGAGAAACTGAGCACCACTTAAGGGCATTTTCACTTTTATCTTTCAAGCCCTTAGTTGGTGTTGATGTAACGGCACACTGAGTAACTGTGTGAGTCAGAAAATGATCATATATTTTAATGGTATTTGGGATGATCTTGCGAGACAGAAGGAAGAGCCACAGACTAGACAACCGGCAGATAAGAGGCAGATAAGAGGCAGCCGAGCCCTCAGACACGTTAGGAGTGTGGCAAATGATTCGGCAGGAACTCTGTGTCTGAGGGCTCGGCTGCCTCTTATCTGACGGTTGTCTAGCCTGTGGCTCTTCCTTCTGTCTTTCTTGGTCTATAAAAGTGAGGAGGGAAATATGTCCTTTCAGACTTAAGTCCGTCACACTTACAAACGTTCATTTAGTGATTGTTCGAAATGACAACGGCACTGAAAAATGTAACAGAACAACAGAGTAGGAAGGGATCTTGGAGGTCTTCTAATCCAACTCAAGCAGGAGACCCTATACCAGGGGTGGCCAAACCGTGGCGCATGCGCCAAACGTGGCGCATTGGATGATTACAAGTGGCGCATTGCATCCTTGCGCCTACTTATTTTTTTAAAATAGGTGTCATAACTGAATCCATCTTAATATTTTCAACACCAAAGTGATCTCAGTTCAATTCGTACAGCCTTCGGTAATGTTCAACTTCTCGGTGTCTGAAACTTAGAATGGAACTTGTGAGATGTTCCTTTAGGCAGGTTTACAAACGTACGAATATTTTTTATCGGTGTGCCATTGCGCGTTCCTGCTCAAACGATCGCAAACACCGCGCACTAGCAACACATCATGGGTTTGAAGTCAAGTGCGAATGAGCGGCGAGCGTTTGATAGGGTCAGTCAGTTCTGAGTGAGCCATCGTGGCGTGGCGTTTGAAGCAGGGTTTTATTGAGTGTACTAGCGTGATTTTTGTATTGAGAGTGATTGAAAGACAGAGTCAAGATTAAATATATATTACGTTTGTCAAATTTTGAAATGGCGCAAATTAATTAATTGAATTGCGTGATTTATTCCTTTTCCTCCCTTAAGCAAAGCAGATCCTACCCCTATCCCTATCCCCCAAACGTGAAAGTAAGAAGGTAAAAAACGTGCTTGAGTTGTGTGGCACATCTGAACTCGTCTGTGAAAAAAATGGCGCATGGTATGCTTAAGGTTGGCCACCACTGCCCTATACCATTTCAGACAATGACCTTTCTTGCCACAGTTGTCCAGGGAAGTACGGCAATTGCTAACTTAGCAACGCGGTGAATCTTCCTTCTCCATGGACTTCACTTGTCAGCAGCTCCGGAAAAGGAGGATCACGTGACCCCTGGACACTGCGACCGTCATAAATATGAACCCATTGTTGAGCGTCTGAATTTTGATCACGTGAGGGTCGGGATGCTGCGAAAAACGGTGTGAAAAAATGGTCCTAAGTCACTTTTTTCAGTGCCTTGTCACTAAATGAACTGTCATAACTTGAGGACTACCTGTATAGGTGCCATCAAGGAGACACGTCTTCTCTGTCTCGGGGTCTACCATTTGGAAGATTGTCACCTCCTGAAATTTGGTTGGGTCTGATCCTGCAGGCTTCCCGTGGGCCTTTGAAGATCTGGCTTTGCCCCCAGGAATTGTGCCAGGGCACCAGATGAACCATGTAACAGTTGGAATATTGAATGACTCCGGCATGGTGTCAATTAGTTTACACTTTGTTTTGAGTTGTTGTTTTCTCTGTTGGCTTGGTGTCTGCTTTTTGATCCAGTTAGCCGTCTAGTGCCGCAATATGCAAAAGGGCAGGGAGTGCACTTACAAATGGATAAAACATGTGAAGAACGGTTGCAGGAACTGGGTATGTCTAGTCTGATGAAAAGAAGGACCAGGGGTGACATGATAGCACTTTTCCAATATCTCAGGGGCTGCCACAAAGAAGAGGGAGTCAAACTATTCTCCAAAGCACCTGAGGGTAGAACAAGAAGCAATGGGTGGAAACTAAACAAGGAGAGAAGCAACCTGGAACTAAGGAGAAATTTCCTGACAGTTAGAACAATTAATCAGTGGAACAGCTTGCCTCCAGAAGTTGTGGATGTTCCAACACTGGAAGTTTTTAACACGAGATTGGATAACCATTTGTCTGAAGTGATGTAGGGTTTCCTGCCTAAGCAGGGGGTTGGACTAGAAGACCTCCAAGGTCCCTTCCAACTCTGTTATTATTATTATAATTATTATTATAAATGGATAAAAACAAATAATAATGTATTTCTTTCCTCTTGGAATTATTTTCTTTGTCCTTCTGTTTGAGCGTGGAAATATACAGATAGTCCCGGACTTACGACCACAACCGAGCCCAACATTTTTGTTGCTAAGCGACAACCGTTGTTAGGTGAGTTTTCCTCCATTTTATGACCTTTCTTGCTGTACTAGTTGTTAAGTGAATCATTGCAGTTGTTAAATTGGTAACACGGTTGTTAAGTGAATCTGGCTTCCCGCATGGACTTTGCTGGTCAGAAGGTCACAGATGGGGAATCACATGATCCCGGGGTATTAAAAGCGTCATAAATCGGAACCAATTGTGAAGCGTCTAAATTTTGATCACGTGACCATCGGGATGCTGCAACGGTCATAAGTGTGAAAAATGATCGTAGATCACATTTTTCAGTGCCACTGTAACGTCAAATAGTCACTAAATTTACTGTTGGAAGTCGAGGAGTGCTGTATAAACAAATGGTCATAAGTCAAGGACTACCTATATTTGTTTAGCCTCACCCACTCAACCCCTAAAGTTTCAAATATGTTTTTCCCTTTACTTCCCCCTCCTCAAAAACATAGTGGAAGAACATTGGTGCTAATTTCAATTTCTTCTTCAAGCAACGGAGTAAATCCTGCCAAAAAAATATCCGAAAGAGCAAAAAACGTTTGGTATAATTTCATGTCAAACTCTTCTGCCCGTTCTCCCAGATAGCATGGCAAGGGTTTGCGCAGAGGCCTAGCATTCCCAGGTCCATCCGACTGCGATTGAAAGTGGAATTCCCAGAGGTTTTCCGCAATGTTTAGGACACTGGATTGCAAAATCAGAAAACGGATAATTCTGGATTTTTTGGGAGGCCCTGCAATTGATTGTGAGGCCCTGAGCTGTGGCTTCTTGGGCGCTTTCGGCCTCAATCCAGCACCGGCCGTATCCTACATCTGCTTTAACCATCCTTCTTGCTTTCTGCCACGAAAAGCCACCATGGGAAGTCAGGCTGAATGTGATCGTGGCTTAATCAAAGTTTTCCTGCAAGGCTTTGGTGCAAAGGCACTCAGGCTAGGTGCTAATGTTGGTGAGGGGGAGGCTGTGAGAGAAAGGACGCTGCCAGGGCTGCTCCCTGGGGCTGAGAGCCCGGCTGCAGCTGTCCCGGCTAGGCGCTCTGGGCCCATGGAAGGAAGTGGGGCAGCAGTGGGGCTCAGCCGGGCTGATCCACCATCAAGCCGCCTTCCTGGAGAAGCTGTTTTGTGACACTGAAAGGGAGGGAAGGAGGGAGGGAGGGAAGGCAGAGAGGTCAAGAAGAGGCTGGAGGAGAATTCGCTTGGGAAATTGCTTAAGGGGACAGAAGCCAAGGCTCTCGTAGCAGGCTTTGTGGGTCTGTGCGTTGCCTTAAGTGTGAAGGGCAGCAGGCAGGAGGAACAGGAAAATGAGGGAGGGAGGGAGGGAGGAGGGAAGGAAAGAAAGGAAGGAAAGGAGAGGAAGGAAGGAAGGAAGGAAGGAAGGAAGGAAGGAAGGAAGGAAGGAAGGAAGGAAGGAAGGAAGGAAGGAAGAATAGATATGAGGGAGGGAGGGAGGATATGAGGGAGGAAGGGATTGATAAGGGAAGGAAGGGAAGGAGGGAGGGAGGGAGGGATAGTAGAAGAGAGGGAGGAAGGAAGGAAGGGAAGAAAGGAAGGAAGGAAAGGAGAGAGACAGAGGGAGGGAAGAAGGGAAGAAAGGAAAGGAGAGGGAGGAAGGAAGGAAGGAACAGACAGATAGGAGAAGGGAGGGAAGGAGGATGGGAGGAAGGGAATAAATTAGGAATAAAATGAGGGAGGAAAGGAATAAATCAGGGAGGGAGGAAGGGAAGAAGAGAGGGATTGATAGGGGAAGGAAGGAAAGACAGTAATGAGGGAAGGAAGGAGGGAGCGATTGATAGAAGGGAGGGAGGGAGAGAAGGAAGGAAGATATTGTTCGATCAGTATCATATCACTGTGGGTTTTTTTCTTCTTCTTACAATAGATCAGTGATTTTCAAACTTGGCAGCTTTAACGGGAATGGACTTCGATTCCCAGAATTCCCCATTTATCTTAGATTTGCACCTTTGAAAAACACAGGTTTAGCATTTGAATATACTTCCTCCCCCGTCCCAACCCCCTCCCACTATGGAAGCATAGGTCTATTCCAGGGAAGATGCCTGATTGCTAAGCCTAACACAATACCATCCTTCACAAAGCCTTGCAACATGGCTGCACGTAGAAGAACTGCAGAGAGTTACTATTATTCTATTTCTTTTATTTTTGCAGAGAGTGGATTTCTGAGCAAGAGCTCAGCCGAGGGCCCCTCTGATTAAATAACTAACTGATCAGCTACAGTGGTTCACTTAAGAACGGGGGCAAGAAATGTCGTAAAGTGGGACAAAAGTCACTTAACAAATGTCTCGCTTAACAACAGAAACTTTGGGCTCAGTTGTGGTCATAAGTCAAAGGCTACCTGTATATTATTGTCTTTCTTTTACTTGGTTTCTATATACTTTCTGAACATTCCTTTTTAATCCTTGCAATGGAGCTATACTCGCAACCACAACTGAGCCCTAATTTTTTCTTACTAAGCTGTTGTAAATTGAGGACTACCTGTATTTTGCAAAAAGTAAAAATATAATGGCAGAGGGGTGTGTGTGTGTGTGTCTCTGCACCCTTCCTTGTCTCCTTCACTGGTATTTTTGCTGCCTGCCCTTGTGTGTTCCTCTGACATTTGATGGATGAATAGGATAATTGGGGATTACCTCATGCCTCTTTGGCAGAAGCGGTAAACTAAATGTAATTAAAACCTCTGATTTTATGTTCTCCCTATTTTAGGCAAGGTGCTTTGCCAAATGTTGTGGGCTAGCCCGAGTCTAAATTTGCACCAGATGATACAACATGAGGATTATTTGGGATAAAATTGCCTTTCTAGGTATCTTTTCCCATCGTTCTAGGCCTAATTCAGTCGCAGTTTTGAAAATCCTTGAGGAAAGGTGGTTATCTTTGCCTTTGGGGGATGATTTTTTATTTATTTTTCCCTAATTCTTAT
Organism: Diadophis punctatus similis; assembly: GCA_023053685.1. Taxonomy (NCBI): domain Eukaryota; kingdom Metazoa; phylum Chordata; class Lepidosauria; order Squamata; family Dipsadidae; genus Diadophis; species Diadophis punctatus. Next base: position 5,366,157 of record JALIGW010000036.1, on the reverse strand, counting down.
TATTTATTGTTTACTATTCTTCCAGCCTTCAGGAAAAAGTAAAAAAAAAAAAGTCAAAATCGGGGCCTTAATTCTGAATCAAAATCGGGGCCTTAACTGCCTCACCCTCTTTTTAAATGTGTTGTAATGCATGTGGAAAGCACTTAGCACTTAGACTTGTATACCGCTTCATAGTGCTTTTACAGCCCTCTCTAAGCGGTTTACAGAGTTCAGCATATTGCCCCCAACAATCTGGGTCCTCATTTTACCGACCTCAGAAGGATGGAAGGCTGAGTCAACCTTGAGCCGGTGAGATTTGAACAGCTGAACTGCAGTGCTGCAATTTTAACCACTGCGCCACCTCGGCTCCCTAAAAAAGAGAAGTGAGGCCTTGATTGCAGCCATCTTGACTTTTTTGACCTTCCTGCTCCCCACAGACATCCCCTCCTTTCTGTGTGACTCAGAAGTTCACAGGACCTGGGTATTGTTTGTTCCTCCTGCCTTACCCATAGTGGTAGTCCTTGGCTTAGGACTGCAGTTGAGCCTGCAATTTCGGTCTTAAGTTGTGATGGTCATTCAGCAGGTCGACATGGCCCCAATTTTACAACCTTTCTGAGGCAAAAAAAATGAGGCAGTTGTTAAGTGAACGCCACAGGGGTTAAAACTAACCCATTGTTCCTTATGCAGTATATATATATATATATATATATATATATATATATATATATATATATATATATATATATATATATATATATATATATATATATATATATATATATATATATATATATATATATATATATATATATATATATATATTGCTGAAAACTGGAAGTAAACCCCAGTTCTGGCAAAGATGTCAAAAATTGTGTTCGCATGACTGCAGGATGCTGCAAACGGACGTAAATGAGAACTGGTTGCTCTGAGCATCCAAAATGTGATCACATGACCATGGGCGTCATTGAAACTTTGGGTCGTAAGTACAGATAGTCTTTGACCTACAACCATTCCTTTAGTGACTGTTCCAAGTTACAACAACACTGAAAAAAGTGACCTACGACCAGTTTTCACACTTACGACCAACACAGCATCCCTATGATCGTGTGATTAAAATTCACATGTTTGACAAGTAGCACGTTTGACGGTTGCGGTATCCTAGACTCCCGTAATAGCAATAGCAATAGCACTTAGACTTATATACCGCTTCATAGTGCTTTACAGCCAGTGGTGGGTTCCTACCAGTGCGGTCCACTCTATAGCACCGGTAGTGGCCCGCTGGTGACATCACAGTACCGGTGCGGTCGGTTGCCGGTGCCTGGGTGCTGCCAATTTTTTTAAAAAAAAATTAATTTTTTTTAAAAAAATTCTTCTGTGCATGCCCAGAAGCCGAGCTTCCGGCACTGCGCATGCGCTGCCTTCCTACCCCACAGTGAGTCCAAGCAGGGGAGGATGGCTGAGGGAGCGCGTGAGACGCTGAAAGAACAGGCGGCAGGAGCTATCTCCATTCCCCTCCCTTCTGCAGTCCGAGAAGCCACGAACGTGCGGTGATGATCCCAGGCATTTTCGCACGTTTGAGGCCTCTCGAGCTGCTGAGGGGAGGGGGAATGGGCAGCAGGACCTATCTTAGTTCCCCTCCCTTCAGCAGTCTGAGAAGCCACGCCCACCCGGTCACATGGCTGGCAAGCCATGCCCACAAAATAAGCCACGCCCACAGAGTGGTAGTAAAAAAAATTAGGAACCCACCCTTGTTTACAGCCCTCTCTAAGCGGTTTACAGAGTTCAGCATATTGCCCCCAACAATCTGGGTCCTCATTTTACCCACCTCGGAAGGATGGAAGGCTGAGTCAACCTTGAGCCTAGTGAGATTTGAACAGCTGAACTGCTGAACTAGCAATCAGCTGAAGGTCGCAATGCTGCTTTTAACCACTGCGCTATCTCAGCTCCTATCCTAATCCCCATTTGCAACCTTCCCAGCGGTCTTCTAACAAGCAAAGTCGGTGGGGGAAGCCGGATTCACTTAATGACCATATAATTCACTTAACTGCGGGGATTCACTTAACAACCATGACAAAAAGAATGGTAAAATCAGACTCAATTCGCTTAACAACCTCATCACTTAGCGATATGGAAATTATGGCCTATACCAATTGCATAAGGTATAGAATGGGTAAAACGTGGCTTAATGTGAGTAACTGTGAAAGCGATCTTGGATCTTGGACAATCACCTAAATATGAGCCAGCAATGTGCTGCAGCAGCCAAAAAAGCCAATGCAATCCTAGGCTGCATTAATAGAGGGATAGAATCAAAATCACGTGAAGTTTTAGTTCAACTTTACAAAGCCTTAGTAAGATCACAGTTGGAATACTGCATCCAGTTCTGGTCACCACAATATTAAAAAAAAAAAGATGTTGAGACACTGGAAATAGTGCAGAGAAGAGTAACAAAGATGATTAGGGGACTGGAGGCTAAAACGTATTAAGAATGGTTGTAGGAATTGGGGTATTTCTAGTCTAATGAAAAGAAGGACTAGGGGTGACATGATAGCAGAGTTCCAATATTTGAGGGGCTCCTACAAAGAAGAGTGGATCAAACTATTTTCCAAAGCGCCAGAAGGCAGGACAAGAAGCAATGAATGAAAACTAATCCAGGAGAGAAGCAACCTAGAACTAAGGAGAAATTTCCTGACAATTAAAACAATCAGTAGAACGACTTGCCTTCAGAAATTATGGGTGCTACATCACTGGAGGCTTTTAAGAAGAGACTGGACAGCCATTTGTGTGAAATGGTATAGGGTCTCCTGTTTGAGCAGAGAGTTGGACTAGAAGACCTCCAAGGTCCCTTCCAACTCTGTTATTCTATGTTTTAATTGTTGTCACAAGTCAAGGTCTATCTATATAGGACAGATCTGTCTTCTAACAGCTAAAAGAGAAGAAGAATTCGTGAAAAGACATGGTGATTTCGTGTCCGACCGTTGTAACGTAGAAGCTTCTCTGGATAAGCCGTCTGTTAGTTGGGTTAAATGAACTGTTTCAGTAGCAGCACTTCTATTTGGAAAGTAATTTGATATTAACTTCGGGGATCACGCTCTGAATTTCTACCATTCTCTTTTCACTTCATCTGCATCGGATATCTGAAGGCTCCCTTGTTCTGAGCTAACGGGTGCTGCAGGAATTCAAAACATTTGTCTGCCTGCTTTGTGAGCGCTGGCACACCGAGCTGAATTTGCAATTAGGTTTGAGAAGGTATTTTTTTAAAAAATGCTTGTCAACTTACTCCTTGTGAGTGCGTAAGCTTCTCATATTTCTTCCCATACGCCTTTGATCTCTTCTGTACCATTTTAGAGCAAGATTGTAAAATACACGCATTTAAAAACCTCCATATAATGCTTGCTAAGTTGGTCAGATGTAGGAAATTACGACAGACAGTCCATTGCTCAGCATTAAGTGAGATCACTGCCTCCATTTTAAAAACATCAGTCACTGAGTTGTAAGAGAAATTTCTCAAAATCCAGCATATTATTTCTCGTCCACTGAAGGCAGTGGAGATGTATCCCCCAAAATGGATATTTCTCAGCCAAAATGCTATGTGTCAGCTTCCTTTTAAAAATGAACCAATTTTTCTCTTTTTCACCAAGGACTGCTGAATTCTGGGATATTGCTTTAACTTTTTCTTTCTCCCAAATGCATCCCTACTGGATTTTCTAGGATTTTGTTCGCAATGACTGTATTTTATTTTTATCTTATCTGTCTGTCTGCCTGCCTGCCTGCCTGCCTACCTACCTACCTACCTACCTACCTACCTTTCATATCTACCTACCTACCTACTTACCTACCTAACTACCTTTCATATCTATCTACCTACCTACCTTTCATATCTATCTATCTATCTATCTATCTATCTATCTATCTATCTATCTATCTATCTATCTATCTATCTATCTCTATCTAACTCTATCTATATCTACCTACCTACCTACCTTTCATATCTACCTACCTACCTACTTACCTACCTAACTACCTTTCATATCTATCTACCTACCTACCTTTCATATCTATCTATCTATCTATCTATCTATCTATCTATCTATCTATCTATCTATCTATCTATCTATCTATCTATCTCTTTCTATCTATCTATCTCTATCTATCTATCATCTATCTATCTATCTATCTCTATCTAACTCTAGCTATCTATCTATCTATCTACCTACCTACCTACCTACCTACCTACCTACAAGGGATAGAATCAAGATCATGTAAAGTATTAGTACCGCTTTACAAAGCCCTAGCACGGCCACATTTGAAATCTTGCACTCAGTTTTGGTTGCCATGATATAAAAAAGATATTGAGACTCTAGAAAGAGTGCAGAGAAGAGCAACAAAGAGGATTAGGGGACTGAAGGCTAAAACATATGAAGAACGGTTGCAGGAATTGGGTATGTCTAGTTTAATGAAAAGAAGGACTAGGGGAGACATGATAGCAGTCTTCCAATATTTATTTATTTATTTATTTATTTATTTGGCTTTCTTATATGCCGCCCAACTCCCGGGGGACTCAGGGCGGCGTACAACACAAGAAAAATACAAGAACAACCAATAAACAAAATTAAAAACATAATATAAAAATTAAAAATTACAGTATAAAAAACAACCATTCAACAACCAGACATACCCGGGGGAGAGTTCAGCTGGAATTAAGCTGGAGTTCAGGCTCTGCCCCCTGCCTGCAGGAAAAGCCACGTCTTAACGGCTTTTCGGAAGGCCAGCATGGTGGGGATGGTTCGGGTCTCTGGAGGAAGTTGGTTCCAGAGCGCGGGGCCTGCCACAGAGAAGGCCCTCCCCCTAGGGCCTGCCAGCCGGCATTGCTTGGTTGACGGGAGCTGGAGGAGGCCAACTCTGTGGGCCCTAACCGGTCGAAGGGAAGTATGAGGCAGAATGCGGTCCCGGAGATAACCTGGTCCTAAGCCATGAAGGGCTTTAAAGATGATGATCAACACCTTGAATTGGACCCGGAGACCGATGGGCAACCAATGCAGCTGGCGGAGTATCGGTGTCACGTGGGTGTACCTTGGCACACCCACCACAGCACGCGCAGCCGCATTTTGTACCAACTGAAGTCTCCGGATACTCTTCAAGGGTAGCCCCATGTAGAGCGCGTTTTGAGGGACTACCACAAAGAAGAGGGAGTCAACCTATTCTCCAAAGCACCTGAAGGCAGGACAAGAAGCAATGGGTGGAAACTCATCAAGGAGAGAAGCAACTTAGAATTAAGTTAAATTTCCTGACAGTGAGAAGAATCAACCAGTGGAACGGCTTGCCTCCAGAAGTTGTGGGTGCTCCATCATTGGAGCAGTAGTGAGTTTCACTTACCTTCGCTACCGGTTCGGAACTGTGAACGCACGCGCAGGTGCTTGCTTCGCTCACGCGTGGCACTTCTGCGCATGCACAGATCGTCCGTGATGATGTCAGGGCGGGTGAGCAGAGCCTCCAACCACCGCCACTCTTGGTTTGCCCGAACCGGTGCGAACTGGTAGCATCCCACCACTGCATTGGAGGCTTTCAAAAAGAAACTGGACAATTATTTATGTGAAATGGTATAGGGCAGTGGTGGCGAACCTTTTTAGGCTCGCGTGCCAAAAAGGGGGGGCGCGCTCGCGCGCGCTCGCGTGCCCACACCCATTCCCTCCCCACCACGCATGCGCACAACACCCCCCATGCTGCCCCCTGCGCATGCGCACCCCCCCACCCCCGCGCAAAGGCCTTACCGGAGCCTGGGACGACGAAACGGACAAACCAGAAGTGCGGAAAAGTGCACTTCCGGTTTGTCCGTTTTGTAGTTTTTTGCATTCCGGAGCTTCAGGGAGCTTCCCTGAACCCTCTGGAGTGCAAAAAACAGCTCACCGGCAAACCGGAAGTGTGTTTTTCCGCACTTCCGGTTTGCCGGTGGGCAACCCTCGCGTGCCGGCCGCTATGGCTCCGCGTGCTACCTGTGGCACACGTGCCATAGGTTCGCCACCACGGGTATAGGGTCTCCTGCTTGAACAGGGGGTTGGACTAGAAGACCTCCAAGGTCCTTTCCGACTCTGTTATTCGATGATCCTATGAAATACATTGAGTACCTACAAGGCAAGTAACTTCCAAAGGAATAAATGCCAACTGAAAAGCTGATATAAAACAGAGACCCTGCCAAATAATCATTTGCAGAAGAGAGAGGAGATAAGGCAAAAGGGGGGGTGGGGTGGATGTAAGGAGAGATATATAGCGTGTTAGGGATAAAACATCTGAAATAAAATTACCCACAAAGGGTTAGTGCAGCATTGGAAGGTTTTGTGGAGTTTGGCATACACAAAGAATGCTGTGGTACAAGGTTTATGCGCTAAAAATAAAATCTGTTTTATGCACTGTATTTGCCAAAAGGCAAATGAAGTGGGGTTTTCTTTTTTTTTGGTCTATGGAAGGGGTAGGGAACTATGACTATGACATAAAAAGGCCATAGTTCCTCATGCCGACTCAGGAATTCTGGGAGTTGAAGTCCACAGGCCATAAAGGGGCCCTAGTTCCCCATGCCGGCTCAGGGATTCTGGGAGTTGAAGTCCACAGGCCATAAAGGGGTCCTAGTTCCCCATGCCGGCTCAGGGATTCTGGGAGTTGAAGTCCACAGGCCATAAAGGGGCCCTAGTTCCCCATGCCGGCTCAGGAATTCTGGGAGTTGAAGTCCACAGGCCATAAAGGCGTCCTAGTTCCCCATGCTGACTCAGGGATTCTGGGAGTTGAAGTCCACAGGCCATAAAAGGGCCCTAGTTCCCCATGCCGGCTCAGGAATTCTGGGAGTTGAAGTCCACAGGCCATAAAGGGGCCCTAGTTCCCCATGCTGACTCAGGAATTCTGGGAGTTGAAGTCCACAGGCCATAAAGGGGCCCTAGTTCCCCATGCCAGCTCAGGAATTCTGGGAGTTGAAGTCCACAGGCCATAAAGCGGTCCTAGTTCCCCATGCTGACTCAGGGATTCTGGGAGTTGAAGTCCACAGGCCATAAAGGGGCCCTAGTTCCCCATGCTGACTCAGGAATTCTGGGAGTTGAAGTCCACAGGCCATAAAGGGGCCCTAGTTCCCCATGCCAGCTCAGGAATTCTGGGAGTTGAAGTCCACAGGCCATAAAGCGGTCCTAGTTCCCCATGCTGACTCAGGGATTCTGGGAGTTGAAGTCCACAGGCCATAAAGGGGCCCTAGTTCCCCATGCCAGCTCAGGGATTCTGGGAGTTGAAGTCCACAGGCCATAAAGGGGCCCTAGTTCCCCATGCTGACTCAGGAATTCTGGGAGTTGAAGTCCACAGACCATAAAGGGGTCCTAGTTCCCCATGCCGACTCAGGGATTCTGGGAGTTGAAGTCCACAGGCCATAAAGGGGTCCTAGTTCCCCATGCCGACTCAGGAATTCTGGGAGTTGAAGTCCACAGGCCATAAAGGGACCACAGTTTCCCATCCCTGGTTTACAGCAAAACTGAGGGCCCTTTTTGCAATCTAACAGCCAGTTAACTTGCAGGAAAGTGTCCAGTTTTAGAGACCTCACTTAAAAAAAGGTATTGATTAGATCGAGCGAGTCCAGAGACAAAACATAATCAGGAGAGATTGGAGGAACTGAATATGCAGATCCTGAAGGACGGAAGGAAAAGGGTGTGTGGGATTGAAATCTGTTAATATATTAAGAGTATGGATAAGGTTCTAGAAGGCATTACAGGTAACCCTCGACTAATGACCCCAATTGAGGCCAAAATTTCTGTTGCTAAGCAAGACAGTTGTTAAGTGACTTTTGCCCCATTGTATGACTTTTTCTGCCCCGATTGTTAAGCAAATCGGCGCAGTTCTTAAGTTAGTACAGGTAATCCTCAACTTATAAACAAAATTGGGCCCCAAATTTATGTTGTTAAAATGAGAAATTTGGTAAGTGAGTTTTGCTCCATTTTGCGACTCTTTCTGCCATATTGGTTAAGCGAACCACCACAGTTGTTAAATGAATAACACAGTTGTTAAGTGAATCTGGTTTTCCCAAATGACTTTGCTTGTCAAAAGGTTTGCAAAATGGGATCACATGTTTCCGGGACACTGCGACCGTCATAAATGTGAGCCAGTTGCCAAGCATCCGAATGTAAAACAAATGGCACCATAGGAATGCTACAAAGGTCTTACGTGTGAAAACTAGTCATAAGTGCTGTTGTATAACTTCAAACGGTCACTAAACAGACTGTTGTAAGTCAAGGACACCTTGTAACACGGTTGTTAAGTGAATCCAGCTTCCCCCTTGAGTTTGCTTCTCAGAAAGTCGCAACAGGTGATATACCATGTCCGCGGGACTCTGCAGTCATGTATGACACGATGGACATTTGTGTTACACGTCTGTAGAGATTCTCAGTCATCTAGGTCATGGTTGTCCCAAAGGTACTGTCGGCAAGGAATGCAAATCCTTCCGTTCCCCACCATCCAGTCAGAGCTGAAGAAGCTTCTTGGATGAGAAGCGAAACATCTTAAAAAAAAAAACAAGTCCAGTTGCCTCTTGAAAAAAAGCACCTTTTGGGATTTGTGTTACATGATCGGTTTTCTAGATTGTGTATCAATGGTGGGATTCAAATAATTTAACAACCGGTTCTCTGCCCTAATGTGACTGGCTGGGCGTGGCCAACTCAACGTCACTCATCACCCAGCCCCGCCTCCCAGCCACTCGCCTCAAAGGCGAGGTGGCGCAGTGGTTAAAGTGCAGCACTGCAGTTCAGCAGTTCAGCTGTTCAAATCTCACTGGCTCAAGGTTGACTCAGCCTTCCATCCTTCCGAGGTCGGTAAAATGAGGACCCAGATTGTTGGGGGCAATATGCTGAACTCTGTAAACCGCTTAGAGAGGGCTGGAAAGCACTATGAAGCGGTATATAAGTCTAAGTGCTATTGCTAAAGGCCTCAACAAGGTACAATTTCCCTCTCTATTTTTTATTACTACTGAACATCCAAAACGACCCAAAAAATAGGCTGAAAAATGGCACGAAAACGGCCGAAAAATGGGCGGGGCGGGACCAGCCAGAGGTGGGATTAGCCGGTTCGCCGAACTGGGCAGAATATTAACAACCGGTTCGCTCGAACCGGTCCAAACCGTCTGAATCCCACCGCTGATTGTGTTCATGGTTACAGCAGTGATGCCTGCTTCTACTTCCAGAAAGGGTGGGGGAAATACTTACTGTACAAAATATTGGAGCACAGTCACTATTTCTAGTTAATTCTCTGTGAGAAAACTAAATTACTATGTGCAATAGACATTAGGATATTCCGTAAAAATAATTTATTTATTTTTTATTTTTATTTATTTATTTGTCAAACATGTACAGGATAGTAGTTGTTTGTATAAACATAAGTAAAAAGTACCGATAAAAGAGGACAATAGGACAGGGACGGTAGGCACAGTGGTGCGCTTATGCACGCCCCTTACAGACCTCTTAGAAATGGGGAGAGGTCGACTGTAGACAGTCTAAGGTTAAAGTTTGGGGAGTTTGGGGAAGAAACCACAGAGTCAGGTAGTGCATTCCAGGCATTGATCACTCTGTTGCTGAAGTCGTATTTTCTGCAGTCGAGTTTGGAGCGGTTTACATTAAGTTTGAATCTATTACATGCTTGTGTATTGTTGCAGTTGAAGCTGAAGTAATCATTGACAGGTAGGACTTTTTGATATATGATTTAGGAATATGAGGGATAATATCCATCATATCAAAGGGGAGCGGTCCCTGCTCCCAAATCCTACTATTTATCAATTTCTCTTGAGTAAGAACTAACAAAGAAACATAAGTGTTTGCTTATAAATAGGCAAAGTGTTGAAAAAACCATAGCACCCTGATCACCACTAGGCATCTAATGTGCAAAAAAAGTCTTGTGCAATGTGGAACTAGCTCAACACTCCGTTGTCATCCTGGCATGAGGCTGTGAACCGAAGCTTAAATTTGCGTCAAGTCTTTTTGGCACATTTCTTTGAGCTTCAAACCTAACGTCTGAAGATGGTGAGCGGGCTGTTTTCTCAGAAATTCTGGCGAAACACAGAAGTTCTGAGTCATCCGTATTTTTTTTTTAAACTCGGTGAAAGGGGAATGTGTTTACAAACAAACTAAACAGGACACATATTCTGGATTGGACACGATGCATGAATTAAGAAAGAATTGCTTCTGTGGCTCAGATCACAATGTAAGTATATGCATGTATGTGCAAACTGGGCATGCTTTAATGGAGATTTTAGCTCAGTTCTGGTTGGTCTGACACACAAGCTGCTTGTCCATGGTTAGTTGAACCAATGTTTACTTAGCCTGGTTTCTTGGTTTATACATTTCTACCTCCACAAATCGGCGGGGGTTGGGAGGAGGGGATGGTTTGCTACACGCAACTGTTCTGACCCAGCTCCCAAAGACGACAAACCCTCGGTAGTTAAATAAATGTTCCCTTTATTAGGAGCGCCAACAGCCCCGAGAGCAGTCTCTCTCACAGCAGGCTAACAAGTCTGTCCGGCAGTCATCTCTGCCCCCTGCCTTTTATCCCCAGAGTAGGGTCGGGCTTTGCTAGCAACTGTGGCTCTTCCATCCCAAGGACCAGCCCATAGATTTCCACTGCTCTCCTCTCCTCTGCCTTCTGCACATCCGCGCGTCAGGCACTGGACCCAGCTGTTCCTCTTCCTCATCAGCCACCTCCACATCTGGGGGCTGTTGACTCTCCATCTGAAGGCTGATGGATGGCCCAGGCTCCGCCTTTGTCTCTCTCTCTGCCAACTCCATTCCGTCTTCCCCCTCAGAGCTCTCAGGTTGCCTTGATGCTGACCCTGACTCCCACACCTCCTCCTCATCTGATTCGGCTGTTGGAGGGGCCGGCGGCTGACAGGCCACAACAGCAACCTAGATGCCGCACATGCACAAATGAAGCTTCACACGCTTGCCCGCTGCTTCCGCGGCCCGCTTCCAAACAGGCTGCGGCCCAGTATAGGTTCACAGCCCTGGGGTTGAGGACCCCTGGTTTTATACAACCCACTGAATTATGATCTTTCTTGCCACTGTTGTTAAGTGAACCACTGCAGTTGATAAGTCAGTAACCCGGTGGTTAAGTGGATCCGGCTTCCCCCATGGACTTCACTGGTCAGAAGGTCGCATGAGGGGATTCCGTGACCCCAGCATCTACGAATTTTGATCCCATGATCATGGGGACACTTCAAAGGTCATAACTGTGAAAAGCGGTCATAAGTCACACTTTGGCCACTAAACAAACTTGTAAGTCGAGGGCTACCCGTATTATTGAGCATAACATCAAAAGAGCTTTCAGTTATTTTATGAATCTCTCTATTGTGAAAATACCACAAAATCAGTTATTTTGGTAAGTACTGTTTCGGCTCCATTATGAATGAAAATGGAGGGCCTACTTCCATGAACTTATTCAGTTGCTTAAAAATATCTCTCCTGCATTTAGAGCAGGGGTATCAAACTCAAGGCCCAGGGGCCGGATCCAACCCGCCGGGTGCTTAGATCTGGCCCGCGTGGCCGCCCTGGAAACAGTGAAGGACTGGCCCGCGGTGCCTCTGCCAGTGAAAACGGAGCTCGGGAGGGCCGCATGCAGCCCTCATCTCTGCCCGCTGCCTTTTATCCCCAGAGCTAGGGTGGGGCTTCGCTAGCAACGGTGGCTCTTCCGTCCCAAGGACCGGCCCATAGATTTCCACTGCTCTCCTCTCCTCTGCCTTCTGTACATCCACATGTCAGGCACTGGACCCAGATGTTCCTCCTCTTCCTCATCAGCCACCTCCAGAACTGGGGGCTATTGACTCTCCATCTGAAGGCTGACGGACAGCCCAGGCTCCACCTCCGTCTCTGTCTCTGACAGCTCCATTCCCCCTTCCCCCTCGGAGCTCTCAGGTTGCCTTGATGCTGCCCTTGACTCCCACACCACCTCCTCATTTGATTCGGCTGTTGGAGGGGCTGGCGGCTGACAGGCCGCACGCAGCTCTCCTGAGCTCCGTTTTCGCTGGCAGAGAATTGCAGGAGGCCATCGCAGCCAAAAACGGAGCTCGGGAGCCCGTTTTCGCTGGCAGAGCGCTCGGGCCACCACAGGCACCCCCGACACGAGTGATGTCGAGCTGGCCACGCCACCTTGGCCACGTCCACACCAGCCCCCTGAGGTCAAATGCAACCCTGATTGCGGCCCTCAATTAAATCGAGTTTGACACCTCTGATTTAGAGTTATGGTCTGCAAGGAAGCAAATATACCCCCGGAGGAGTTAAAACACATTCTGCGCCCTGCACAACTAAGTTCATTATTAAACATTGCTTGAGTATTCTTTGAAGCAGCTAGGAGTTGTGATGCCTGAGCCACAGAACTGTCACTCAAAGAGTAGTAACTCAGGGCCTCTACTATTACCATTATTATTGCTATTCATTGAGTGACAGTTTGAATGCCATGTTCTCTACCACATTGTAGCTTTGAGTGAGTGACTGGCAACATAATGGTTTGGCAGTATGTAAATACTTGAGCTGTATTTGTTCATAACGTTCCTGGCCACCTTCAGAGGTTTTGCGACTTCGAATCAAAATCTATTTTATTTTATTATTGCATTTTAACTTACAGGCAAGTCTTCAACTTAATGGCCACAATTGAGTCCAGAAATTTCTGTTACCAAGCAAGACAGGTGTTAAGTGGACTCTGCCTCATGTTACGTCTTTTCTTGCCACCGTTGTTAAGTGAATCACTGCAGTTGTTAAGCTAGTAACACAGTTGTTAAGTGAATCTGGCTTCCCCGTTAACTTTGCTTGTCAGAAGGTCACATAAGTACACGCCGGTTGTCCAGCATCCAAATTTTGATCACATCGCCACAAGCATGCTGCGATTGTCGTAGATATGAAAAACAGTCATAAGTCACTTTTTTCAGTGCCGTTGTAACTTTGAACGGTCAGTAAATGAATGATTGTAAGTTGAGGACTATATGTAAACTGTGGGGTCCTTGGTGCTCTCTGAGCTTATTTGGTTTCTTGAAGACGTTTCATTACCCAACTAGATAACATCATCAATGCTAGAAGAGAGTGGGGTTGGAGGAGGAGGAGGAGGAGGAGGAGGAGGAGGAGGAGGAGGAGGAGGAGGAGGAGGAGGAGGAGGAGGAGGAGAACTGTGGGGTCCTTGGTGCTCTCTGAGCGTGCTTGCTTTCTTACAGATGTTTTATTACCCAACTAGGTAACATCATCAGTGCTAGAAAGGAGTGGGCTTTGAGTAGGAGGAGGATGACGAGGAGGTGGAGGAGGAGAAAGTGAGAAGGAGGAAGAGGGAGGAGGAGGAGGACTGTGGGGTATTTGGTTCTCTCTGAGTTTGGTTGTCTTGCAGACGTTTCATGACCAATCTAGGTAACACTATCAGTGCTAGAAGAGAGTGGGGTTGGAGGAGGTGGAGGAGGAGGAAGAGGAAGATGAGGAGGAAGAAGTAGTGGAGGAGGAGGAGAACAATGACTGTGGGCTTCTTGGTGCTCTCTGAGCTTGGTTGTTTTCCTGCAGATGTTTTATTACCCAACTAGGTAACATCATCAGTGCTACAAAGGAGTGGGCTTTGAGTAGGAGGAGGATGATGAGGAGGTGGAGGAGGAGAAAGTGAGAAGGAGGAAGAGGGAGGAGGAGGAGGACTGTGGGGTATTTGGTTCTCTCTGAGTTTGGTTGTCTTGCAGACGTTTCATGACCAATCTAGATAACACCATCAGTGCTAGAAGAGAGTGGGGTTGGAGGAGGTGGAGGAGGAGGAGGAGGAAGAGGAAGAGGAGAAGGAAGAAGTAGTGGAGGAGGAGGAGAACAATGACTGTGGGCTTCTTGGTGCTCTCTGAGCTTGGTTGTTTTCCTGCAGATGTTTAATTACCCAACTTGGTAACATCATCAATGCTAGAAGAGAGTGGGGTTGGAAGAGGAGGAGGAGGAGGAGGAGGAGGAGGAGGAGGAGGAGGAGGAGGAGGAGGAGGAGGAGGAGGAGGAGGAAAAAGAAATGGAGGAGGATGACGAGAACTGTGCTGTCCTTGGTGCTCTCTGAGCTTGGTTGTTTTCCTACAAATGTTTCATTACCCAATTAGGTAACATCATCAGTGCTGAAAGGAAATGGAGATTGCAAAGAGGAGGAGGAGGAGGAGGAGGAGGAGGAGGAGGAGGAGGAGGAGGAGGAGGAGGAGGAGGAGGAGGAGGAGGAGGAAGTCTGTAGGGGTCCTTAGTGCTCTCTGAGCTTGGTTGTTTTCTTACAGATCTTTCATTACCCAATTAGGTAACATCATCAGTGCTAGAAGAGAGTGGGGTTGGAGGAGGTGGAGGAGGAGGAAGAGGAGGAGTTTATAAATATAAACTCCTACTGCTGTCAGTTTATATTCCAGTGGCTTGCCTGTCAGTGTTGGTGATCTTAAATATTCTTTGGTTGGGCTGTTTACTGTTGGCTCTTTGGCAATTTCTTGATTGGGGTACTGTTTATTTGATTGTTGTTCTGATGTTAACTCTGGAGTTAATCTATGCTAATCTGGGTGCTAATGGCTGGTGGAGAGATTCTGGGGTCCTTTTGAACTCTTTGCCTGGTCGTTTGTCTCTTTTGCATAGTCTATAGATGTTATTAATATCTATGTGTCTATTGATGCTTGAAATTCCCTGGTGTTCTTAGACTTGGTTTGGCCTAGGGTGGTTACATTTTGAAACTATGGTTTAAAAATTTTTCACAGGCCTTAGAAACACGGCAAGATAATTTTTGGGCGTGGACATTAGTTCGGATTCCTTCTTGGTCAAGAAGATTTTTGCCAAACAGTTTTATAATACTGTTTTTTATTATCCTCATTGATTCAGAATGTTGGGCGTTCATGCAACCGCTGTACTCCTATCTGGAGCATGGCATTGAGATCATAAGTAAATGAAGGAATTGTAATGATTTTTTTTTCCTAATTAACTAACACTTTCCCTTCCTTTCAGAAGTCTCTCTCTCTCTCTCTCTCTCTCTCTCTCTCTCTCTCTCTCTCTCTCTCTCTCTCTCTCTCTCTCTCTCTCCCTTTCTCTCTTGCTTTTCCAGTTGGGAATCAATCTTTTTTAACACTACTAATGTATGCAATTGTTGTAATGACCAAGGCCTATTAGTGATTTCAAAAGTGGATGTCTTTAATTAACTGATGTGCTAAATGGTTGCCTTTACTGATCCTTTCCCCTCCCTAGATCTGCATAATCAAGGGAACATAGGCTGAGAAAAATACTAGCCAGCTAGTAGCAACAGCACCAAGACTTATATACTGCTTCACGGTGCTTTACAGCCCTCTCTAAGCGGTTTACAGAGTCGGCCTCTTGCCCCCAACAATCTGGGTCCTTATTTTAGTGACTGGGGGAGGATGGAAGGCTGAGTCAACCTTGAGCCTGGTGAGATTTGAACTGCCAAATTGCAGGCAGTCAGCAGAAGTAGCCTGCAGTACTGCACTCTGACCACTGCACCATCACTAGCACTGATGATGTTACCTAGTTTGGGTAATAAAATGTCTGCAAGAAAACAAGCAAGCCCAGAGAGCACCAAGGACCTCACATCCTCCTCCACAAACCCCACTCCCTTTTAGTATTGATGACGTTACCTAGTTGGGCAATAAAATGTCTGCAAGAAAACAAGCAAACTCGGAGAGCACCAAGGACACCTCAGGTCAACCCTGAGTTACAAATCATCTCCTTTATGACAAAAATACTTTCAGAACATCTGCCTTTAAAAAAAATACTCAAATATTGGAAGACTCATCTCATGTCTCCCCTGGTCCTTCTCTTCACTAGACTAGCCATGCCCAGTTCTTGCAACCGTTCATCGTATGTTTTAGCCTCCAGTCCCCTAATCATCTTGGTTGCTCTTCTCTGCACTCTTTCTAGACTCTCAACATATTTTTATAGTGTGGTGACCAAAACTGGATGCAATATTCTAGATGTGGTCTTACTAAGGCTTTATAGAGTGGTATTGGTACCATACTTGATCTTGATTCAATCCCTCTGTTAATGCAAGTTAGGATTGCATTGGCTTTTTTGGCTGCTGCTGCACACTGCTGGCTCATATTTAATTGGTTGTCCACTAAGACGCCAAGATCCCTCTCAGTTACTGGTATTAAGCCAGGTTTCACCGAAACAATATGCCAGAGGGCAGTTGAACGCAGTTTTCCATTCGTCACCCTCCTTGATCCAAACCCAATAGTCTCTCTCTCTCTCTCTCTCTCTCTCTCTCTCTCTCTCTCTCTCTCTCTCTCTCTCTCTCTCTCTCTCTCTCTCTCTCTCTCTCTCTCACACACACACACACACACACACACACACACACACACACACACACACACACACACACACACTGATCCAACTGCTTCTTTTGTGATTCAGGCAGATGGTCCAAACCAAATAGTCTCTCTCTCTCTCTCTCTCTCTCTCTCTCTCTCTCTCTCTCTCTCACACACACACACACACACACACACACACACACACACACACACACACACAGATCCAACTGCTTCTTTTGTGATTCAGGCAGATGGAAGCGATGTAGCCAAGGGGGCTGTATCATTGGAGTAGGGGCCTGTAGAGATTGTCAGCCATCCAGGTCATGGTTGTCCCAAAGGTGCTTTTTTCAGGAGGCAACTGGACTTTCTTGTTTTTTTCTTTTGAAGACGTTTCGCTTCTCATCCAAGAAGCTTCTTCAGCTCTGACAGGATGGTGGGGGGATGGAAGGATTGATATTCCTGTCGGAGCTGAAGAAGCTTCTTGGATGAGAAGCGAAACGTCTTCAAAAGAAAAGGCAAGAAAGTCCAGTTGCCTCCTGAAAAAAGCACCTTTGGGACATTGGAGCATGACTTGTATTGTTGGAGTAGGATAGAAATGGCACCATGGGGTCGGTGGTCCTGATTTATAGTGTCCATCTGACTTGGTGAGGAGGACTTCACCGGTACCCATGCATTACCCTGGATGTGGCATTTATTCTTCACATTTGCATCCGATCTCAAATGAATTTAGCAGATGTACATTCATCACCTAACTGCTCTGCTCTGCTTGAGGCTTTGAGATTTTTCTCCTTTTAAAAAAAAAGCATGCATTTTTTTCCCCCTGAAGCCAATGCTCACAATTCAAGACGAGCCTCATGGACGGCGGTCATAATTTTTCTAACCTAGTGGTGGAGATTTGGCCTCTTGCCAATGGCTCCACCGCTTTGCAATCTGTAAAACAGCCTTTTGACCAGCTGAGCCAGCAAAAAAACAGCTCTCCGAGTCTTTTTTTTCTCTGTCTCTCTCTTCTTTTCCATCTTAGATAAGAGTTAAAGACAAATGACACCCCAGTTTTTCCCCCCTTTCCTTTCCTATCCTCCCCCACCCCTCCTTACTCAGAGCATGAAAATCACATCCATGGGGCCATTTAAGTACTGTGTAAAACCCCCACTGAATAGAATAGAACAGAATAGAATTCTTTATTGGCCAAATGTGATTGGGCACACAAGGAATTTGTCTCCGGTGCATAAGCTCTCAGTGTACATACAAGTTTCTGTAATTTAGAATAGAATAGAATAGAATAGAATAGAATAGAATAGAATAGAATAGAATAGAATAGAATAGAATAGAATAGAATAGAATAATAGAATAGAAATAAGAGGAGAGTAGAGTAGAGTAGAGTAGAGTAGAGTAGAGTAGAGTAGAGTAGAGTAGAATAGAATAGAATAGAATAGAATAGAATAGAATAGAATAGAATAGAATAATAGAATAGAAATAAGAGGAGAGTAGAGTAGAGTAGAGTAGAGTAGAGTAGAGTAGAATAGAATAGAATAGAATAGAATAGAATAGAATAGAATAGAATAATAGAATAGAAATAAGAGGAGAGTAGAGTAGAGTAGAGTAGAGTAGAGTAGAGTAGAGTAGAATAGAATAGAATAGAATAGAATAGAATAGAATAGAATAGAATAGAATAGAATAGAATAGAATTCTTTATTGGCCAAATGTGATTGGGCACACAAGGAATTTGTCTCCGGTGCATAAGCTCTCAGTATACATACAAGTTTCTGTAATTTAGAACAGAACAGAACAGAACAGAACAGAACAGAACAGAATAGAATAGAATTCTTTATTGGCCAAGTGTGATTGGAGACACAAGGAATTTGTCTTTGGTGCATATGCTCTCAGTGTACATAAAAGAAAAGATACATTTGTCAAGAATCATGAGGTAAAAAACACTTAATGATTGTCATAGGGTACCAATAAGCAGTCAAGAAACAATTAATATTAAAATAAATCGTAAGGATACAAGCAACAAGTTACAGTCATACAGTCATAAGTGGGAGGAGATGGGTGATAGGAACGATAGGAAATTACAACTACAATTGAACCTAACATCTCTGTCGCTAAGCCAGGCAGTGGTTAAGTGAATTTTGCCCCATTCTGCCACCTTTCTTGCCACCGTTGTTAAGTGAATCACTGCAGTCGTTGAGTAGGTAATGCCAACACTCCAAAATTTAGTTTATTCTGGATGGTCCTTTTTCAAGGCGATGAAGAACATTGCTGCCCTAGTTGATTCATGCCACCTTTTCATCCTGCCCATGGATGTATAACCCTGAACAAGATTTTTTTTAAGCCAATTTGGAGCTCCTGCAACAACAACAACAACAACAACAACAACAACAACAACAACAACAACAACAACAACCTTGCAGACAACCCTCACCCTGTCAAAGACCTTGGAATACTCATATCAAATGACCTAAGTGCCAAAGCCCACTGCAACAACATCGCCAAAAAGGCTTCAAGAGCTGTTAACCTAATCTTACGCAGCTTCTTCTCCGGTAATATCACACTACTAACCAGAGCATACAAAACATTCGCCAGACCAATCCTTGAATACAGCTCATCTGTCTGGAACCCACACCGCATATCGGACATAAATACATTAGAAAGTGTCCAGAGATACTTTACAAGAAGAGCCCTCCACTCCTCTACTCGCAACAGAATACCTTACGCAACCAGACTTGAAATCCTGGGCTTAGAAAGCTTAGAACTACGTCGCCTTCGGCACAACCTAAGCATAGCTCATAAAATTATCTGCTACAACGTCCTTCCTGTCAATGACTACTTCAGCTTCAACCACAACAATACACGAGCACACAACAGATACAAACTCAAAGTGAACCGCTCCAAACTTGACTGTAGAAAATACGACTTTAGCAACAGAGTGGTAAATGCCTGGAACTCACTACTGACTCTGTGGTTTCGTCCCCAAACCCCCAAAACTTTACCCTTAGACTGTCCACTGTTGACCTCACCCGATTCCTAAGAGGTCAGTAAGGGGCGTGCATAAGTGCACCAGCGTGCCTACCGTCCCTGTCCTAATGTTCCCTCTTATCAGTACCCATCTTATGTATATAAACAATGTTATATCTATGTATATCACCAACACGTACTTGACAAAAACAAATAAATAAAAATAAATAAATAAACAACAACAACAAAAATAAGAAGGGTTTGGGGATTAGCTGGTTTCATTAACCACTCCCTCTAGTGTTTAATAGTTGCAGAACAAAAGGAATGAAAATGTTTTGTCTTTTGCAGAATTGATCGGAAGCCTAGTGCCAAAATTATTCATGCAAAATTATTGTATTAATTCAGACATGGCATCTGATACAATGGAGTTGGTGACGAGACCTCTGTTGCTGACATTACTGACTAGTCCTTAAGAAGTTACAGGATTATTATTATTTATTTGTAAAAGGAAATGTATGTCATGCATAGAGATAGACATTGAATGGCTAGATCTAAAAACATAAAACAAGCTGACTTTGGGCCTATCACCAGGAGTCTGTGAGTTCTAGTCTCACCTTAGGCATGCAAGCCGGCTGGGTGACTTTGGGCCAATTACCAGGAGTCTGTGAGTTCTAGTCCCGCCTTAGGCATGAAAGCCAGCTGGGTGACTTTGGGCCTATCACCAGGAGTCTGTGAGTTCTAGTTCCGCCTTAGGCATGAAAGGCGGCTGGGTGACTTTGGGCCAATCACCAGGAGTCTGTGAGTTCTAGTCCCACCTTAGGCATGCAAGCCGGTTGAGTGACTTTGGGCCAATCACCAGGAGTCTGTGAGTTCTAGTCCCGCCTTAGGCATGAAAGCTGGCTGGGTGACTTTGAGCTAATCACCAGGGGTCTCTGAGTTCTAGTTCCGCCTTAGGCATGAAAGGCAGCTGGGTGACTTTGGGTCAATCACCAGGAGTCTGTGAGTTCTAGTCCCGCCTTGGGCATGAAAGCTAGCTGGGTGACTTTGGGCCAGTCACTCTCTCTCACCCCAACCCACCTCACAGGGTTGTTGTTGTTTCGGAGGGGGAAGGAGTATTATGCATGTTCATTGCCTTGAGTGATTTATGACATCATAAAGGCAGGATAAAAATCTAATCAATGAAATAGAATATTAGCTGGGAATCTTCTTTGAGTTTTCCTTTCAGTTTTCACTGGAGTATTTCATGCCGGCAAAATCCATAGATAAATGGTACCTCTGCACGCTTGGAAATATTTCCAAGAATAAGCACTTAAGTATCCATCGCATATCAGACCGTGCATTTAAATATTGCATTTTCTCATGAGGGGAAGAGAAAGCCTTCCCATTTCATGCAAAAAAATGTCTAAATGACCGCGGGGCAAAATGAAAGCGGGCTTGGCATAAGAATGATCTCTTGATCCCTTTCAGGGGGGTTAATGAGCTAGTTAACTCTTGCCTTGACCTCCTCAAGATACATATAATGGCCGTGTTAAACTCACGGCAGGCTTCCCATGTTATTAGTCTGGCATGAATCGGTTTTAAATAATGTCTTGCAAAACGAAACTCCTGCCAACGACGGTCAGAAAACGTGGGAGTCCCATCAAGAGAAGTCGGGTAATCCTCGACTTACGGCCATCCCTTTAGTGACCGTTCGAAGTTCCAAGGCCACTGGAAAAAGTGACTTATTACAGTCACTTCCTCGACTTACGACCACAACTGAGCCCAAAAATTGCTACGTGAGAAACTTGTTAAGTGAGTCTTGTACCCCATGTTACGACCTTTCTTTGCCAGTGAATCACTGCCGTTGTTAAATGAGTAATAGGGTTGTTAAGTGAGCCTGTCATGTGACCACTATTTGTAACCTTCTCAGCCGGCTTCCAACAAACAAAGTCAATGGGCAAAGCCAGATTCACTTAATGACCATGGTTTTTTTTCACTTACCAACTGTAGTGATTCACTTAACAACTGTGGTTAAAAAAAAGGCTGCAAAACGGGTCGCGCATCACTTAACTGCCTCACTTAGCAATGTCAATTTCAGCCTGTATTGTGATCTGTAATAATTCACTTAACAACCGTGGCTAAAAAAAAAGATCCTAAAATGGAATACAAGTTCCCTTAACAACTGCTTCACTTAACAGTATTAATTTGGGGCTCAATTGCAGTCGTCAGTCGAAGATGCTTGTAGTTTTGGTGCTGGCTATTCCCTGGGTAATGCTTTAGTCACAAAGGCTACCTGTTTTCTAAAGCCTGGCCATGCCTCTTAACAATTTCCCTGTTTCTTAAAAGAAATCCTTTTGTTCGGGGGTGAAAAAATCAATTTTTTTCTGGCGAATCAGATGTACGGAGAAAAAAGGACAATCAATTTAAGATGGAAGGCGTTAATTCGACCATAACAATTTTTCTCCAGAAGGGTCAAGCGGCTTATGTAATTTGATCTGATTCCCAAGTATTTATTTGTGTGTGTGTGTGTGTGTGTGTGTGTGTGTGTGTGTGTGTGTGTGTGTGTGTGTCGGGTGGGTTCCACTTACCTTCGCCACCGGTTCGCATCGTGGCGCTTCACGCACACGCACTTGCTCCACTCGCGTACGCGCGCGCATCCCCTCGTGCAATTTGACTTCAGCGCATGCTCAGAAGGTGGAATCAGCCCGAAACACAGCTGAGGAGCTGATCAGCTGTGCTTCGGGCGAAGAAATAAAGGTGAGTATTAACCCGCAGGCGGGCGGGCCCTTTTTCAAACAGCGGAAGGGGAAAAATTCGCAAAAACACCCGAAAAAAAGATGGCGGCATGCACGGACCGGCACCGACAGGGCCATCACCAGCGGGTCACTACCGATTCGGGCGATCTGGTCCGAACCGGGAGGAACCTACCCCTGGTGTGTGTGTGTGTGTGTGTGTATTATTTATTTATTTATTTATTTATTTATTTATTTATTTATTTATTTATTTATTTATTTATTTACTTACTTACTTACTTACTTACTTACTTACTTACTTACTTACTTACTTACTTACTTACTTACTTTATTTATTTATTTATTTATTTATTTATTTATTTATTTATTTATTTATTTATTTATTTGTGACATTTATATACCGCCTCACAGTGCAAGCACTCTCTAAGCGGTTTACACCAGTAAGCAATGTATATATTTACATTGCCCCCAACAATCTGGGTCCTCATTTTACCTACCTCGGAAGGATGGAAGGCTGAGTCAACCTTGAGCCTGGTGAGATTTGAACCGCTGACCTGCGGATCACAGTCAGCTAAAGTGGCCTGCAGTACCTGCCTCTAACCGCTGGGCCACCTCGGCTCTTCCAGAGTTTATTGGAATTTGTCAAACAAAAATGAGAACAAGAATAAGAGAATAAAAATGCAATGACAGGGACGATACGCCCCCCTCTACTGACCACTTAAGTATGAAGTAAGGTCCACGGAAGTCAATTTGCGACTGAAACTCTGAAAATTTGTAGCTAAGGCAACTGAACCAGGTAGGGCATTCCAGATTTTGACAACTCTATTACAGAAATCATATTTTTTTACAGTCAAGTTTAGAACGATATACGTTGAGTTTGAAGCGGTTGTTCACGCGCGTATTATTGCGATTAAAACAAAAAAAGTCATTTACAGGTAAAACATTACTACGTAAAATATTGTCGTAAGTGCAACAGTAATAAGTCAGTTGTAAGTACGACTTACGTGGTCGACTTATGACCACAGTTGAGCCCCGTATTTATGTTGCTAAGTGAGACATGGGTTAAATGAGTCTTGCCCCGTTTTACGACTTTTTCTTGGCCCTGTTGTCAAAGTGAATCATTTCAGTTGTTAAATTTAGACACACGGTTGTTAAGTGAATCCGGTTTCTCCGTTGGCTTTGCCTGTCAGAAGGTCGCAAAAGGGGATCACCTGACCCCCGGGACTCTACGACCGTCATAAATACGAGTCCGTTGTCATGCATCCGATTGTAAATCACATGAACCCTGGGGATGCAACGGTTGTAAGTGTGAAAAATTAACAGATTAACAGAGTTGGAAGGGACCTTGTAGGTCATCTAGTCCAACCCCCCCACCCAAGCAGGAGACCCTACACCATTTCTGACAGATACCAGTCTTGAACGCCTCCAGTGATGAAGCTCCCACAAGTTCTGAAGGCAACTTCTGTTGCATCGGTCGATTGTTCTCACTGTCAGATAATTTCTCCTTATTTCTAGGTTGAAATGGTCATAAGTCATTTTTTCCAGTGCCGTGGTACCTTTGAACGGTCATTAAATGAACCGTTGTAAATAGAGGACTACCTGTAGCTGAAGGATAAGGAGGAAATCTGCATTGCTCTTATTTCTCTGTTAGCATCCCACTTGGCTGCTTTATTCTCTTTGAATTTCCTGCAGCCATTTTGGCAACGTCGAAATAGGAAAACCAACTCAAAGAAATGTTCATTTGGAGCCTGGCACAAACTTCCCGGAGTAAAGGGGAAAAAAATTATATATGCTGATTTTATGCCCTTCTGAATAGCGAGCGGAGACAGAACTAAAATCCCGGTGACAAAGAGACTTTCTAAGTTCCTTTCTCCATTCAGGACTTCCCTAAGGGCTCTCAAGAGCGTCCAGCCAGCTCACCAACTTGGCACGACTTTAATATTTATTGAAACAAGGCTCCAGTCCTCAATGTGTAGGTTTTTTTTAAAAAAAATTTATTGCTGAGGGAACAATCCTGCTGGCTGAGCTATTAAAAAGGCCACTTGACAAAGAGGCAGGAGAAGGCTGGAAGGAAGAACAAAGCTTTGAAAAGTCATTTTGACTGAATAGATGGCGGGGTTTTTTTTAATTTAAAAAAAATATCATAGACAACGGTGGATCCTGGGATTTGACGTCCTCTAGAGCAGCAACCTTGCCTTTCTCCCCCCCAAAAAAGTGTTCTTCGTAAACGGCTCTCCACAAAATAAAGGTTACAAGAAGTCCTCGAATTATAACCGTTGAGTGACCTTTTGAAGTTGCAACCGCACTGAAAACTGTGACTTGTGACCATTTTCCACATTTTCAATTTTCCGTCCAAACCTGGACGCTTGCTTGGCAATTGGTTCATATTTATGATGGTTGTAGTCAGTGGTGAAATTCAATTTTTTTACTACCAGTTCTGTGGGCGTGGCTTGGTGTGGCTTGGTGGATGTGGCTTGGTGGGCATGGCAGGGGAAGGATACTGCAAAATCCCCATTCCCTCCCCACTCCTGGGGGAAGGATATTGCAAAATCTCCATTCCCTCCCCACTCTCGGGCCAGCCAGAGGTGGTATTTGCCAGTTCTCCGAAGTACTCAAAATTTCCGCTACTGGTTCTCCAAAGTACTGAAAATTTCTGCTACTGGTTCTCCGAAGTACTCAAAATTTCTGCTACTGGTTCTCCGAAGTACTCAAAATTTCTGCTACTGGTTCTCCAAACTACTCAAAATTTCCGCTACCGGTTCTCCGAACTACTCAAAATTTCCGCTACTGGTTCTCCGAACTACTCAATATTTCCACTACTGGTTCTCCGAACTACTCAAAATTTCCACTACCGGTTCTCCGAACTACTCAAAATTTCCACTACCAGTTCTCCGAACTACTCAAAATTTCCACTACCGGTTCTCCGAACTACTCAAAATTTCCACTACCGGTTCTCCGAACTACTCAAAATTTCTGCTACCAGTTCTCCGAAGTACTCAAAATTTCTGCTACCAGTTCTCCGAAGTACTCAAAATTTCCACTACCGGTTCTCCGAACTACTCAAAATTTCCACTACTGGTTCTCCGAACTACTCAAAATTTCTGCTACCGGTTCTCCGAACTACTCAAAATTTCTGCTACCGGTTCTCCGAATTACTCAAAATTTCTGCTGCCAGTTCTCCAGAACCTGTCAGAACCTGCTGAATTTCATCCCTGGTTGCAGTGACCCGGGGTCATGGGATCCCCTTTTGCGATCTTCTGACGAGCAAAATCAATAAGAAAGCCAGGTTCACTTAAGAACAGGTGAAATTTTGCAAACTCAGAAGGGATGGGTGAAAAAAGAAAAAACGCTTCAAATTACCTGCCGGTAGTTGAGATGTGTTTTTAAAGAGAAAGCCTCAGATCTATTAGTTGTGTTGCAAAGCACACAATTCACACTTCATTATCGCCTTTTCCTGCTCTCACTCCCTGGCACATCTGCATCTGGAACGCCCTGTGTAGTTATGATGCCCTTAGTCGGGGAAAACAGAATATAACATTGCTTGAATATAACATTACCAGAGGATGGTAAACAAGATAATTAGGGGCCCAAATATTTTTTCATACGAGAGAAGGAAAAGAAAAAAACAAGAAAGTCCAGTTGCCTCCTGAAAAAAAACACCTTTGGGACAACCATGACCTGGATGACTGAGAATCTCTACAGACTTTTAGCTATACAATTTGGGATGAACACCCTTGGAACCGTGTGGGAGTAGGAATGGATTTCCAGAGGGGAAAATGGCAGACTACAGGAACCATTTGCATCACTCAGGTGAGCCTGAGGACACAGATAAACGTCCAAGAGCTTCAATGAACCTCTAAAATGATGCAAATGACCAGCTGAATGCAAGGAATATAATTCCCCACTATCCTGTCAGAGCTGAAGAAGCTTCTTGGATGAGAAGCGAAACGTCTTCAAAAGAAAAAACCAAGAAAGTCCAGTTGCCTCCTGAAAAAAGCACCTTTGGGACAACCGTGACCTGGATGACTGAGAGTCTCCACGGACTTTTAGCTGTACAATTTGGGATGAAAACCCTTTGAATGGTGTGGGAGTAGGAATGGATTTCCAGAGGAAAAAATTGCAGACTACAAGAACCATTTGCACCACTCAGGTGACTCTGAGGACACAGATAAACTTCCAAGTGGCCTCAATGACCCTCTAAAAGGATGCAAATGACCAGCTGTCTGCAAGGAATATAAATCCTTCCACTCTCCACTATTCTGTCAGAGCTGAAGAAGCTTCTTGGATGAGAAGCAAAACGTCTTCAAAAGAAAAAAAAAAACAGAAAGTCCAGTTGCCTCCTGAAAAAAAAAATCACCTTTGGGACAAATGAGAGAAGGATAGAATATTGACAGGAGATGATTGAATGTGTATAACATCATCCATGCCACGCAAAAAACATGGACAGGGAAATGTTTTTCTCCCTCTCTTCAAATCCAGGTAATTCTTGACTTGCAACCATTCACTGAGTAACCCTTCAAAGTTACCATGGCACTGAAAAAAGTGGAGCCCAAAATGGCGTGACGTTCACAGTGGGGAGAATGGGTGGTGGGTAGACCTTGGGACTCCTCTCTTTAGTCCCTTTTGGTGGGCAGGGGTGGGCTGCTGGGGGTTCGCAGGGGTTCGGGAGAACCTCTAGTTAAGATTCTGTGCAGTTCGGAGAACCACCAAATCCCACTCCTTGTTGGCCACGCCCACCCCTCCCAGGAGTCCCCACGCAGCCCGTTTTGGATGCAGGTAAGTGCAGGGCGTGCACGGAGGCTCGGGAGGGCGAAAAAACGGGCCTGAACTGTTAGAAAGGGGGGCAATCCCCCGTGGAGGTCGATGGATCTTTGCTTCCTTTTTGAAGTCATTCTCATTAGAAAATAAAACCGAGATTTAAATCTAATTAACAAAATATTTATTTCAGTAGAAAAGTAATTCTTTCTTCTTTGTCAGTTGGGCTAATATATCTGAGGTAATCATGCTGAGCAATAGGTAATGGTTTGTTCGGAAGTTCAGGCCGGTTTCCGGCCTCCAGAGGGCCTCCGGAGCTTGGGGAGGCCATTTTCGCCCTCCCAGAGGTTCGAGGAAAGCCCGGGGAGGGCAAAAATGCCCCCCCCATGGTGCAGGAGGCCGACTAGGCCACACCCACCATGGCCACGCCCACCCAGCAACCGGGCAGAGATCCCCTTGCTAAAAATTTTGAAGCCCACCCCTGTTGGGGGGGTCCATGTTTTTTAGGGTTGGAGTTACCCAAACACCCAAGACACCCCCCCCCAAACCGCTGCCAAGCTCACAGCATGGCAGCACCGAAAAATCTGCCGCTTCCTTTCTTGAAGGATCTCGTTGGTAAGTGTCAGCTGACAGGAGATATGATTGATTTTTCATTGTTCTTTAATGAAAGGACATTAAACCCTCACATTAATCAGTGTTCTTTGTCAGGCACACAGCGAGATACACATGGGCAACATTAATCTCTCGGTGTCTCGCCCATTCTTCGCCATGACTTATTGTCTTCCAGGGCTGGGCTGGGTGTTGGGCTGGGCTGGGCTCCGGTAAGGCCTTTGCGCGGGGGTGGGGGGGTGCGCATGCGCAGGGGGCAGCATGGGGGGGTGTTGTGCGCATGCGTGGGGGGGAGGGAATGGGTGTGGGCACGCGAGCGCATGTGAGCGCGCCCCCCCCTTTTTGGCACACGAGCCTAAAAGGGTTCGCCACCACTGCCCTACATCATGGCGTGGGTCTAGGTTAAGGAGTGGTGCGGTGGCCTAGAGGTGGAGCTCTCGCCTCACAATCAGGAGGCTGTGAGTTTGATCCTAGGGAGTGGCAGATGTTTCTCACTCTGGGCACACTGAGGATATATCTGCTGAACAAAACTCCCCACTGGCGACAGGAAGGACATCCGGCCATTAAAACACTCTGCTAGATCCATTCAGTTAGCCAGACTCCACCCAGCAAGGGATTATGGGGTATGATGATGATGATGATGATGATGATGATGATGATGATGATGATGATGATGATGATGATGATGATGGCATGGGTTTAGGTTACTTGAAGGACCATCTTAACAGAATAACAGAGTTGAAAGGGACCTTGGAGGTCTTCTAGTCCAACCCCCTGCTTAGGCAGGAAACCGTACACCACTTCAGACAAATGGTTATCCAACATCTTCTTGAAAACTTCCAGTGTTGGAGCATTCACAACTTCTGGAGGCAAGTTTTTCCATTGATTAATTGTTCTAACCATCAGGAAATTTCTCCTTAGTTCTAAGTTGCTTCTCTCCTTGTTTAGTTTCCACCCATTGCTTCTTGTTCTACCCTCAGGTGCTTTGGAGAATAGTTTGACTCCCTCTTCTTTGTGGCAACCCCTGAGATATTGGAAGACTGCTATCATGTCTCCCCTAGTCCTTCTTTTCATTAAGCTAGACATACCCAGTTCCTGCAACCGTTCTTCATATTTTTTAGCCTCCAGTCCCCTATTGTGACATCACAAACAAGGATGCGAGGAGCATAGCAATGCATGCTTTTTGTCTTATTTTCTCCTACCCTTCCTCTAAGTAGAGATGCTGTTGTGAGTTAGTCGCCTTTCCTGCAGCTCAAGTTCTCACTCCCCGGAGGAAGACAAAAAAGCATCAGTAAACAGAATCCTGAGATGCGTAATTGCTGTATTAACATTTAAATGCACAGCGATTGCTGTTCCCTTCGAGTCTTTCCAGTCTTTCAACTAGCTAAGGTAGCATGAAGAAAGATCTCCTTAGATACTAGAAAGTCCTGGAGTATTTAGAAAGGAAGCATTTCCCCTATAAATAAATGTATCTGCTCAGCTCTATTAGCTTTCGAAAACTTATCAGAAACAGTGGTGAGTATTTATGGGCTGTGAACTGCCGTGGAGGAAAATATTCTGACAGCAACTTTTCTCCCTCCAAAGAATCATAGCACAAAAGCTAGGGTGGAAAATGACTTTGCCGCATAATTTAACATTTTATGAAAATTATAAGTCTAGTCTATTATTACGAACAGAGCCACGGTGGCGCAGTGGTTAGAATGCAGTACTGCAGGCTAATTCTGCCGACTGCCAGCAGTTCGGCAGTTCGATTCACACCGGCTCAAGGTTGACTCAGCCTTCCATCCTTCCGAGGTCGGTAAAATGAGGACCCAGATTGCTGGGGGCGATATGCCAACTCTGTCAACCGCTTAGAGAAGGCTGTGAAGCACTGTGAAGCGGTGTATAAGTCTAAGTGATATTGCTGTTATCACGGATGGTCTCACAATCAACCAGTTGTTCAGTCTGGATTTGGCATTTTTGTCCACCAAGGACAACTAACCAAGGAGAGGCAAATGTGGATGTTTGCGGGTGTTAAAAGGACATGTTCCTGCACCACTTTACAAAGCCTTAGTAACACCACACTTGGAAATACTGCATCTAGTTCTGGTCACCACAATCTGCACCTCTATAACTGTCTGGTTCGGTTCTGCAACCCAACAAGACAGACACAGACTTCAGAGGATAATCAGAACTGCAGAAAAAACAATTGCTGCCAACCTGCCTTCCATTGAGGACCTGTATACTGCATGAGTCAAAAAGAGGGCCGGGAAAATATTTACTGACCCCTCGCATCCTGGACATAAATTGTTTCAACTTCTACCCTCAAAACGTCGCTATAGAGCACTGCACACCAAGACAACTAGACACGAACAGTTTTTTTCTCGAACACCATCACTCTGCTAAACAAATAATTCCCTCAACACTGTCTAACTATTCACTAAGGCTGCATTACTATTACTATTAGTCTTCTCATTGTTCCTATCACCCATCTCCTCCCACTTATAACTTGTTGCTTGTATCCTTATGATTTATATCAATATTTATTGTTTCCTGATTGCTTATTTGTACCCTATGACAATCATTAAGTGTTTTTTACCTCATGATTCTTGACAAATGTATCTTTCCTTTTATGTACACTGAGAGCATATGCACCAAAGACAAATTCCTTGTGTGTCCAATCACACTTGGCCAATAAAGAAGTCTATTCTATTCTATTCTATTCTATTCTATTCTATTCTATTCTATTCTATTCTATTCTATTCTATTCTATAAAAAAGTTGTGGAGACGCTGGAAAAAGTGCAGAGAAGAGCAGCAAAAATGATTCGGCGGCTGGGGGCTAAAACATACGAAGAACGGTTGTAGGAATTGGGTAATGAAAAGAAGGCTTAGGGGAGGTGACATGATAGCAGTCTTCCAATATTTGAGGGGCTCCAACAAAGACAAGGGGGAAAATTATTTTCCAAAGCACCAAAAGGCAAGACAAAAACAAAACAAAAGAGTGGTTGGAAACTAACCAAGGAGAGAAGCAAGCTAGAACTAAGGATAAATTTCCTAAAGGTGAGAACAATCAATCATTCATTCAATCAATCAATCAGAATAGAGCTGGAAGGGACCTTGGAGGTCTTCTAGTCCAACCTGTATCATTTCAGATAGATGGCTGTACAGTCTCTTCTTAAAAACCTCCAGTGATGATGAAGCACCTACAATTTCTGAAGGCAAGCTGTTCCATGGGTTAATTGTCAATCAACCAATGGAATAGCTTGCCTTCAGAATTTGTGGTGCTCCCTCACTGGAGGCTTTCAAAAAGAGACTGGACATCCATTTATCTAAAGTGGAATAGGGTCCCCTGCTCGAGCAGGGGGCTGGATTGGAAGACCTCCGAGGTCCCTCCCAACTCTCTAATTCCATGTTCTCGGTCGCAGGATGTAAGCTGTTTCAAGTAAAGATGCCTTTTGCAATTGACTGATGGGGATTTTGTCGATGCCGCTGATGTTCAAGCCAGGATAACTGTACCCCAGACATCCACGGACACACAAGAGACGTAAATGAACGTCACCATGGAAACTCTGTTTTTCCTTACGTTGCAACCCTGCATGTAAACATACCATCATCCAACTTTGTGTCCTGATGACACAAAGGCACACTATATAGTCCTGACATCATCATGGCTAGCCAGGCACTCGAGTGATGAAATGTTGCTGAAAACAATCACCACTATACAAGGTAGTCAGAATAATAACAGAATAATAACAGAATAACAGAGTTGGAAGGGACCTTGGAGGTCTTCTAGTCCAACCCCCTGCTCAGGCAGTAAACCCTATACTATTTCAGAGATAATGGTTGTCCAATCTCTTCTTAAAAACTTCCAGTGTTGGAGCACCCACAACTTCTGGAGGCAAGTTGTTCCACTGATTAATTGTTCTCACTGTCAGGAGATTTCTCCTTAGTTCTAAGTTGCTTCTCTCCTTGACTGGTTTCCACCTGTCCAATATCTCAGGGGTTGCCACAAAGAAGAGGGAGTCAAACTATTCTCCAAAGCACCTGAGGGCAGGACAAGAAGCAATGGGTGGAAACTAATCAAGGAGAGAAAAAACTTAGAACTAAGGAGAAATTTCCTGACAGTTAGAACAATTAATCAGTGGAACAAGTTGCCTCCAGAAGTTGTGAATGCTCCAACACTGGAAGTTTTTAAGAAGATGTTGGATAACCATTTGTCTGAAGTGGTGTAGGGTTTCCTGCCTAAGCAGGGGGTTGGACTAGAAGACCTCCAAGGTCTTTCCAATTCTGTTATTCTATTCTATTCTATTCTGTTGCTTCTTGTCCTGCCTTCAGGTGCTTTGGAGAATAGCTTGACTCCCTCTTCTTTGTGGCAGCCCGTCAAAAATTGGAACACTGCTACCACGTCACTCCTAGTCCTTCTTTTCATTAAACTAGACATGCCCAGTTCCTGCAACAGTTCTTTATATGTTTTAGCCTCCAGTCCCCTAATCATCTTTGTTACTCTTCTCTGCACTCTTTCTAGAGTCCTCCGCTTACATTCATTCATTTAGTGTCGTTCGACGTTACAACAGCACTGAAATTTTTTTTTCACACTTGCAGCCTCCCCGTGGCCACATTATCAAAATTCGGACTTTTGGCAACTAGCATATATTTGGCAACTATGGCATATATTTACGATGGTCACGCTTTCTGGGAGAGAGTCATGTAATCATCATTGGTAACCTTCCCAGCCGGCTCCCAACAAGCACAGTCAATGAGGGAAGCCAGGTTCACTTAATGACTGCGCGATTCACTTAACAACTTGTGGTAAAAAGTCCGTAAAGCGAGGCACAGCTCACTTAACAATTGGCTCATTTAGCAATGGAAATTTTGGGCTCCATTAGGATGGTAAATCAAGGGCTATCTGTAGTAAGAGAGTTCTTCGGCGTCTCAACAATTAAGGAAGCTTAAAAACACTCAGAAAAAAGTTTAAAAGAGATTTATTTTTTAAAAAACAGATGCCCCGAGAACATACTTTAGGATTTGCAATTATAATTTGGCTGGAGCAGGCTTCCATAAAAGGCCTTTGAGAGAAAGGGAAATGTTAGCTGAAATATAATTGGCAGACATGACGCTGTGTTTAAACTGGGTTTGTTAAAATGTGGCCGTGCCCTAAATGTTTGAGTGGCAGCTTTTCCACTGAAGGTTGGGGAGGATGGTTTTTAAGTTCATGACTGTAGGCATTAGAGACCAGAGAAGAACAAAAATTATAGATTCTCATATAGGAACCTGTTTCTGCTTGAACATTTCAGTCCCGTATGTGGGCTAGGTCAGAGCAGAGATATCTGTTAAAAGCCATAATGATGTCACCTGCCCCACAATGTCACTGGTCACAATATCACTTGCCTCTCCCGTGGGCTGCACGTGTTTTTTTTCTTTTTATTATTTATTTGTTAAATTTATTTGCCACTAATCTAGTGCATGCGCGGAAGCAAAAAAATCGCCGAAATCTTGCGCACGCGTCACCTCGTGAGATTTTGCTTATGCGCAGGAAGCAAAAAAAGCCCAAAAATTCTGAAAAAAAGATGGCAACGCGTGACGGACTGGTGAAGACGGCACTGGAGCCGTTGCGTGCAAATTGCGTAATCTGCCGGCCACTACCGGTGCAGCACAGTCGACAGCACCGGTAGGAACCCACCACTGCCCCCAACCACCAGGGACCAATTCCCAGGAGAGAGGTTTTTCCGTGGACTGGAGGGGATGTGGTTTCATGTGCTGCCTGTGTCCCATGGATGGAGCTTGGCTTGTTTGCATGGCCCGGTTTCTGGCATGCCGTAGCCCAGTGCCGGTCCACGGATGGGGAGTTTTGGGACTCCGGATTTAGACTCTTGTTTAGAGGTGGCATGAAACATTACTATTCATTTTGGATCTAACCCTAGCTCCCAATTTCTTGCACCTGACCTCAATACAGGTAGTTCTCGACTTAGGGCCACAATTGAGCCCAAAATTCCTGTTGCTTAAGCGAGACCGTTGTTAAGCGAATTTTGCCCCATTTTACCAACTTTCTTGCCACCTTGTTAAACAGGATCACTGCACTTGTTAAATTAGTAACACGGTTGTTAAGCGAATCTGGCTTCCCCATTGGTTTTGCTTGTCACAAGGTCGCAAAAGGGGATAGCAATAGCAATAGCACTTTACTTATATACCGCTTCATAGTGCTTTACAGCCCTCTCTAAGCGGTTTACAGAGTTCAGCATATTGCCCCCAACAATCTGGGTCCTCATTTTACCCACCTCGGAAGGATGGAAGGCTGAGTCAACCTTGAGCCTTGTGAGATTTGAACAGCTGAACTGCTGAACTAGCAGTCAGCCTGCAGTTGCAGCATTTAACCACTGCACCACCTCAGCTCTGATCCCCTCTTGGGATCAGATGACCAAGGGATACTGCGACTGTCATAACTATGAACCTGTTGCCAAGCATCCAAATTTTGATCACATGATCAAGGGGTCCTACAATGGCCGTGTGAAAAACAGTCCTAAGTAACCTTAAACAGAGCTGTGATCATTTCAAATGGTCACTAAACGAACGGTTGTAAGTCAAGGACTCATTGTACCAAATTGCTTTAATTGCATACCAATTCGGTTTTTAAATGGTCTTAGAATAACTTTATTGTCACTTTAAATGTATGCCAATTGGCATACAATAAAATAAAATTTCATTGCATACAAAAGGTTACCACCTCCATTATATGCTATATAACCATGACAGAATAAATAAATGCAAAATTATGCATATATCCACATACCCACATATATTATATGACACAGAGAAACAACACAGTCTAGTTCGGATATATACATGCACATGGCGAGGAAAATGAATCTTGCGAGTTTACCAGACGGATGGCCTAGGGAACAAAGCTGTTAGAAGTCCTGCTAGAAATACTTCAAAACCTCCTCCCACAGGGGAGCAACAGAAATGGATTGTGAAGTGGGTGTGTGGGGTCTCTAACAATGCTTTGAGCTCACATAGCGCTTATATCCTGAATAACAGGAAGCGAGCTTCCTATACTCTTCTCCATTGTCCTCACCACTCTCTGTAGGGACTTTCTATCTGAGGCACTGCGGACACCAAACCAAACAGGGATGCATTTGGTTAAAATGCTCTCAATCGTGCCTCTGTAAAAAATGGCCAGGACACAAAGAGAAAGATGTGCTCTCCTTATCCGACGCAGGAAATGCAGACGCTGGATTCCACGCTTCTTCTCTAGGTCCCCCCCCCCTGCTTTATCCGGAGGATGTCTCTTCGTCTTACTTACCTTTTCTGAACCCAGCAGCTGATTTGCAACGATCTTGTCAGACTTGTTTGTTCATGTCCATCTTTTGTCAGTTTTTATAAATCAATTAGGCCTTCCGTGGTGAACATACTGTAGTTGCTGTCGGATTCCCACAGATGTCGCTTAGTCATCCTCTGACAACCTCTTAATTTATTTATTTATTTATTTCTATCACCCTCCTCTTTTTTTTTTCCTGCTCCAAAATACGTTCTGCTGAGGAGGCTCGGCGGTGCGCTGAGTCATGGCCATGCGCGAGCGAGCTAATTAAAACGTTTTAAATTGGCTCTCTGATTCCTGTCTATCAAACAGTCGGCCTCTGCCCGCCCCGTTACCTGGCAACCGTCGGCAGCTGCGACAGGAGGCCCTGCACTTATTTTTAAAATTGGAAAGAATACTTTGTTGGCAAATATTTTGTTTTTTGGGGATTTTACTTGCTCTTTAAGGCTGCTGCAGATGAGGGGAGCCACTGAAGAGGATATGGAAGGTCTTGGAAGGAGATGGTCTCGAATGGGATCCGTTGTGGAGGTTGGGGAGATTTGTGTTCGGGTTCACCTCAAGTCTCTTTCTTTCTTTCTCTTTCTTTCTTTCTTTCTTTCTTTCTTTCTTTCTTTCTTTCTTTCTTTCTTTCTTTCTTTCTTTCTTTCTTTCTTTCTTTCTTTCTTTCTTTCTTCCTTCCTTCCTTCCTTCCTTCCTTCCTTCCTTCCTTTATTTATTTGATGGATTGATACAGGTGGCCCTCGACTGACAATCACACGTTTAGCGACCATTCAACGTTATAGCAGCTCTGAAAAAAATGACTTTGGGACGTTTTTCATACTTACGGCCAGTGCAGCATCCCCAAATCAGATCAAAATTCAGGCGCTAGGCAAATGGCTCATATTTATGACGGTTGCAGCGTCCCAGGGTCAGGTTTTGCGACCTTCTGACAAACAAAGTCAATGGGGGAAAGCCAGATTCACTTAACAGCCGTGTTACTAACTGCAGCGATTCACTTAACGACGGTGGCAAGGAAGATTGGACAATGGGGCAAAACAATCGCTTAACAATTGTCTCGCTTAGCAACTGAAATTTTGGGCTCCATTCTGGTCGTTGAGTCGAGGACTACCTGTATGGCTGCCCAGCTCACACACAGTTGGACTCCAGTTGGCTTACAAGATTAAAAAGCCACAACATGAAAACCACAACATTATTTATTTATTTATTTATTAGTGAGATTTATATACCGCCTCATAGTGCAAGCACTCTCTAAGCGGTTTACACCATTAAGCAATGTATATATTTACATTGCCCCCAACAATCTGGGTCCTCATTTTACCTACCTCGGAAGGATGGAAGGCTGAGTCAACCCTGAGCCGGTGAGATTTGAACAGCTGAACTGCTGATCACAGTCAGCTAAAGTAGCCTGCAGTACTGCACTCTAACTGCTGCGCCACCTCGGCTCATCAACTGTAAAAGATGTTCAGTTCAGTTGCTAGGACATACAACATGAATGTAATATTGTCGGAGGAACGTATAATTTATTTTAAATTCAGATATAGTTAAGTGAATACAATGAAATGATACAATTTTCATGTTTGTCAGCAGAAATCTAAAAAAATGTTAATCAGCTAGCAAGTTACTGTTGAGGTCAGAGGGGTTTTTAATGAACAATTACTTGAAGTAGGCCTATCTGTAACAGGAACAATCCAGGATCAGACCAACTTTAAATAGAGGATTAATGCATGCATTTATCTTCATGGCATCAGTAACGCCATCCAACCAAGCTCTTGATGGTCTCAACCAGCATTGGGGGTCCCCAGGCCCACTGACCAAACCACGTAACCATGTCAGGGGGGAGGGGAGCAAATGATGCTCCATAGAGAAGGGGCCACCACTGAGAAGGCCTTTTTTCATGGTCTCCTCCCAGATATGCATTTATTTACTTATTTCTATGTATTTATTTTATCCTGCCTTTATTATTTGTTTACAAATAACTCAAGGTGAACACATCCAAAACACCTTCCTTCTCCTATTTCCCCCACAACAACAATCCTATGAGGTGGACTGGGTTGACAGAGAGTGACTGGCCCAAACTTTCCCAGCCAGCTTTTCATGGCTAAGGCGGGACTAGAACTCACAGTTCCCTGATCATTGGCTCAAAGTTACTCAGACAGCTTTCATGCCTAAGGGGGAACTAGAACTCACCGTCTCCTGGTGATGGGCCCAAAGTGATCTAGCCAGCTTGCATGCCTAACTAGGACTAGAACTCACTGTCTCCTGGGGATTGGTTCAAGTCACCTAGCTGACTTCTATGGCAAAGGCGGGACTAGAACTCACCGTCTCCTGGCGATGGGCCCAAAGCGATCTAGTCACCTTTCATGCCTAAGTAGGACTAGAACTCACCATCTCCTGGAGATTGATTCAAAGTCACCTAGCTGACTTCTATGGCTAAGGCAGGACTAGAACTCGCCGTCTCTTGGTGATGGGCCCAAAGTGATCTAGCCACTTTTTGTGCCTAAGTAGAACTCACCGTCTCCTGGGGATCGGTTCGAAGTCACCTAGCTGCCTTCTATGACTAAGGCGGAGCTAGAACTCACCTTCTTTTGATGATTGGCCCAAAGACACCTAGCTGGCTTCTGTCTCTAAAATGGTACTAGAACTCACTGTCTTCTTGTTTCTGGCCAGGTGCCTTAACCACTGGACCCAACTGGCTCTCCACTCCCTCCCCTCTAATAGGTGGGACCTGCAACATATCCTGCTTTCCATATCATGTTTTCCATTTTTTTAATTTATTTTTTGTGTGTGTAAGCTGGGCCATCAGCAAGGGAGAGGGATTATAAAAAAAATAATCAAGATAGTGTCTCTGTGTGATCGAAAAGCTGCCCATTTTTCTACCCATTCGCATGGGAAAAGAGGTTAGGTTTCATTTCTCACAGTTGCCATCTTGACAGTCGTTACCCCTCCCTCCCGCTTCTGCCAGGGCTGCAATTAAATTGTTAAAAGTAATTGCAAAGACAAAGTGGCCATTGATCAAGGTCCAGGTTTCTGACTCTTTGCAGACAAATCAAATGTACTGGGAGTTTTTCCAGGGTGTTGGCTCCGTTTCTCCTGGATCCAAGTCTTGTGAATGTACGTTTCCCTGCCAGGGAGACAAAGAATAAGGATATAATTAAGGCCAAAGGATTTGGCATAAGGAAACCGCCATTTTCGCTTCCACTGTGCCTTGGGGAAGGAAGTGTATCCAACCACTTGCAGAAAAGCAAGGGGTTAAGACATGGGTCAGCAACCCGTGGCTCTTTCATCCCTCTGCTGTGGCTCCCTGTTGCCGGTCGGTAAAAGGAAAAGACGCCTTGCTAAGAGTAGACTCTATGGTGTGGGAACCGGACTTCCAGTCGGCAGAGGAAAAAGGACGCCAAGCTGGGAGGAGACTCTATGGTGTGGGAACCGGACTTCCGTTCGGCAGAGGAAAAAGGACGCCACACTAGGAGGAGGCTCTATGATGTGGGAACCGGACTTCCGTTCGGCAGAGGAAAAAGGACGCCATGCTAGGAGGAGACTCTATGGTGGGGAACCGGACTTCCAGTCGGCAGAGGAAAAAGGATGCCACGCTAGGAGGAGACTCTATGGTGGGGGAACCGGACTTCCGGTCGGCTCCAGAATTGAACGGGGAGCTTCCGGTTAGGACTTTTGTGGCTCTTTGAGTGTTTAAGGTTGCCAACCCCTGGGTTAAGACTAGATGTTAACAACAGAGACTTATAAACTTTGGAAATGAGATGCAATTGTTGGGAACATTCCCAATTAAAAATCTAGGGAAATACCCAAACAAGGGTACAGGTAGTCCTTGATTTAATGACCGATTTTAAGCTCAAAACTTCTCTTCCTAAGCGAGACATTTGTTAAGTGAATTTTGCCCCATTTTATGACCTATCTTGCCGCAGTTGTTAAGTCAGTAACATGGTTGTTAAGTGAATCTGGCTTCCCCGTTGACTTTGCCTGTCAGAAGGTTGCAAAAGTGGATCTGAATTTCATGCACAGGACCAAGGGGGATGCAACGGTCGTAAGTGAGAAAAACCAACAAAAGTCACTTTTGTCAGTTGCCGTTGTAACTTCGAATGGTCACTAAACAAACTGTTGCAAGTCGAGGACTACCTATATGTATGTGATCCTGGGCTCAGAGATAATGTTCAGGGCAGTTTGTAGTAAATAAAAAACCATGTAGGCTTTCTATGAGTAAATTACAATAACACACTTGTTAACTGAACTCTTTGAGGGGTAGCAGGGTTCTAATATCTAAGGGGCTGCCCCAACGAAGAGGGAATCAAGCTATTCTCCAAAGCACCTGAAGGCAGGACAAGAAGCAATGGGTTGAAACTAAACAAGGAGAGAAGCAACTTAGAACTAAGGAGAAATTTCCTGACAGTTAGACCAATTGATGCCAAGATTGTAAGACAAGTTTGTAAGACCATGCTTGTAAGACCATACCTAGAATACTGCATATAAAAAGATGTTGAGATTCTAAAAAGAGTGCAGAGAAGAGCAACCAGGATGATTAGGGGACTGGAGGCTAAAACACATGAAGAACGGTTGCAGGAACTGGGCATGGCTAGTCTAGTGAAGAGAAGGACCAGGGGAGACATGATAGCAGTGTTCCTGTTAGAACCCTGTTCAAACGATTGGGTGTGTTAATATATGATTAAGCCACAAATCATTGTTATGTGTATATTGCTTTAAATGCATTGTGGATGATTACTATATAAGCAAGCAAGAGAGCATGCTCAATGTGGTTGGTGGTTGGTGGTTGATGGTTTATGGTTGGTGGTGGTGTTTGACGGTGTGTTCCGGATTGAAGACTCTCTCTGCTGCTTTACAGATGAGTAGATTACTTTATGACTGTGTGGAATTGCTGTGAAGAGAAGAGTAACTGTGATAGTATAGAATTAAGTGATAGCTGTAATCTTTGTTTGTGAGTTAAAACAAAGATAGGCAAGAAGAAGAAACTTCACATTGACTGAATAACTGTATGACTTGGACTTCCTATTTAACTTTGCTACTATTCAAGTAAAACTATTTTGTACATACTGAAGATATTCTGTTTATTGACTGAATAGCATTCATGTCAAACTGCAACACCATTACTGCAACACATTTCGCTGTGTATGTGCTTAACAGCACAATAACTCCTTAACAGTTCAAATAAATGAAGCACTGCCACAGAGAAGAGGGGATCAAGTTGGTCTGGCCTTCAGGTTCCAAGGCACCCGAAGGCCAGACAAGTAACAATGGATGGAAACTGATCAAGGAGAGATTCAACCTAGAAATAAGGAGGAACTTTCTGACAGTGAGAACAATCAACCAACAGAACTAAAGTTGCCTTTGGAAGTTGTGGGAGTTTCATCACTGGAGGCTTTCAAGAAGAGACTGGACTGCCATTTGTCAGAAATGGTGTAGGGCAGTGGTGGCGAACCTTTTTAGGCTCACATGCCAAAAAGGGGGGGGGGGGCGCTCGCGCGCGCTCGCATGCCCACACCCATTCCCTCCCCCCACGCATGCGCACAACACCCCCCCATGATGCCCCCTGCACATGCGCACACACCCCCACCCCCGCGCAAAGGCTTACCGGAGCCTGGGACGACGAAACCGGCAAACCGGAAGTGCGAAAAAATGTACTTCTGGTTTGCCGGTGTGCTGTTTTTTGCACTCCGGAGGGTTCAGGGAAGCTCCCTGAAGCTCCGGAATGCAAAAAACTACAAAACGGACAAACCGGAAGTGCGGAAAAGTGCACTTCCGGTTTGTCCGTTTTGTAGTTTTTTGCATTCCGGAGCTTCAGGGAGCTTCCCTGAACCCTCCGGAGTGCAAAAAACAGCTCACCAGCAAACCGGAAGTGCGTTTTTCCACACTTCCAGTTTGCCGGTGGGAACCCTCGCGTGCCGGCCGCTATGGCTCCACGTGCCACCTGTGGCACCCGTGCCATAGGTTCGCCACCACGGGTGTAGGGGCTCCTGCTTGGGTGGGGGGTTGGACTAGATGACCTAAAAGGTCCCTCCCAACTCTGTTAATCTGTTAAATCTGATTGGAGACCCCTGGTGTATACCAATGTTTCTTAACCTGGACAACTTTAAGACATGTGGATTTCAACTCTCAGAATTCCTCACCTAAAGAAATCTGATAGCTTAACACTTGGTGTTCCTGGTGGAGAAAGACTCATAAGGTATGCATAAATATTTCTCACCTTTGGGTGCCATTAACAGTAACCTGATGCATTAGACACCCTGTTAGCTTGAGAAGCAATTCCAATAAAGAGAATCCGTTTGGAATCTGCAGCCCAATATGGGAAAGGAGAGCAGCTTGCATTTAGGGAAAATTCATTTGCAATGGCTCACAAAGCTGGCAAGATGTTGGCAGGTGCTGGTTAAGAGGTGAAAGCCAGCCAGGATATGCTCCCTTTCCGCTGAATTATTTATTTTGCAAACATGCTTGTTTTTCAAATGCATATTTTGCTTTCTGCAATCAAGCTTGAGAGAGTTAGATGCAATCAAAGCTGAGGAATCCATATTTTTGTGTATGCGTGCGCACGCAAAACATGTGCATACACACTTAGAGAGATGTATGGGGTGTAATTAGGACTTAACGCCTCCTGCAAGCACGACATGAGGATGCTGCAGAATTCTGACTTTTACACATTCAGAAAAGGAACGATGAAGCTCCCCATTTTGTCTGCAGATCAAATTACAGTTTTCCTGCAAGCCGGAGTCTCCGCATTTTGCGGAACTGTTTGCAACACAAAACGGTGCCTGAATCAATTAAGAAATGATTAGTTTGTGAAAAAGTAGGTTAGGAAAATGCGTTTTAGTTTATATTGAAAAGAAGTCTGGATTTTCAGGCAAATTAATTTAGAAAAATCCATAGAGGCAAGGATGTTTATAATGTAGAGTATTGTAG
Source organism: Diadophis punctatus similis (assembly GCA_023053685.1). Taxonomy (NCBI): domain Eukaryota; kingdom Metazoa; phylum Chordata; class Lepidosauria; order Squamata; family Dipsadidae; genus Diadophis; species Diadophis punctatus. The sequence continues at coordinate 5,324,629 of JALIGW010000036.1, read as the reverse complement.
GTTAGGATCGAGCTGTTGTGCTTGAGGGTGCTCTGAGTAAGAACAGATCTTTGGGCTTGGGTTGTTAATACTTCCGTTCACAGAAAATATACTATATTTCTATTACAGGTAGTCCTCGGCTTACGACCGTAATTGAGCCCAAAATTTCTGTTGGTAAGTGAGACAGTTGTTTAGTGAGTTTTGCCCCATTTGGCCAGCATTTTTGTTGTTAAGCGAATCGTTGCTGTTATTCAATTAGTAACATGGCTGTTAAGTGAATCTGGCTTCCTCCTTGACTTTGCTGGTCAGATGGTCGCAAAAGGGGGATCACAGGATGACCAGGATGATAAAGGGTCTGGAAAATAAAACATACAAAGAGCGGTTGCAGGAACTGAGCTTGGCCAGTCTGGCGAAGAGAAGGACCAGGGGTGACATGATAGCAGTGTTCCAATACTTGAGGGGAAGCCACAGAGAGGAGGGGGTGAGGCTGTTCTCTATGGCACCAGAAAGCCAAACAAGGAATAACGGATGGAAGCTGACCAAGGAGAGATTCAACCTGGAAGTGAGGAGAAACTTTCTGACAGTGAGAGCGATCAACCAGTGGAACAGCTTGCCAGCGGAGGTTGTGAGAGCCCCAACACTTGCCACCTTCAAGGGGAGACTGGACTGCCATCTGTCTCAAATAGGAACTCGTGCTTGAGCAGGGGGTTGGACTAGATGACCTACAAGGTCCCTTCCAATTCTAATAATAAATCTAAAAAACATCACCCCGGGACTCTGCAACAGTCATAAATACGAACCAGTTGCCAAGCATCTGAATTTTGATCACCTGACCACGGGGATGCTGCAATGGTCGTAAGTGTGAAAAATGATCGTAACTCTCTTTTTACAGCGCAGTGGTAATTCCGGATGGCCACTAAACAAATGGTTGTAAATCTGTATTGACCTGTATTGGTCAGAGGTCAAACTAAGCCTTCTTCTATAGACCCATCCAGTTTGGCATCACTGCGGATGAAATGTGTGGTGTTTAAGTTTGCATTTGGGAAGAACATGTTTTGCATGCTTCAGACTCCAGGCTCAACCTTGCTCTTCTGTTGGCTAAGTTCACAATGGTTAGAGCTTGGAAAAGCTTGGTGCCAAGGTTGAGATGGAGGAGGTAGAAACCAGCAGTCTCTAACCCAGGGGTGTCAAACTCAAGGCCAGCGGGCCATATAGAATAGAATAGAATAGAATAGAATAGAATAGAATAGAATAGAATAGAATAGAATAGAATAGAATAGAATAGAATAGAAAATAACAGAGTTGGAAGGGACCTTGGAGGTCTTCTAGTCCAACCCCCTGCTTAGGCAGGAAACCCTACACCACTTCAGACAAATGGTTATCCAACATCTTCTTAAAAACTTCCAGTGTTGGAGCATTCACAACTTCTGGAGGCAAGCTGTTCCACTGATTAATTGTTCTAACTGTCAGGAAATTCCTCCTTAGTTCTAAGTTGCTTCTCTCCTTGTTTAGTTTTCACCCATTGCTTTTTGTCCTGCCCTCAGGTGCTTTGGAGAATAGGTTGACTCCCTCTTCTTTGGGGCAACCCCTGAGATATTGGAAGAGTGCTATCATGTCTCCCCTGGTCCTTATTTTCATTAAACTAGACATACCCAGTGCCTGCAACCGTTCTTCATATGTTTTAGCCTCCAAACTATAGCCTCCAATATCCGGCCGGCGGGCTGCTTAGGACTGGCCCGCGAGGCTGGCCTGGAAATATCAAAGGACCAGCCCGTGGTGCCTCTGCCTGCCCACTGGCAGTTGGAACATAGTTCTTTTCAGATGGGGAGGGGAAGTAGAACATCTAACTCCTTAGCATCAGAGCTTGTTAATAATAATATAAGAAATAAGTAATGATCCGATGGTCATTTTGAAAAATCCTTTCTTAGCAAGAACCTAGAAGCCAAGAGGAACATACGTGCCAAGTTTCAGGTTTGTAGGCTTTACGGTTCTGGAGATTTTGTGACGATGCGTGAGTATTATTTCGCTTTTATATATATAGATTAAGTCCTCTTCTAGGGCTGTGTCAGAGGTAGTAACAAAGATTGATAGACTGTTGGACAGACAGTTTTTAGAGACATCTGGAGAAATTGTCAGTTCATTTATGTTCTGCTCCTCTACAAGAGAGTCAAGCCCCATAGCAGCTGGGGACTCTACGTGTCTTTAATCTCTACATTATGGAATTGAGACAATTTGTGCCAGTAAGTAAATTCCCTTTGTCTGGAATAGTTATTTTGAATGCAAAGGGAAAAAAATGCATCTTGAGCCAGTGTCAAATGCCTACCACGCCCACGCCCACCCCCAGCCCTCCGAGGTCAAACACAACCCTGATGTGTCCCTCAATGAAATCAAGTTTAACACCCCTGCTCTAACTCATAGGTTCTTCATACTACAGATAATCCTCAATTTATAAACCGGTTGCAACAATTCAAAGTTCCATTGGACCAAACTAGCAGGTATTTTTAACCTGGATTCTACATTCTGACAGTTGCTGCTCCTGCGGTCATGTGACCAGATTTTGGTTGCTCGACCACTGGTTCATGTTTACAGTTGATTAAGATCATCAGTCCACACATTTGGAATATTGCATCCAGTTATTTATTTATTTATTTATTTATTCATTCATTCATTCATTCATTCATTCATTCATTTATTTATTTATTTATTTATTTATTTATTTATTTATTTATTTATTTATTTATTTATTTATTTATTTATTTATTTAGTGCTCTTATATGCCGCCCTACTCCCTGGGGACTCAGGGCGGCGTACAACATTGAAGAACAGCTAAACAATATAATTTAATATCAACTTAAAATACATTAAAAGAAACATACAAAAACATACATACATGGGGGAGACCGAGATGAAAATCGTCTCAAAACCCCGCCTGCAGGAAGAGCCATGTCTTCACGGCTTTTCGGAAGGCCAGCAAGGTGGGGACAATTCGTATCTCTGGGGGGAGTTGGTTCCAGAGAACAGGGGCCCCTACAGAGAAGCCGCCCCCTAGGCCCCGCCAGCCGACATTGTTTGGTTGACGGAACCTGGAGGAGACCCACTCTGTGGGACCTAACCGGTCGAAGGGAAGTATGAGGTAGGATGAGGTCCCGGAGGTAACCTGGTCCTAAGCCATGTAGGGCTTTAAAGATTATGTTTTTGATCACCATAATATAAAAAAAGATGTTGAGACTCGAGAAAGAATGCAGAGAAGAGCAACAAAGATGATTAGGGGACTGGAGGCTTGTTGGAAGAAATTTCCCTGGTTCGTTCCCAGCTGGGAAGCAGTCACTGATGCTGAGAAGAAATAGACATGGAAGCAGCGGCCAGAAAAAGGGATCCTTTAATTCAGGAAGGCAAGAAAAGTAGTGACACAGCTCAAGCGTTCCTGGGTTGCAAGCAAGGTGGCCTGATAAGGGTATGGTTTTTTTATACCCATCTGCCCTTTAAAGTTGGTGTGATTTGATGAGATTTTGTATGTGCCTTTAGTTAAAGTGATTGCCTTGGATCCTGTCTTCCTGCCTTAATGGTTTAATCCTGTTCCTGAGGCTTTTGTCTTTCCTATCCTGGGGGTTAATTCTGCCAGGAAAGAGGAAAAGGGGAGTTCCAAGTGAGTTATTTTTAACCTGATTCCCCTTATCTTTAATGGCTCTACTTAAGTATTTCTATTGTCAGCTCTGTTAGCAGGGCTGCACTGTGTTTTTCTTTCAGCTGGTGCTTCTTGGCTTTCTTAAAGGGGGAAGGGGCTTGAGTTTCTTGGCACTGTTTTCTGAGGCTTCTGGTGCTATGAGATCCCTGGCACTGTCCCCCTGGGGTACACTTCCCACAGGCTAAAACATACGATTAACGGTTGCAGGAATTGGGTATGTCTAGTTTTAATGAAAAGAAGGGCTAGGGGTCAGAGGTGGGTTCCTGCCGGTGCGGTTAATAGCTGTTGTTCGGCGCAGAGCCGAAGACGCTGCTGCCATTCGCGACGCGGGGCTTTCCCCGGGCGCTGGCGCCGCCCGCATGGACACCGCCGTTTGCGTTCTTTTGCCCTCTGCGCATGCGCAAAGCGTTCTGCATGCGCAGAGGGCAAAAGAACGCAATTGGCAACATCCATGTGGGCGGGGAAAGCACCCGGGGAAAGCTCCCGTGCCGCAAACGGCAGCAGCGTCTTCGGCTCTGCGCCGAACAACAGCTATTAACCGCACCGGCAAAAACAGGCAGGAACCCACCTCTGCTAGGGGTGACATGATAGCAGTTTTCCAATATTTGAGGGGCTGCCACAAAGAAGTGGGAGTCAACCTATTCTCCAAAGCACTTAAATGCAGGACAGGAAGCAATGAATGGAAACTAATCAAGGAGTGAAGCAATCTAGAACTACTAAAGAGAAATTTCCTGACATTGAGAACAATTAATCAGTGGAACGACTTGCCTCCAGAAGTTGTGAATGCTCCAACACAGGAAGTTTTTAAGAACAGACTGGACAACCATTTGTCTGAAATGGTTAGGGTCTCCTCCCTGAGCAGGGGGTTGGACTAGAAGACCTCCAAAGGTCCCTCCCAACTCTGTTATTGTTGAAGCAGAGAATACAGAAAATAGAAAGCTGGGCACTATTATTCATTTTCATTTTACTGGGTGACTGGCTTCCACAAAAAAAATGGCATTAAATAACTTCCAAGCTTTAGGTTTTCTTCCATATTTCCTCCCCCTGACTGTGACTTGCCTAGGATTATTAATTGATGAGCAAGATCACATCAAAGAAATTCCTCTTCCACTAATCTGATTCATAATACAGGATAATGAGCTTTAATAACAGCATTGTCAATTGTTCAGAGAGGAAGACAGAGATCAGACATTCCAAGTTTGCAATTCTCATATCCAAGGGAATTTTGTTTTATTCAAACCCGATTGACCTCATCCTCAACTCTTCCAAATCAAATAAGCCTTGTATAAGGTAGCTTACCTGGTTAATAGGGAAGGCACTTAATTGCACGCTGCTGAAAATTCAATTATTTTAACGGATGTGTCTAGAGGTGGAATTCACTTACCTTGCCTACCGGTTCGCAAATGTGAGCGCGCTCGCCCACTTCATGCATGCGCACGACCTTCCGTGCATACGCTTTGCTCGCAAGCGCGACATGCGTGCGGCTTCAAAACATGCAGAAATAGGACGGCATAGCGCCGGGGTGGGTGGGCGGTCGCCACTGCAGGTCCCCACTCCCGGTTCGCCCGAATCAGTCCGAACCGGCTGGATACCACCTCTGGATTGTCAGGCAGTGATTTTATATTGCCTGTTACATGTATATGCAGGGGAGATGCATCCCTATCAAATATAATGGTTTATTCTTGAGCACGTGATTAATATGTTCCTAGTACGCATGTGTACATTCCTTTCTTTTGACCCTCTTTCTCTTCAGCTTCTGTAAGAAGCAAGACCTGTTTTATAGCCAAGATGTGATTCATTATTTTTGTACTGAAATAAATATTTCTACCTTAGTATTTAAACTGCGGTTTTCTTTCTATAATGTCAGAGTTTCAGGAAAAGATCTATTTTGCCTCTGATGAGAGTAATTCTTATCTAACATGGATGTTTCCCTCAATGGAATGCAACTTTCTCCCACTGATTCAGTGGGAAACCTGATACTGTCATACAGGTAGTCCTTGACTTATAACCACATGGAGCCCAAAATTTGAGTTTTGCCCCAGTTTACAACCTTTCTGCCATAGTTGTTAAGTGAAAAGAAAAGATATTATATTTCTGCAACAGGTAGTCCTTGACTTCTGATTGTAACAGAGCCCCAAATTTCTGTTGTTAAGCAAGACGGTTAGGTTTCTGTTGTTAAGTGAGTTTTGCCCCAGTTTGCGGCCTTTCCTGCCACAGTTGCTAAGTGAATCACTGCAGTTGTTAAGTTAGTAATATGGTTGTTAAATGAATCTGGCTTCCCCGTTGACTTTGCTTGTCAGAAGGTCACAAAAGGGGACCACATGAGCCCAGGACAATGCAACCGTCATAAATAGGAGCCAGTTGGCAAGCATCCAAATTTTAATCATGTGACCCATCTGCTGCAATGGTCATACGTGTGAAAAATGGTCGTAAGAGCCAAGGTGGGGCAGTGGTTAAATGCAGCTACTGCAGGCTACTCCAGCTGACTGCTAGTTCAGCAGTTCAGCTGTTCAAATCTCTCCGGCTCAAGGTTGACTCAGCCTTCCATCCTTCCGAGTTGGGTAAAATGAGGACCCAGATTGTTGGGGGCAATATGCTGAACTCTGTAAACTGCTTAGAGAGGGCTGTAAAGCACTATGAAGCGGTATATAAGTCTAAGTGCTATTGCTATTTTTCAGGGCCATTTTAAGTTTGATCACTAAAGGAATGGACTACCCGCATAGAGATTAAAGGAACAGTATTTTTAACCTAAAGGAGACGACTAAGGGAAGTCATTTTCAAATATTTGAAGGGACGTTACATGATAGAAAGTGTGCAAGAATTCTTCATAATTCCTGAGTTTGGGACAACCTATGACATAAAATTTAAAATTTAAAATATAAAATACAGGATTAAAATATGTACAAATTAAACAGATCTTGCCCAGAAATCAGAAATATCATTTGCATTCCGTCACATTGCCATGACACAACCTCAAGTGTACACTGATCAGGACACAAAGGGTGGGTATACATAGGTGTTGTTGTCTGCATGCCAACACAATCACAAGAGGCGGAAGCTACCAGATCTTACTGACTGAAGATAAAATGTAAGGTTTTGGAAGGAAGATAGTTTTAATGACTTCTGCTGTTTAATAGAGGCTGATAGGAAAAAATGCAAGAGAACACAAGGGAGACAAAATGGATGGTTAAAATCCTTCCTTCCGTTAAAATATAGCTTTGTAATCAGTTTGCACAATTTTGCTGCACTCACATATTAAAGTGTGAAACAGTTTCAACTTTGTCGGTAGTTTGGATTGTCAGTGGATTTTTGTATCTTTGCTTTCATGGCATTAGTTTGTAGTGCTTGTTCTTGAGCAGTGAGTATTAAACCTTCCGTTTCTTTCTTGATGGTTCGCATCTTAAGCCATGCCCATGTAAGGTTGTCATCACATTTTCCTTCAATGTTTTTCAAGTGTTGTCCATGCAAAGCTTTGGTTTTCCATCTATTTAATCTGTCATCCAGCTGTTTTTCCTTATATTCTGCTTTTGTTTCTGTTGTTTTTATAATGTTTTCCTTTTTCACAGCCTGCTGCAATTTTTCTGTACTTGGATTCACATAATCATTCAAACTTCATTTTTCTTCTTCTACAGTTTGATGGATTTGTAATAGCCCTCTGCCTCCTATTTTTCTTGGCAGGTACAACCTGTCGATGTCACTTCGTGGATGTAAAGCGTGGTAATATATTCAAAAGTTTGTGCGTTTCCCGATCCAAGTTTTCAAGTTCAGCCCAAGTCCAGTTGATGATTCCAGCTGAGTAGCGTATCACTGGAACTGCCCATGTATTAATGGCTTTAATTATGTTTCCAGCATTCAGCTTTGATTTTAATATTTTGTGGACCCTCCTGATATATTCCTTTTGTGTTGACTCTTTGACTTTTCCATTAAGATATTATCTGCTTCAATATGCCTAGGTATTTGTAACCATCATCCTTTGCTAATGCTTTCATTATGCTTCCATTTCCTTCTATTTTTTTTTCATTTTTCCTCACTGCATGGATAATATAGCACATTTTTCAAGTCCAAAGTTCATTTTGATGTCACTGCTGAACAGTTGAACTGTGTTGAGTATTGATTTAAGTTCAGTGGGGCTTTTTGCATATATTTTTAAGTCATCCATGTAGAGTAGATGGTTTATCTTGCCATGTTGGCTTGAGATTTGGTATCCCAGTTTTGTGTTTCATAGGATTATTGTCAGTGGAATTAATGCAATGTTGAACAGTAGTGGTGAAAGTGAGTCCCCCTGGAAGATTCCTTGTCTGATGTTGATTTTACCAATGTTCTCCCCATTTGCTGTTAGAATTGTTTTCCATTTTTGCATATTTGCTTTCAGAAATGTACAGATATTTTTGCTGATTCCAAAGTTTCCCAGACAGGTGTTAATCCAGCTGTGGGGTAAAGAGTCAAATGCCTTCTTGTAATCAATCCACGCCATATTTAAATTCATTTTTCTTCGTTTTGCATTTTTTAGCATCATTTTGTCAATGAGCAGCTGATCTTTTGTTCCTCTTGATTTTTTATAATTTCCTTTTTGTTCTACTGGATACAAACGGTTTTCCATCAGATGATTGAATACTGAATTTGCCAGTATTCTTGTAAAAATATTTATTGTTGTTGTTGTTGTTGTTGTTGTTGTTGTTGTTGTTGTTGTTGTTATTATTATTATTATTATTATTATTATTATTATTATTATTATTATTTCTTTCATTCATTAAACATGAAACTCAGTCAACTTAACATTTAAAGATGTGTCATAAATACCATTGACTGGTGCTAATGGTTGATATGGGTTGCTGCCAGCGTCCTAGGTATCAACCAAGTATCTTCTTAAAATATATGATGTTCCGAGTAGTGCAGTTTTTTGCAGTTCCTCTGGTGTTATTGCAGGAAGCTGCAATTTTTTGATGTGTTCTGTAAAATTCTTGGACATGGTACCAAGTGCCCCGATGACAATGGGTATCACTGTTACATGCTTCATCCATAGCCTTGTTGTTGTTGTTGTTGTTGTTGTTGTTGTTTGCATAATAGATTCTGAGGGTCCTTGGGTCTCTCTGAGCTTGGTTGTTTTCTTGCAGACGTTTCATTATCCAACTAGGTAACATCATCAGTGCTAGAAAGGAGTGTGGTTTGTTCTCAGTGTATATTCTAGTGTTTTACCCTGTCAGTGTTGATGTGGATGGTCTTAGAGATCCTTTGGTTGGGCTGTTTGCTGTTGGCTTCTTTGGCAGTTTCTTGATTGGAATATTGTTTACTTGATTGTTGGTCTGATGTTAATTTTGGAATAAATCTATGCTGATCTGGATGCTGATTGCTGGTGGAGAGGTTTTGGGGTCTTTTTATTCCCTTTTTGGCTAGTTGATTATCTCTTTTGCATAGTTTATAGATATTGCTAATGTCTGTATGTATTGATGGCTAATTTGTCAGAGTGCCAGGCTTCTAGAAATTCCCTGGCGTTTTTGGACTTGGCTTGGTCTAGGATGGTCACATTTTTTCCAATTGAAACTATGGTTAAGTCTCTCTATATGTTGTGAAATTAAAGAGTTTTCTTCAGATTGCTAATTGGTGTTCACGGATGCATTCTGCCAGTCAGTAGCAGATTCTGAGTTTAAACCTCAGCATCTCTTTGTCAAAGTATAAAAGAACTCTTCAGGAATCCTTAAAGATAGTCTACCAGGTTGGGGGGGGGAATCTAATTTTGGCTTGAGGGCTGCATGAATCAGTTGATAAATTGGAAGCATGCAACTGAACGGGCCCACGTGAACTCTGTCATTAATGACAAATAACCGCAATATTCTTGACAACTTAAAAAGTGTAATATAAATGCGGGTGATTTTTCTCAGCTTCTGCGGCAAACTGAATCCATCTCTGTGACTTTTTTATGGCTACCTAGGCGGCAGAGGTCTCCAACCTTGGCAACTTTATGAGGTGTGGACTTCAAATCCCAGAATTCCTCAGCCAGCCATGCTGGCTGAGGAATTCTGGGAGTTGAAGTCCACACCTCATAAAGTTGCCAAGGTTGGAGACCTCTGACCTAGGGTATAACACACCGGAAGAGTGTGTTGTTAGGTAGAAGTACTGTGAATTATTTGGTCAGGTTTTTTTTTTTCTATGATCTTTTCAAAACAAAATGGTGGGTGCCGTATTGTTGAAGAATGTGCTTTTTAGTACAGATGGACCCTGACCGCTTCATTTTAAAGAAACTAGAAATGAAACCTGGTATATTTACGTCTGTGTGTAAGTCACCCATGTTGTTTCACCAGACTGAAAAGTTGTCAAGATGATGCTGTGTGTTTCATGACCATGCTTGTTTTATTCATATGTTTTCTGATATATGAGGTAAGTACGACACACAAGCATTCGTTTAGTACAGTGTTGTTGCCGGTTCGAACCGGTTCTTTAGAACTGGTAGCGGAAATTTACCGCCGCTCACCGAACCAGCAGCGATGACCGGCGGTCCACGCTCCCGAATCGATCCTCCGGTCGCTGCGGCTTGCAAAATCCCCCCCCCTCTGTGCATGCGCAAAGGCTTCTTCACATGCACAGAGGGTCATTTCCGGGTGTTTTGCGTGATGTGACAGGGACGGCCGAGTGAAGCAAAATTTGCATAATCGCTAAATAATTGACCCTGGTGCTTTGCTTGGCATCCGAAATAAGCTTGATTCTTTACTGCAATGATACTTACTTATCATTGCAGTAAAAGTACAAATAGTCCTTGTTATTCATGGGTTCACACGCTCGTGGTTACTATAAAGAGAGTGCTCCGAAAAATATAAAATGATGGATTTTTTTCCATTTATTGTAGTTTTTAACATTGGCTTTTGTTTTTTTTAACTGTGGACAAAATGGAGGAAGGGTTTCTGTCCATAAAATAGTTTCTTAAAAATATCATTATGCATAGTTTCATTGTGAAACACCTTTCCCCTGGGGTCTGGCAGTCCCCTGCTCTCTTAGCTTTTTGAAAAGCAATGAAAACCTGGTTTTTCCCTACAAGTGAAATAAAAATGTGCACGAGGTGCGGCCACGCGGTGTGAGAGGAAGCGAACCGGCAGCGAGGTAAGTTAGAACCCACCCCTGCCACATAGGCTCAGAAGGCAGTGGTGTAAAAAAACGAGAGAAAGCAGGGAGAAACTTGAAGACAAAAGAGCAGATTCTTTTTTCCTTCCTTCCTCCTTCCTCCTTCCTTCCTTCCTTCCTTCCTTCCTTCCTTCCTTCCTTCCTTCCTTCCTTCTTTTCTCCGTCCCTCCCTCCCTCCCTCCCTTCCTTCCTGTCATGGTGGCGCAGTGGTTAGAATACAGCATTGCAGGCTGACTCTGCCCGCTGCCAGGAGTTCGATCTTGACCCGCTCCAGTTTGACTCAGCCTTCTGTCCTTCCGAGGTGGGTAAAATGAGGACCCAGATGGTTGGGGGCAAAATGCTGACTCCGTAAACCACTTAGAGAGGGCTGTAAAAGCACTGTGAAGCGGTATATAAGTTTAAGTGCTATTGCTAACCTCATGCGTTTTCTAGCAGCTCTCTCTGTATTTTGCACCTCCACCAGACAATATGATTATACATGTGTACCGATGCATGCGCAGATAGCCCCTGTTCAAGGTGGAGTAAATTATTTGTTCTATAAATAACACTCAAGTAGCTTGGCAGATGCATTATTGATAATCACTTGCATTTATGATGATGGCTGCAAAGTACGAGCCAACGTTAAGAGCTCATCCAGATGATGGTCGGGGATGGGATGGCGACAATGGAGTTTCATCTTTAGAATTTTTCTGGCATCGCGTCCGATATTTCATGCAAGCTGCAAGTTCAAAGGACAAGGGCTTGGCTGAATTGTTCATCCATAGAGCAGAAGAATCCGCCTTTCTTATTTTGAAGGCTCAGGTAGGGATGAAGGCTGTGGAGAGCCATGTGTTCACATTTCAATGGTTCCTGTTCATTCAACGGTGATGCCCTAGAATTAGGCTTATGTATCTTTGAGGTTGGATGCTGAAGAAAAAAAAATATATCTTTTATTTTTGAGACAGAACACTTTGGGACATGCAGAGTTTCAGGTTGCTTCCAGACATATTTCAAAATAAAAATGAAGGCTGTTCCTCCATTCTCAGCAGGCTTTCGGTGGGTCATAGAGGTGGGAGATACTGTAGATAGATAGATAGATAGATAGATAGATAGATAGATAGATAGATAGATAGATAGATAGATAGATAGATAGATAGATAGATAGATAGATAGATAGATGATAGATAGATCGATCGATCGATCGATCGATCGATAGATAGATAGAAATGGTAGAGAAGATGATAGATAGATAGATAGATAGATAGATAGATAGATAGATAGATAGATAGATAGATAGATAGATAGATAGATAGATAGATAGATAGATAGATAGGAATGGTAGAGAAGATAGATAGATAGATAGATAGATAGATAGATAGATAGATAGATAGATAGATAGATAGATAGATAGATAGATAGATATAGGAATGGTAGAGAAGATAGATAGATAGGAATGGTAGAGAAGATAGATAGATAGATAGATAGATAGATAGATAGATAGATAGATAGATAGATAGATAGATAGATGATAGATCGATCGATAGATAGATAGATAGATAGATAGAAATGGTAGAGAAGATGATAGATAGATAGATAGATAGATAGATAGATAGATAGATAGATAGATAGATAGATAGATAGATAGATAGATAGATAGATAGATAGATAGATAGATAAATAGATAGATAGGAATGGTAGAGAAGATAGATAGATAGATAGATAGATAGATAGATAGATAGATAGATAGATAGATAGATAGATAGATAGATAGATAGATAGATAGATAGATAGATAGATAGATAGGAATGGTAGAGAAGATAGATAGATAGGAATGGTAGAGAAGATAGATAGATAGATAGATAGATAGATAGATAGATAGATAGATAGATAGATAGATAGATAGATAGATAGATAGATAGGAATGGTAGAGAGGATAGATAGATAGGAATGGTAGAGAAGATGATAGATAGATCGATCGATCGATCGATCGATCGATCGATAGATCGATCGATAGATAGATAGATAGATAGATAGATAGAAATGGTAGAGAAGATGATAGATAGATAGATAGATAGATAGATAGATAGATAGATAGATAGATAGATTGATAGATTGATTGATTGATTGATTGATTGATTGATTGATTGATTGATTGATTGATTGATTGATAATATATTGATAGATAAAGAGGTGGGTTCCTGCCGGAGCTGCCCAGTGCACAACTCTGGTATGGGGCGGCCGATTGCATAACCGCTCCGGAACCCTCTCTGCCGGTCCACCCGGCACGTCGCCATTTTTTGGGGGGGTGATTTTGGGTCAATTTTGCTTCTGCGCATGTGCAGAAGCAAAATAGCACCAAAATCTCACGAGGGGACGCACATGCGCAAGTGAGATTTCAGCGAGATTTTGCCTCCGCGCATGCTTTTTTTAAAAAAGAGGCAACTGGACTTTTTCTAGAAGCAGCTTCTTGGATGAGAAGCGAAACGACTTCAAATAAAAAGCAGAAAGTCCAGTTGCCTCTTGAAAAAAGCACCTTTGGGACAACCCTGACCTGGATGACGGAGGATCTCCATAGACATTAAGCCACAGGAGGGGTCACAGATCCAGGTGTGGCAGAAGCTGCTTTCAAGCTGCAGTTCCCTAGTTTTTTTATTTCAGATCACAGCACAAAGGGAACAACCGCAGCCATGCATTTTGAATTTGAAGTGTACGTGCTTAGGCATTCGCTGGTGTGTATCAAGAGGAGGATTCTTGACTTCCCTGGCAGTGTGGTAATACAATTACACACCCTAATGGCATTGCATGGTATGCCTTGACATGAATGTAAATACATCTGGGTGGCTGTCTCCTGCTTTTTCACCCTTTCTCTTCATATACAGCAGAGTCTCTTCACCTCAGCCGCTTCAAGATGAGTGGAGTCAACTCCCAGAATTGCCCAGTGAGGTGGTTGGCAGAGGAATTCTGGGAGTTGAAGTCCTCAGATATTAAAACATTCATTCGAAAAAAACATTGGACTATATCGTAAGAAAAGCCACAGTATTAGTTTACTGATCAAACTATATTAGTGCCAGTCCGTGATCGCCGCCATCTTTTTTTCTGAATTTTCGGCCGATTTTCCTGTGTTTGGATGGCTTCACAGCGTTCTGTGCTTTGAAAAAAGCCCTCCCGCCCGCCCCCGGGTTAATACCGACCTTTATTTTTTCACCCGTAGCACAGCTGATGAGCTCTTCAGCTGTGTTCGGGCTGAATCCGCCTTCTGAGCATGCGCGGAAGTGAAATCGCGCGAGGGGATGCGCGCATGCGCACGTCACGTTGCTACGCGAACCGGTGGCGAAGGTAAGTGAAACCCACCCCTGATCTGATAGCTGTCAAAGGGAGACTTCCTGACCCCACAATTATCCTTACTATTCCATCTTGCGGTGTTAGTATCAGAAAACACAACAAGAACATTACAATTCCTTCCAGCATAGTTCAGATTTTGCTATGGCAGCTCCAGCATTTAAGCCAATTTAGCATAATGGAGTTTTGTCCTTTTTTTTTTAGTATTTAAAAAAAAACCATCCTTTTCAGATTACATCCGCTTCAAGTAACAAAGACAATTCTTGCTTATATCTTTGTTTAAAAAATGAATTTTAGAAGAGAAAAGACTTTTGTCTTAAAGCTGTGAGTGGGAAGAGTGTAGGACCTGGGAAGTGACGAATGAATTGGCAAAAGGTGGGTGGGGGAATGAAATAATGATGTGCTGAAGAAAACATTACAGCAGGTTTTTAAACAGAAACATGAAAGCAGATTCTCACACAAACTGGCCTTTGGGTTGAATATTATCTTTTTGGATAATCCTGAAAGTAAAGAGCAAATCTTTATGAAGAGAGACATGAGTGGGAAAATTAAATTCTATTATTCCATTCCATTCCTTCCTGTTATGTAGTGTTCCATTCCATTATCCTATTCCCTTCCCGTTCTGTTCTGTTCCATTATTCCATTCCAATTCCTTCCCTTCCCGTTCTGTTCTGTTCCATTATTCCATTCCATTCCATTCTTTCCTGTTTTGTTCTGTTCCATTATTCCATTCCATTCTTTCCTGTTTTGTTCTGTTCCATTATTCCATTCCATTCCTTCCTGTTCTGTAGTGTTCCATTCCATTATCCCATTCCCTTCCCGTTCTGTTCTGTTCCATTATTCCATTCCAATCCCTTCCCTTCCCGTTCTGTTCTGTTCCATTATTCCATTCCATTCCATTCTTTCCTGTTTTGTTCTGTTCCATTATTCCATTCCATTCTTTCCTGTTTTGTTCTGTTCCATTATTCCATTCCATTCTTTCCTGTTTTGTTCTGTTCTGTTCCATGATTCCCTTCCCTTCCCTTCCTGTTCTGTTCCATTATTCCATTCCATTCCATTCTTTCCTGTTTTGTTTTGTTTTGTTCTGTTCCATTATTCCATTCCAATCCCTTCCCTTCCTGTTCTGTTCTATTCCATTATTCTATTCCTGTGATGGCAAACCTATGGCACACGTGCCAGAGATGGTACGCAGAGCCTTCTCTGTGGGCACGCACGCTGTCACCAGCTGCTGTTCTGGTTTCCGGCATGCACATGCACGCTGGCCAGTTGGTCTTTGGGTTTCTGGCCCTCCGGCACACACACGCACGTGTGCGCGTTCCGGTTTGGGCACTTGGTGCCAAAAAGGTTCACCATCACTGTTCCATTCCATTCCATTCTTTCCTGTTCTGTTTTGTTCTGTTCCGTTATTCCATTTCATTCTCTCCTGTTTGGTTCTGTTCTGTTCCGTTCCATTATTCTGTTATATTCAATTCCATTCCATTCTGTTTTGTTCTCTTCTGTTCTATTATATTTCAGGTTGAGGGGCAATCAGTACTGGTTAACAGTGATGGTACCCAAATTATACATTTCACATAACACAGGAAGACTCTTCAACATGCACTATTCTAAATGTGGTCTTACTACCGCTTTATAAAGCTTTAGTATGACCACACTTAGAATACTGCATCCAGTTTTGGTCACCATGTTATAAAAAAGACCTTGAGACTCTGGGAAGAGTGCAGAAAAGAGCAACAAAGATGATTAGGGGGCTGGAGGCTAAAAGATATGAGGAATGGTTGAAGGAATTGGGTATGTCTGGTTAATGAAAAGAATGGCTAAGGGTGACATGATAAGAGTGTTCCAATATTTGAGGGGCTGTCACAGAGAAGAGGAGGTCAACCTATTCTCCAAAGACAAGAAACAATGGATGGAAACAAATCAAGGAGAGAACCAAACTATAGAACTAAGCAGAAATTTCCTGACAGTTAGAACAATTAATCAGTGGAACAGCTTGCCACCAGAAATTGTGGGTACTCCAACACTGGAGGTTTTTAAGAAGAGACTGGACAGCCATTTGTCTGGAATGGTATATGGCAGTGTTGGCGAACCTTTTCGGCACCAAGTGCCAAAACAGGAGCATGTGCATGCCGGGTGGCTGCTCTTTCGGTTTCTGGTGCGCCCATGCACACTTTCCACCTGGTCTTCTGGTTTATGGGGTGCATGCATGCCAGAAATCCAGCTGGACGTTGCGCATGCTCATGCTGGAAACCAGATCACCTTCCTGTGCGCGCATGTGTACTGGGTGGCTGCTCTTCCGGTTTCCAGCACTCCCGTGTGCGTGAAGACCAGCTGGCCGGCATGCCGGAACCCGGAAGAGCAACGGGTGACGGCTTGCATGCCCAGAGAGATGGCTCTGCGTGCCACTTCCAGCACACGTGCCATAGGTTCCCATCATGGGTATACAGTCTGATTGAGCAGGGAGTTGGATTAGAAGACCTCCCTTCCAACTCTTGTCAATCTGTTATTCATTTTCTCAGATTTTCATCTTTGCTCTTTTGTCTTCAAGTTTCTTCCTTGCTTTCTCTCATTTTTTTACACCACTGCCTTCTGAGCCTATGTGGCAGGGGTGGGTTCTAACTTTCCTCGCTGCCGGTTCACTTACTCCCGCGCCACATGTCTGTGCCTCGTGGGCGCGCACGTGCAGTGCCCCAAAAAATTTTCAAAAAAAAAAGCCAAAAACAAGATCGCGACATATGCGCAGTGCCGGAAATTCGGCTTCTACGCATGCTCAGAAGAAGAAAAAAACCCAGGGGGAAATTCCAAACATTTAAAAAACATGTTTTTTTTAAAAAAAGATGGCGGCATCCACAGACTGGCACTGACTGAACTGGTTTTGTGACATCATTGTGACACAGGGGTGAAATCCTCCCGGTTCGCTCTTACCTATCGGTCGCTGCAGAGCCTTTGGAACTGGTGGCGTTCGCGGCGCGGGGCTGCCCCGCCCACTTCCCCCACCCGCCTCGATGTTGCCATTTGCATTCTTTTGCCCTCTGCGCATGCAGAATGCTTTGCGCATGCGCAGAGGGCAAAAGTACTCAAATGGCGGCGTCCAGGCGGGCGGGGGAAGCAGGTGGGGGCAGCCCCGCGCCGCAAACGCCACCAGTTCCAAAGGCTCTGCAGTGACCAACAGGTAAGAGCGAACCGGGAGGATTTCACCCCTGTTGTGACATCACCAGCGGGTTGCTACCAGTTCAGGCGAACCGATCAGAACCGGGAGGAACCCACCTCTGCTATGCGGCAGAGGGACAGTTACACAAAGTTGTTGATTCCAGAAGACACAGGAGGTTCTCTGATAAAAGAAAAAAATTCACTGATGCAATAAAGTCCGTAATAGAAGCCCATGCGTGTTTCAGCCTCCTTAGAAGGACACGGTGCTTAGAATACCACCATGGCGATTGCTTTAAAAGCTATCTCTGATCGACAAGAAATTGGAGTGGCACATCCTTAGATGATCTCAGTGTCACCAAAAGAAGAGAAAATGCCCCGTCTCTTGTCAAGTAGATTGCACGCATCTCACACACGTCAGAAAAAGGCTTCAATCACACAGTTGCACTCTCCAATTTGAAGTCACCTACTGTCACCGTGGTGATCGCCACACAAGTTCTTAAAACAGAGAGAACAAATAGTAACCAGAAAAACATTGCCTCACGTAGCATCCGTTTCTTGCTTCGCGCCCAGATCGAAGATGTTGAACGAGGATATTAAACGGTGGTACGGAAAACATCCCAGCTTTCCATTGGAAAGCAACCCTGCCATTGTCACCCACAATTTTGCCAAAATGCCTGCAATTCAGAGAAAGCTTTGAAATCACTAGAATTGCCTAGTTGTTGCATGATTAGATCTTTCAGGAGCTTTTCTTTATTGAACAAATGAACAATCTCATGCCATTTGCACAATAAATAAATTAAAAACAATACAGTGGTAGGCAAGATAAAACTGGAATCAAATATAATTATCTAGTCTGGTAATTAAACCTTGGCAAGCAAACCTCCTCCTCCTCCTCCTCCTCCCTTTCTCCTCGTCCTCCTCCTCCTCCATCATATCATCTTCCTCCTCCATCTCTTTTTCCTCTTGCTCTTCCTTCTCCTCCTCCATCATCTCCTCTATCTCCTTCTTTTACTCTTTCTCCTCCTCGTCTTCCATCATCCCTCCTCCATCATCTCCATTTCCTCATCCTGTTTCTTCTCCTCTATCATCTCCTCTATCATCATTATCTTTTCTTCTTCTTCTTCTTCTTCTTCTTCTTCTTCTTCTTCTTCTTCTTCTTCTTCTTCTTCTTCTTCTTCTTCTTCTTCTTCTTCTTCTTCTTCCTCTTCTTCCTCTTCTTCCTCTTCGTATCCTCCTCCTCCTCCTCCTCCTCCTCCTCCTCCTCCTCCTCCTCCTCTTCCTCCTCCTCCTCCTCCTCTAAACTTCACTTCCTAATTTCCTTGGTCCCTGGGATAGAGCTCACAAATTCACTCTGCACATGGAGTGTTTATGTTTCTTTGTGTGTCCACATTATTATTTTTTTAAAAAGGGAGATGGTTTAAAAGCCAACCCCCTGAAGATGGCCCTGGTTAGTGACTTCGTAGGTGTAAACAAAATTAACCATAACAATTTGTGATTTGTTTAATATTTCTCAGGATCTCTTATGTGTGTGTTTCATGAAATGGGCTTTAAGGACAATTACACCTTCGCTAAATATCAACCCTCTAGAAGGTTCTCCCTCACGACGGATCGAATTCTCTCTTAAGGCAGATCCAAATTAGAGTCTAATTATATTTGACTTTGAAAAACCAGCTTGGAAAATTAACGCTTAATAATAATAACAAATAATAATAACAACAACAGAGTTGGAAGGGACCTTGGAGGTCTTCTAGTCCAACCCTCTGCCTAGGCAGGAAACCCTACACTACTTCAGACAAATGGTTATCCAACATCTTCTTAAAAACTTCCAGTGTTGGAGCATTCACAACTTCTGGTGGCAAGCTGTTCCACTGATTAATTGTCCTAACTGTCAGGAAATTTCTCCTTAGTTTTAAGTTACTTCTCTCATTGTTTAGTTTCCACCCATTACTTCTTGTTCTACCCTCAGGTGCTTTGGAGAATAGTTTGACTCCCTCTTCTTTGTGGCAGCCCCTGAGATATTGGAACACTGCTATGATGTCTCCCCTAGTCCTTCTTTTCATTAAACTAGACATACCCAGTTCCTGCAACCGTTCTTCATATGTTTTAGCCTCCAGTCCCCTAATCATCTTTGTTGCTCTTCTCTGCACTCTTTCTAGAGTCTCAACATCCTTTTTACATCGTGGCGACCAAAACTGAATGCAGTATTCCAAGTGTGGCCTTACCAAGGCATTATAAAGTGGTATAAAGCTTGTTTTTTAACACTTGTGTTAAAGCACTCAAAGATGTGTTCTTCGTCTATGGAAGTATTTCTCAATTTCATTAAATGGATGCAACTTTCAGAATCCCCCAATCAGCTTATTGGACTTCAATTCCCAGAATTCTCAGGCTGCAGGACTTGAAATCCACCCATTTTAAAACTGCTGAATTTGGGGAAACTGTGGTCTGGCGAATCCATTTGTAATCTAGGTATCATTTTCTTGTTCAGACAGATGTTTGCTTATTCAGCAACAGGACAGTTTCTTTGAAGAATACTTTGTCTCCATAAATTGATTATTCCTCCATTGTAAATTACTGAATTTCCCGCCACACGCAGAGCATTTGAAAGTAACCTAAAACTTTTAAATGAATAATGTTTTGCAAGAAGCATTTTAAAGCATTTAGCTTTATTAATGGAAGCAGAAACAGAAAAGTGGGGTGTGGGGCATTGCCGATATATAGGTTATAAACGTGGTTCCTCGACTTATGACCACAATTGAGCCCAACATTTCCAATGCTAAGCAAGACGGTTGTTAAACGAGGATTGCCCCCATTTATGGCCATTCTTGCCACAGCGGTTAAGTGAATCACAGCGATGTTAAGTTAGTAACACGGTTGTTAAGTGAATCTGGCTTCCCCGTTGGCTTTGCTTGTCAGAACGCTGCAGAAGATGGGACTTTGCAACCGTCATAAGTATGAACCAGCAGCCAACTGTCCGAATTTTGATCGTGTGACCATGAGGATGCCGGATTGGTTGTAAGTGTGGAAAACAGTCATAAGTCACTTTCTTCAGTGCCTTTATGACTTCAAATGGTCACGAAACGAACTCTTTTAAGTCGAGGACTACCTGTAATTATGCGGTGCTAAAAATGCTGTCAACCTTGGAGGTCTTCTAGTCCAACCCCCTGCTCAAGCAGGAGACCCTATACCATTTAAGACAGATGGCTGTCCAGTCTCTTCTTAAAAACCTCCAGTGTTGGAGCAACCACAACCTCTGGAGGCAAGTCGTCCACTAATTAATTGTCAGGAAATTACTGCAACTAGTCCATTCATCTTGCTGTTGGTTATCTTCTCCTCCTCCTCCTCCTCCTCCTCCTCCTCCTCCTCCTCCTCCTCCTCCTCCTCCTCCTCCTCCTCCTCCTCCTTCTCCTTCTTTCTTCCCCTGCCCACTCTCCTTCTTATTTTGTCCTCCTCCTCCTCCTTCTCCTTCTTCTCCTCCTCTTCTTCCTCCTCCTCCTGGATGCAATAAAGCAATTTTCAGAGCTAATTAAGGGAAAAGCCAAACAGAAGGAAAATTGGAAACTTGTCCAAATCTCCTAAATGGGAAAGAGTTCAGGCTATTTCACATACCACTTCTGCCAGCAATACACCCCACCTTCACCTTCTAAGTCAGGGCTGGGCAATTAATTTTCCCACAGGTCACACAACCAACTGGGACTGATGTGGAGGTCTGTCGTCTCGCTACCCTGCACCCCACTCCACCCCCCCCACCAATGCTGCTGATGCCCCCCCCCCGATACTGCCCCCCCCCGACACTGGGCAGCCACTGGCCAGAGGTCATCCACGGGCCATAAAATGCCCAGGTCTGTTCTAAATATTCAGAAATAAATTCCATTCCAATTCCATTCCAAACTGTCCTCTGATTTTATCCTCAGTCAGTCTCTATTTTTCACTGCTGGAAAGAAGAATGGAATGGAATTAGAATTAGAATTAGAATTAGAATTAGAATAGAATAGAATAGAATAGAATAGAATAGAATTGAATAGAATAGAATAGAATAGAATAGAATAGAATAGAATAGAATAGAATAGAATAGAATAGAATAGAATAGAATAGAATAATAGAATAGAATAGAATAGAATAGAATAGAATAGAATAGAATAGAATAGAATAGAATTCTTTATTGGCCAAGTGTGATTGGACACACAAAGAATTTGTCTGTGCATAAGCTCTCAGTGTACATAAAAGATATAAGTGCTAAATCATGATCATAGTCATAAATACATTTATCATGAATCATAAGATACAACACTTAGTGATAGGATACTAAATAAGCAATCAAAATCATACTAGGAAATTAAATAAAACATAAATCGTAAAGATACAAGCAACAAGGCTATAGTCAGGGGTGGGCTGCTGGAGGTTCACAGGAATTCAAGAGAACCTCTAGCTAAGATTCTGTGCAGTTAGGAGAATCCCCAAATCCCACTCCTGGCTGACCCCCACCCAGCCCCTCCCAGGAGTCCCCACGAGACCCATTTTGGATGCAGGTAAGTGCAGGATGCGCATGGAGGCTCGGAGATGGCGAAAAATGGGCCTACCGGAAGTTTGGGAGCTTGGGGAGGCCGTTTTTGCCCTCCCGGAGGCTTAAAGAAAGCCTCCAAAGCCCAGGGAGGGCAAAAACGCCTCCCCCCCCCCGGCCCTGGTGCAGGAGGCTGACTAGGCCACGCCCACCATGGCCACGCCCACCCAGCAACCGGGCAGATAACCCCTTGCTAAAAATTTTGAAGCCCACTACTGGTTATAGTCATAGGTAGAGAAGGAGATAGGTAATAGGAAAGATGAGAAGAATAATAGTAATACAGTCTTAGTAAATAGTTTGACAGTGTTGTGGGAATTAGTTGTTTAGCAGAATGATGGCGTTCGGGGAAAAACTGTCCTTGTGTCTAGTTGTTCTGGTGTGCAACGCTCTATACGGATCAGAAGGAGATTAAATTCTGTACATAGTCCAGTCCTACAACAGCTATTTGTACGATCCCCCTGAGAAAACCATTACAATGATTTCTTACTTGACAGCCCCAGAGAGAAAAACACGAAACCCTGCTACCAAAAGAGTTGTACGGCTCCTTGCTTTTGATTTTCTTTTTTTAAAATGCAAAACATCCGCTTCTGGAGCTATGGATGCCGTCACGATTTCTGCCTGCGATGTAATTGGGTTTATAGATCTCTATAAAGGTTTTTATGGCTGTGCTTGATTGTACAGTGCCCCAAATTATTTATCAAAGGCAAGGCTGTTAAACAGCAGTGAAAACTACTTACCTTCCCTACTGGTTACGGTACCCTCTACGCATGCGCATGCACAGAGGGTTAAAAAAAGAAAATGGCGGCATCTGGGAAGATGGGCGGAGCCTCGCGCTGTCACCGCTACCAGTTGTCCGAACCACCGGCAGCCGCCGGTACCGGTATGCCCGAACCGGGCCGAACTGGTAGCATTTCACCCCTGATTGTTAAAGCCACGCAAGAAAATTTAACTATCCGATGCTTTCTGGGAAACAAACAAACAGGCAGGAATTGTAGAAGCCCGCCTTAAGTGAAAAGCAACATTATCCTAAGTTTTCTTTTCCCTCAGTGTGATGAGTGTCCTTTTTTGCTAGGTAACAATGGTAATTCGCCACCTGTGACAGGTAGGTATGAGTGCAGGAGGAAAGCATGACATTTATTACCATCTCTTAATTCCGAGGTGGGGGGGACTATGGCCACTTTATCACTTGTGGACTTCAACTCCCAGAATTCCTTAGCCAGCCTGTGTGAGAGAAGGATGGGCAGAGCTGGGGGAGGAGTCAAGAGAGGAATCGGTCTAGAATCCTTACGTTCCTGCAAGCAATACAAGTCCCGCCTCTGTGGAATTCCATTGGCTCTTATCTAGTGCCAATTTAATGCTGAATGTTAGTGGATCAGATTATTGTATATAGGCTTGAGGAGTAAATCGGCTTAACTGGAATTTAATTTAATGCCTGACATTATCCTGTCTTGGGGGAAGGAGAAGCAGGGTTAAAAAAAGTCACACTGACTGAAGCCTCTATCTTATCTATCTATCTAGTCTGTCTGTCTTTCTGTCTGTCTGTCTGTCTATCTTATCTTATCTTATCTTATCTTATCTATCTATCTATCTATCTATCTATCTATCTATCTATCTATCTATCTATCTATCTATCTATCTAGTCTTTCTGTCTGTCTGTCTATCTTATCTTATCTTATCTTATCTTATCTTATCTATCTATCTATCTATCTATCTATCTATCTATCTATCTATCTATCATCTATCTATCTATCTATCTATCTATCTATCTATCTATCTATCTATCTATCTATCTATCTATCTCATCTATCTTACATGATCCCCTTTTGCAACCTTCTGACAAGGAACGTCAATGAGGAAGTCAAATAACTTAACAACGTCAGTGATTCACTTAACAACCGTGGCAAGAAAGATTGTAAAACGGAGCAAAATTCACTTAACATCTGTCTCGCTTAGCAACAGAAATTTTGGGCTCAATTGTGGTCGTAAGTCAAGGACTACCTGTAAAAAGTTTTCGTTGCAAAGGAAATTCTGGTTTCAATTGTGGTCATAAGTCGAGGACTACTAGTATCTCAGTTCCCCAGACAGCTTGGTCATAACTTCCTTTTGAGTTACGGTCTTGTTTTGATCAAAATTCTCCTGGGAATGCCATGAAGATTTCATATCTGCAGTTGGGTCACAGGCAGAAAGATCGATTCGGACCAGGCGAGACAGACTGTCTCTTGTTCCTGTCATATAATATTTCACAAGGAAGCGTATTTATGGCTATCTCCAGAATTTAGCAATTTAGCAATGAGTTTCATATTGTGGGATGGTTGCTGCTTCTGTGCTGTGTTTCCTGGCCATAGGAAAGGCTAAACCTTGTATTTCCCTGCACAAAATATCTCACTTTTGAGGTAAAAGTATAACATTTCACTTTATTTGTTTATTTATACATTCTCTGCCGTCCCCTTCTTCTTTTGCCCTCAATCGTTCCCAGCATTAGGCTCTTCTCCTCCAGTGAGTCCTTCCTTCTCATTAGGTGGCCGAAGTATTTGAGTTTCGTCTTCAGGATCTGGCCTTCTAAAGAGCAGTCAGGGTTGATCTCCTCTAGGACTGACCGCTTGGATCGCCTTGCAGTCCGAGGGACTCGCAGGAGTCTTCTCCAGCACCAGAGTTCAAAGGCCTCCATTCTTTGGCGCTCAGCCTTCCTTATGGTCCAACTTTCACAGCAACTAATCACAAGAAGAGATTAGACAACCATTTGCCTGAAATGGTATAAGGTTTCCTGCCTGAGCAGGGGGTTGGACTAGAAGACCTCCAAGGTCCCTTTCAACTCTGCTATTCTATTCTATTCTGTTCTGTTCTGTTCTGTTCTGTTCTACTCTACTGTGCTCTACTGTATTCTATGTGAAAAACGGTAATAAGTCACTTTTTTAAGTGCCGTTATAACTTTGAACCATCACGAAGTGAACTGTTGTAAGTGGAAGACTACCTGTACCATTTCAGACAAATGGCTGTCCAGTCTCTTCTTAAAAGCCTCCAGTGATGGAGCACCCACAACATCTTGTGGCAAGCTGTTCCGCTGGTTAATTGTTCTCGTTGTCAGGAAATTTCTCCTTAGCTCTAGGTTGCTTCTCCCCTTGATTAGCTTCCATCCGTTGTTTCTTTATCCTTCCTTCTGGTGCTGTGGTGCTAACCAGGCCTCACCCTGCTTACCATCCAAATCAGGCAAATTAAATTAGGTGCAGGCAGTCCTCACGACCATTCCAAGAGCCGAGGTGGCGCAGTGGTTAAAAGCAGCACTGCAACATTCAGCTGACTGCTAGTTCAGCAGTTCAGCTGTTCAAATCTCACCAGGCTCAAGGTTGACTCAGCCTTCCATCCTTCCGAGGTGGGTAAAATGAGGACCCAGATTGTTGGGGGCAATATGCTGAACTCTGTAAACCGCTTAGAGAGGGCTGTACAGCACTATGAAGCGGTATATAAGTCTAAGTGCTATTGCTATTGCTATTCATTTAGCAACCTTTCTGTCGGATAGGAATTTTCCTATCAAAGAGGTGATATAGGATCTTGCTTCTCTGAAGTCATTCGTACTTAGAAAATAAAACCGAGATTCAATTCTAATTAACAAAATATTTATTTCAGTACAAAAGTAACAAAAGAATATAAACCTTAAATAAGCTACATTTTCTCAGCTAAGAATTCACGTCTGCCTCGGGCGAGGCTCAGATGAAGAAGAAGGTAGGAGGAGACAAACTCCTGGAATGCACACATGCGTAGTAAAACATATCACATGTCTGCTTGATTAGAAAATACAGTAAACCTAGAAATAGTAGAGATGCTCAACTGGCAATATCCACATCGTGACACTTTCAAAGTTACACCAGTACCATTGCAGCATCCCCAGGGTCACGCGATCAACATTCAGGCGTTGGCAACGGGCATGTTTTTTTGCAATGCTTGCGGTTTCTCGAGGTGTGTGATTGTCTTTTGCTACCTTCCCAGCTGCAAGGAATCAATGGGGGAAGTCAGATTTGCTTAATGACCACATGATTCACAGAATGACGGCAGTGATGGGCTCAACAACTGTGGCAAAGAATTGGGTAGAATTCAGGGGTGGGTTGCTCTTTTACCTTGCTACCGGTACGCTGCACGTGCATCACCACGTTTCGTGCGCGTGATTTTGCGTGCGCGGAAGCAAAATCGCAACAAAAACTCATGAGGGGACGTGCGCGCATGCCCAACTTTGGTGATTTTTTCCTTCCGCGCATGCACAGAAGCGAAATCTTGCTGAAATCTCATGCGCGCGCACGTCCCCTCGCGAGATTTCGGCGCGATTTTGTTTCCATGCATGTGCAGACGCAAAAAATTGCCCAAAAATTCATGAAAAAAGATGGTGGCTCCTAAGGACCGGCAACCAACCTCACCGGGTCGGTAACCTCTTGATGACATCACCAGCCCGCCGCTACCGGTGCGATAGAGTGGACCGCACCGGTAGGAACCCACCACTGGTAGAATTTGTTTAACAACCGCTTCGGTTAGCAATGAAAATTCTTGCTCCCAGTGGGGGACTATTGGCAAAGATAAGCACACTTCCCTCTCGCTATGCATTGTGTTAGAGTTGTATAGATTCTCCCACTCTGTTCCCCCTTTTCCTTTTTCAAATGAAAAGCTCCTTAAAGGTGACAATGAACTTGTTCTCTGTAAACTAATGCGTCAATCAAACGATGATAAAGCCCTCGCCTCTTGCAAATTGAAATGGAAGGCTTCCCGTGCAATCTACGTATTCTATGTACCAGGGGTGGGTTCTACTTACCTTCCCCACCGGTTTGCATTGTGATGGAAGTGCATGTTTTGTGCGTGAGCAAAGCGAGCGTGCGCGCATCACTTCCCGGAAATGACTCTCTGCGCATGCACAGTACTAAATAAAAAGCAAAAAACAAGATGGCGCCGCCTATGGCGCCGCCAAGAGAACCGGCTCGGGGGTGTGGCAGGCCTGGGTCACTGCCGGTTCCTGCGACCCAGGCCACCAAGTTACTACCGGTTCTATAGAACTGGTCCAAACTGGGAGGAACCCACCTCTGCTATGATGGTTTGTGAGTGTGCCTTTCCCCAAACACGTCAAATACTACGCCTCACCCAACACAAAGTCAGGTGATCATACAAATCTGCTGATTGCTGAGTCCCAAATTTCTGTGGGGGCAGGTTAGGAATTTTGTCCCATTTTACGACCTTTCTTGACATGGTCATTAAGTGGGTCTGGGTTGCCCATTGATCACACGAGGTGATCCCTCAACCGTCATAAATATGAACTGGTTGCCAAGCATCTGAATTTCGATCATGTGACCTTGAAAATGCTGCAATGGTCATAAGTGTGAAAAACTGTCATAAGTCACCTTTTTCCAGTTGTTGAACTGCACAGCACAGTCAAACCTCAGCACAGGAAATGTTTGATGGCATTTTGTATTACATCATAAACAGTTTATGGTCATTTTCATGCCGTAAAAAGGTTTTATAAAATTTGCCAGATTTCAATTCCACGGGAATTGGGTCCTGGATTTTGGATGCATTCTGTAAGTTAGTTAATTTGGGTAATGTGGTTGAAAAAATTTTGCCTTACTGTATACCGTTTCAGCTGGTTACAGGAATCAGAGTTTTGGTTATATAAAGATGGACTTAACTCCCAGAACGAAATAGTTTCCATGAAATAGACAGCCAGACAGACATAGGGGACCTGAAGGGATCTTCAGACCACACATTAAGAAACGTTGGTGACCACTGGTATAGCGTCTCTTGCTCGAGTAGGGGGTTGGACTAGATGACCTCCAAGGTCCCTTCTATTATTCTGTTAAAGAAGAGATGGGCATTATCTGTCAGGGATAGATTTCATGGAAGGTGCCTTAGAGATCAATTAACTTAAACCCCAGTCTAGCATCTCTGCTAGATGGTAATCCAGCCTCTCTTTAAATACTTTATATCTTGCAATAAGTCTGGTTTGTTTAATCACTGTTGAGTATATCAACTGGAATTAATCTGGTTTCACAACATACGTTAAGCCAGGACAGCTTTCACTAAAGTGCTGAGCCCAGAGGTGGGTTCCTACTGGTTCTAACCGGTTCTTTTGAACCGTTAGTAGTTCAGCGATGATATCACGGAGCCAGTTCTGTTGGTGCCGGTCCGTGGGCGCCGCCATCTTGGATTTTGCTTCTGTGCATGCGCAGAAGCTAATTTTTGATTGCGTTGGGGGTGCGCGACCCTGAGCGAACCAGCAGCAAAAGGATCCAGAACCCACCCCTGGCTGAGCCCAAAGTGTACCACGTACAGGTAGTCCTTGACTTACAACAGTTCATTTAGTGACTGTTCGAATTTACAACCGCACTGAAAACAGTGACTTATGACTATTTTTCACATGACCGTTGCATGGTCAGGTGATCAAAATTCAGATGCTTGGCAGCTGACTCAAATTTATGACGGTTGCAGTGTCCCGGGGTCACGTGAGCCCCTTTTGCGACCTTCTGACAAGCAAAGTCAATGGGGAAGCCAGAAGCACTTAACCGCCTTGTTCCTAACTCAACAACTGCAATGATTCACTTAACAACTGTGGCAAGAAAGGTCATAAAATGCAGCCAAACTCACTTAACAACCATCTCGCTTAGCAACGGGAATTTGGGGCTCAATTGTAGTTGTAAATGATGGACTATCTGTAATGCCTGAGAAACTAACTAGATAAAGCTAGATGTGGATAGATCAGGTTGAGGGCTCAGAAAATCAAGATGGCAGCCGCAATAGTGCAATCACAGCTCCAAAATGGCTACCACGGTGGCGTAGTGGTTAGAGTGCAGTACTACAGGATGCTTCTGCTGACTGCCGGCTGCCTGCAATTTGGCAGTTCAAATCTCGCCAGGCTTAAGGTTGACTCAGCCTTCCATCCTTCCGAGGTGGGTAAAATGAGGACTCAGATTGTTGGTGGCCATAGGCTGACTCTGTAAACCGCTTAGAGAGGGCTGTTAAAGCACTGTGAAGCGGTATATAAGTCTAAGTGCTATTGCTATTGCTACCATTTTGACTTTTTTGACCAATCTTATGGATATCTTTGGAATGGATCAGAGGCTGACTCATTAGCATTATCTGAGCCCTTGAAGATGAAAAGATGGTGGTGCGGAAGTGGGGGGAAATGGGACGTGGGAATGTCCCAGCACCCCCTTATCTCGTAAACATACTTGAGCCTTATATATATTGAGAAGGGGTAAACCTATTCTCCAAAGCAGCTGAGGGCAGGACAAGAAGTTACCTTGTGCTAAGATGGGTGTCGAATAAAATTTATGAAGAAAGAAAGAAGAGAGAGAGAGAGAGAGAGAGAGAGAGAGGGAGGGAGGGAGGGAGGGAGGAAGGAAGGAAGGAAGGAAGGAAGGAAGGAAGGAAGGAAGGAAGGAAGGAAGGAAGGAAGGAAGGAAGGAAGGAAGGAGAGGAGAGGAGAGGAGGGGGAGGGAGGGAGGGAGGAAGGAAGGAAGGAAGGAAGGAAGGAAGGAAGGAAGGAAGGAAGGAAGGAAGGAAGGAAGGAAGGAAGGATAGGAGGGAGGGAGGAAAGAGGAGAAGGTGGGAGGAAGGAAGAAGGAAGGAAGGAAGGATATCAAAGAGAGCCAACCTATAACTAAGGAGAAATTTCCTGGCAGTGAGAACAATTCATCAGTGGAACGACTTGCCTCCAGAAGTTGTGGGTGCTCCATCACTAGAGGTTTTTAAGAAGAGATTGGACAACCATTTGTCTAGTATATTATGGGGTCTCCTGCTTGAGCAGGGGGGTGGACTAGAAGACCTCCAATATCTCTTCCACCTCTGTCATTCTGCTATTCTGTTATTTTTATTAGACCTCTTTATTTGGAAGCAGATACATATCCCACATCATGTGTAGAGGTTCCCATAGTTTCATGCCTCTTGACAAGGTTTACATAATACCTTCCCCTGATCGATACCGCTGCATCCTGTCCTGAAGTCAACCAGAGTTGTTATGAAGAAACTAGAGATTCTTGGAATGTTCCAGCGTTTATCTCCAGCATATGGGGAGGGCCGTGGTCTTGACCCCCCAACCCACACATTGGCAGTGTAGAAGTAAACAAGGCCTGTGCTGTTATCCAAAAGCATTTATTCAGTGCCTGCTTAGCAGCTGGCGAGCAGTACGAAATGTTCCTGAATGCTGGCTCTCTCTCTCACCCAACACTGTACAAGGTTATACTAAAAAGGGTTTAGGGGAGGAGGAATGTAGGAAGGAAGATGGAAGGAGGGAGGGAGCGAGGGAGGGAGGAAGGGAGGGAAGGAGGAGGAAGAGAAGGGGAGGAGGAGAAGAAGAAGAGGAGGAGGAGGAGGAGGAGGAGGAGGAGGAGGAGGAGGAGGAGGAGGAGGAGGAGGAGGAGAAAAGAAGAAGAGGAGGAGGAGGAGGAGGAGGTGGAGGAGGAGGAGGAGGAAGGGGAAGAGGAAGAGGAGGAGGAGGTGGAGGAGGAGGAGGAAGGTGAAGGGGAAGGGGAAGAGGAGGAGGAGGAGGAGGAGGTGGAGGAGGAGGAGGAAGGGGAAGGGGAAGAGGAAGAGGAGGAGGAGGAGGTAGGGGAAGAGGAGGAAGGGGAAGAGGAAGAGAAAGAAGAGGAGGAGGAGGAGAAGTAGTAGTAGTAGTAGTAGTAGTAGTAGTAGTAGTAGTAGTAGTAGTAGTAGTAGTAGTAGTATTTGAAATGAACTTTCATAGTGAAAAACAAAAGAGATTCTCAAATGAAGAAGGGAATTTTATGCATTTATCGCCTAAAAATGAATTCCAGAAGAAGCAACGTTTTTTACAGACAAATCTGTAATTTTCTTTTTATCTGGCTCTAAGCTTCAGACCCCGGTTCCCTCCATATGCTTCTTGTAGACTGGATTTGGTTAGCTGCGAGACCTTTAATCCCTCCAGATGTTTGCATCCCCAAACAGACTGGGAACTGGGTCTTGCAGGAGTTAGAATCGTGCAATGCTAGATTTAGAAGGGATCCTTGAGGCTATCAGTTCCAACCCTTTGCTCAGAGCTGGGATCCAAATTAAACCAGGGCTGCTCAACCTCCCCTCGAGCACACTTAATGTCCACCGCTTTTTTGAGTAAACGGTCATATTGCTAGAGAGCTTTTCTTTAAATTCAACTGAAATAGCCCTTATGATTGTAATTGAGCCTAAAATCTCTGCTGCTAAGCAGCCGTTAAGTGAGTTTTATCCCATGTTACATCTTTCTTGCCACAGTTGTTAAGTGAATCACTGCAGTTGTTAAGTTAGTAACACGGTTGTTAAGTGAATCTGGCCTCCCCACTGGCTTATCAGAAGGTCGCAAAAGGGGATCAGGTGACCCCGGGAAACTGAAACCGTCATAAATATGAGACAATTGCCAAGCGTCTCAATTTTGATCACATGACCATGGGGAGGCTGCACCGGTCCGGTCGTAAGTGTGAAAAACGGTCCTAAGTCACTTTTTTTCAGTGCCGTTGTAACTTCGAACGGTCACTAAACAAACTGTTGTAAGCAGAGGACTATCTGTACATAATTATGGAGGTGCGCTGTTATATTGGTTCTGTATCTATGGAGTATGTAAGCGAACAACCCTCCAGCAAATTTTATTCTCAGGATCATCTTATTTCCAGGAATCTCCATAATTGTATTTAGTTATTCAAATATATTCTCCTTTCTAGCCCATTGCCTTAGGATAGTCCCTGGTCTTGGAAAAGGCGTAAATTAAATCTTTGGCTCATCTAGTAAATAACTTGCAGGGCTCCTTATTCAAGAAATGCGTTTATTATTCGCACGTAAAGGAGGCAATTAAACACAGCTCATCAAACCTGTCCTGAAAAAAAAAAAACAGAGAATGAAACCCTGAAAAAAGATATTGACGTGGTCATTAAAGACCAAGGTCTGAATTAGAAACTCACTGGGAAAACGGGAGGGGAGAGGGGGAAATTGCCTGTGGAGCAGAATATCTGGGGAGTTTGGAATGGAAGAAGAAGAGTTGATGTCCTTCATTCAAGGCCAAATTTACGTGAGAGGAAATGTGAGAATTTTTTTTTTCCTGGAGAGAAAATTTTTCTTTTGTCAGGAGAATCTGGCTGGTTTTGCTGGCAGAAGGATGAAGTTCCAAGCAGCTCTGAAAAATTCACCCTAGCCGTTCTCTTAATTTCCCACAGTGTCCCCCAAAATCACTGTAAGGAAATTGTGGAAAATTACACAATTAAACAAGCATAAAAGACATAGAGCCGAGGTGGCGCAGCGGTTAGAGGCAGTACTGCAGGCTACTTTAGCTGACTGTGATCATTTGAGTTCAGCGGTTCAAATCTCACCGGCTCAGGGTTGACTCAGCCTTCCATCCTTCCGAGGTAGGTAAAATGAGGACCCAGATTGTTGGGGGCAATGTAAATATACATTGCTTACTGGTGTAAACCGCTTAGAGAGTCCTTGCACTGTGAGGCGGTATATAAATCTCACTAATAAATAAATAAATAAACTCTCCGGCCTCTAGGGTGGTGACATCTGTTCCAAAGAGTCAGATGTTGGTATTCTTCATGATTTTTTTTTATATTTATGGTTTTATCATATAGCTTTATCGTTGTACCTAGGGGTGGGTTCTACTTACCTTCCCTACCAGTTCGCATTGCGTCAGAAGTGTGCTTCGCGCACACACGCGTCTGCGTCACAATGCAAAAATGACCCTCTGCGCATGCGCAGAGGATTCTTTGCCAGGCGTTTCAGACCGGAGGACCGGTTCGGGGGCGTGGCCACCCGGCCATTGCTACCAGTTCGGCGAGCGAGGGCAAATTTCCGCCACTGGTACAGATCCGAACCGGTATGAACCAGCAGCAACACACCACTGGTTGTACCTACCATGGGGTCCTTGGTGCTCTCTGGGCTTGGATGTTTTCTTGCAGACGTTGTTATCACCCAACTGGAGAACATCATCAGTGCTAGAAGGGAGTGCGGTTATTCTTTGCTTACATACAAGTGGTTTGCCCTGACAGTGTTGCTGGGAGT
This sequence comes from Diadophis punctatus similis, assembly GCA_023053685.1. Lineage (NCBI taxonomy): Eukaryota > Metazoa > Chordata > Lepidosauria > Squamata > Dipsadidae > Diadophis > Diadophis punctatus. The sequence goes on along the minus strand of JALIGW010000036.1, from coordinate 5,291,822 downwards.
GTTCTTGCTGGTTCATTGATATTAGGCTGTTTACTGAGTTGGTACTTATTTGATCGGAGTATTGTTTACTGGTTGGTGTTAATCTTTGCCTGGCATTGAGACAAATCAGCCATCGACAGGCACATAGGGATAAATCACATCTGTATATCATTCAAATGAGACAGTCAAAAGGCTAAAAGACCACAACACCTCCTGGCCTGCATAAGCAAAGATTAACTCCCACCAACACTAACAGGGCAAGCCACGGTGTATAGAGACCGAGAGCAAATCTCATTCCCTTCTAACACTGATGTTGTTACCTAGTTGGGTAATGAAACGTCTGCAAAAAAAACACCATGCTCAGAGAGCACCAAGGACCCCACAGTCCTCTCCTCCCCCTCCTCCTCCTCCGCCGACTGATGGTGTTACCTAGTTGGGTAATAAAATGTCTTGTTCAACCCTGAGCATCTAATATTATTTTCTATTAAAGCTATATTATACAGAAGAGCAGAAATTATTTGCCTGATTTGGCAGTTCCTTGATTGGGGTGTTGTTTACAGCTTAGTTGTTGGTCTAGTGTTAATCTTGGTGTTACTCTCTGTTTATCTGGCTATTGACTGCTGGCACGGAGGTTTCTGGAATATAGAAGTTTTTGTCCTTTGCTTTGAGATGTTCTTTCAGCTTTTTAGTCTAGTGAACATTCTTAGATTTTTCTGACAGTCTCCCCTTCATGTATGAATTAGACCTTACTCTTCGTTTTTTAAAAATCTGACAAGGGGAGCTCAGCTCTGTTGTCTAGATGGACCAATTGTCTGATTCAGCACAAGATCATGTTCTTGGCAGCCAGTAGATGTGTAGAGTTAACAACTGGCTGAGTTAGGAGGAGGAGGAGAAGATACAAGTAGTGAATCTGGCCTCCCCGTTGACTTTGCTTGTCAGAAGGTCACAAAAGATAAGAGAATAATAGAGTTGGAAGGGACCTTGGAGGTCTTCTAGTCCAACCCCCTGTTCAAGCAGAAAACCCTATCCCATTTCAGACAAATGGTTGTCTAATCTCTTCTTAAAAACTTCCAGTGTTGGAGCGTCCACAACTTCTGGAGGCAAGTCGTTCCACTGGTTAATTGTTCTCACTGTCAGGAAATTTCTCCTTATTTCTAGGTTGCTTCTCTCCTTGATTAGTTTCCATCCATTGCTTCTTGTCCAGCCATCAGGTGCTTTGGAGAATAGGTTGACCTCTTGATGATGATCACATGACCCTCGGACACTGCAACCATCATAAATTCATGCCAGTTGCCAAGTGCCTGGATTTTGATCACATGACCAAATGCTGCAGTGGTCATAAGTGTGAAAATCAGTCATAAGTCACTTTTTTTCAGTGCCATTGTAATTTTAAAAGGTCAATAAATGAATGGTTGTAAGTCACGGACTACCTATACAGTGTAGTTCTTCTTTACTTCCTCTTTTACCACTTTGGGTGTCGATGGATTCAGTGGGCAGTGGTCAAAAAATAGGAAAGGCAATTCAGGGGAAAAAAGGCAAGGGCATGAGGTTGGCATGGAAAATTAAGGTATTTTTCTATTCCATGCAACCATTTTGAATCAGAATAGAACTGGAAGGGACCTTGGAGGTCTACTAGTCCAGCCCCCTGCTCAAGCAGGAGACCCTACCATTTCAGACAAATGGCTGTCCAATCTCTTCTTAAAAACCTCCAGTGATGAAGCACCCACAACTTCTGGTGGCAAGCTGTTCCACTGATTAATTGTCCTCACTGTTGGGAAGTTTCTCCTTAATTCCAGGTTGCTTCTCTCCTTGATTAGTTTCCATCCATTGTTTCTTGTCTTGCGTTCTGGTGCTTTGAAAAATAGGTTGACCGCCTCTTCTTTGTGGCAGCCTCTCAAATACTGGAATATTGCTATCATGTCCCTTCTAGTCCTTCTTTTCTCTAGACTGGCCAAACCCAAATCCTGCAACTGTTCTTCGTATCTTTTAATCTCCAGGTTTTTTAATCACCTTAGTTGCTCTTCTTTGCACTTTTTCCAAAGTTTCAACATCTCTTTTTTGTAACGTGGCGACCAAAACTGGATGCAGCATTCAAGGTGTGGCCTTACTAAGGCTTTATAAAGTGGTACTAATAGTTGTTGGCTTCCCAACAACGATTTTTCCCATTTTAATTTATTTCCCATTTTCGTTGGCTTCCCTGCCCACCAGTGGTGGGTTCCTACCAGTGCGGTCCACTCTATAGCACTGGTAGCGGCCCGCTGGTGACATCACAGTACCGGTGCAGTTGGTTGCCAGAGCCTGGGTGCCGCCATTTTAAAAAAAAAATTTAAAAAAAATTTCTTCTGCACATGCCCAGAAGCCGAGTTTCCGGCACTGCACATGCGCTGCGTTCCTACCCAACAGTGAGTCCAAGCAGGGAAGGATGGCTGAGGGAGCACATGAGACGCTGAAAGAACGGGCGGCAGGAGCTATCTCCATTCCCCTCCCTTCAGCAGTCTGAGAAGCCACGAACGTGCGGTGATAATCCTAGCCATTTTTGCACGTTCGAGGCTTCTCGAGCTGCTGAGGGGAGGGGGAATGGGCGGCAGGACCTATCTCAGTTCCCCTCCCTTCAGCAGTCCGAGAAGCCACACCCACAAAATAAGCCACGCCCACAGAGTAGTAAAAAAATTAGGAACCCGCCCCTGCCGCCCACTTATATAAGAAAATGTTGTCATCAGAATTTATACCACATTATAAATATCCCGTTATCTTGCCCAAAATATACTATCAACAAACAAAGCCCTTGCAGTAATAAAAGCCTGATTACAGTGATTCAGCCTGATGGGGAAAAAACACCTTAAAAAAGAAACACTACAGATGTTTGTGTTGTTAATTCCTGGCCAATTTCCCCCACTTTCCCCACCCCCAAAGGTCAGGCTAGCTTCCTTTTGAAAGTAGTTGTATAAAAGATTTAAAGCCAGGTGTTCAAAATAAGAGAAGGAAACTGCAACATGAGAACACAGCCAAGGAGTGGGGGGGGGGGATTGGGGCAGGGGGGGGGGGACCCCAAGCTAGTAAATCTCAAGAAAATAATCTAAAACACAGATCTTCATCCAGACAATGCAGCTTGGACAGAAATCATGGCAAAAGAAAAAGAAAAAGACCTTCGGGATTTGGCAACTTTTCAGGGATTCCGTCGTAACTTCAAATGATCGCTAAGCGACCAGTCGTAAGTCGAGACTGCCTGTGCTTTTAAACCTCCCAAATTCCGGTTCTGAGTTTGTGCGGTTGAGAAATGAGTGATGAAACATGGCACTCTTGACTCAATCTGAGAGTATTCGTGTGCCAGTTTTATAAATTAACTGCTATAAATCAATGGTGACATTTTTCTCTTCTGATTGTTTCTGTGTTCTGGTCATGCACCATAATAGACTGTACTAATTTAATTGTTGGTATCGGCTACATAAATGTTAAATGCAATTATGTATTTACACCTCTTACACTCCCTCGAGGAAATACTTACGTCAGAATCTTAGTTTTACTGCAGAGCAGCGTTAGAAAAAGGAAAAGGCTTGCTATATTAACAACAGTTAAGAAATGATGCCAAATAATAAAAGGCAAAACATGTTAATTAATGAATGAGGAAAAGGGCTGGGTTTTGTAGTAATCATGGACATGAAGACATGATTTCTGAGCAAAGCTTTTCCGAGCTAAGAAGTTCTCTCTGAGCTGAGAATTTAATTTAATTTAATTTAATTTAATAGATTTGTATGCCACCCAACTCCCGGGGGACTCTGGGCGGCTCACAACATATCCAAATCTATTACAATAAAAAACATCACAGTTAAAAAGATATAGAAAAATTAAAAAGAAAATCTCCAACATTCATAACAAGGGGGGAGACCCAGAGATAATATGCTCGGTCTCACTTTCACCCCGCCTGCCGGAAGAGCCACGTTTTTATTGCTTTCCGGAAGGCCAGCAGGGTGGGGATGGCTCTGATCTCCGGAGGAAGTTGGTTCCATAGGGAGGGAGCTCCCACAGAGAAGGCTCTCCCCCTAGGCCCCGCCAACCGACATTGTTTGGTTGATGGGACCTGGAGAAGACCCACTCTGTGGGACCTAACTGGTCGTAGGGAGGTATGCGGCAGGATGCGGTCCCGAAGGTAACCTGGTCCTGAGCCATGTAGGGCTTTAAAGGTAACGACCAACACCTTAAATTGGATCCGGAGACTAATGGGCAACCAATGCAGCTGCCGGAGGACAGGTGTTACATGGGTGTACCTGGGCACACCCACCACGGCACGAGCAGCTGCATTTTGCACCAATTGTAGTCTCCGGATACTCTTCAAGGGTAGCCCCATGTAGAGCGCATTGCAGTAATCCAGCCGGGAGGTGATAAGGGCGTGGGTGACTGTGAGTAGCGCCTCCCTCTCCAAGAAGGGTCGCAATTGGTGCACTAGGCGAACCTGTGCAAAGGTCCCCCTAGCCACAGCTGAAAGATGTTGCTCCAATTTTAGCTGTGGGTCTAGGAGGACACCCAAATTGCGAACCCGTTCTGAGGGAGTTAATTTCTCTCCCCCAAGAACCAAGGAGGGGCAATTGACATAATCCTTGGGAGGCAATATCCACAGCCACTCGGTCTTGTCAGGGTTGAGCTTTAGCCGGTTCTTCCCCATCCAGACCCTAACATCGTCCAGGCAGCGGCACATTACGTCGACGGCTTCCCTGAATTGAGACGGGGTGGAGATGTACAACTGGGTATCATCAGCATATTGCTGATACCTCACCCCGTGTCGTCGGATGATCTCACCCAGTGGTTTCATGTAGATGTTAAACAGGATGGGCGAGAGGACCGAGCCCTGCGGCACCCCACAAAGTAGGGGCCTAGGGCTCGACATCTGCCCCCCTGTCAACACCGACTGCGTCCTGTCAGAGAGGTAGGAGGAGAACCACTGTAACACAGTGCCGCCCACTCCCACCTCGCCGAGACGACGCAGAAGGATACCATGGTCAATGGTATCGAAAGCCGCTGAGAGGTCAAGTAGCACCAGGATGGAGGATTGACCCCCATCCCGGGCTCGCCAGAGGTCATCCATCAGAGTGACCAAAGCCGTTTCCGTACTGTAGCCGCGCCTGAAACCCGATTGAAAGGGATCCAGAAAATCAGTGTCATCCAACAGCCGTAGGAGTTGGAGTGCCACCACTTTCTCTACAACCTTCCCCGCAAAGGGAAGGTTGGAGACCGGACGGAAGTTCTTTAAATCCGCTGGGTCCAGGGAAGGCTTCTTGAGGAGGGGCCTCACCACCGCGACTTTTAAGGGCCGCGGGACGGACCCCTCTCTCAGAGAAGCGTTGACCAACGCCTGGAGCCAGCCGCGTGAAACCTCCCTGGTGGCCGAAACCAACCAGGATGGACACGGGTCCAATAAACAAGTGGCGGAACTCATCGCTCCTATGGCCTTGTCTACATCATCAGGAGTCACCGGTTCAAACTCCTCCCATATAACAGGACTAAGACCTGCCCCTGTCACCTCAGCCTGTACTGCCCAATCGGAGTCCAGGTCTGTCCGAATCTGAGTGACTTTATCCGCCAGAAACCGAGAAAATTCCTCAGCTCTGCCCTGCAAGGGATCTTCGCCACCCTCCTTGGCTAGGAGGGAGCGGGTCACCCTAAACAGGGCGGCTGGGCGGGAGTCAGCGGACGCAATAAGGGCAGAAAAATGCGAACATTTTGCCGCCCTTATCGCCACTAAGTAAGACTTAATGAAAGTTCTTAAAAGTGTCCGGTCAGACTCAGCTTTACTAGATCTCCATCGTCGCTCTAGGCGTCTCTTATGGCGCTTCATCTCCCGGAGTTCCTCAGTAAACCAAGGGGCCCTCCTGGATCCGCTACCACGGAGAGGCCGCAAAGGCGCAATCCGATCCAAGGCCCCCGCTGCCACCCGATTCCAGGTGGCTACAAGGTCCTCGGACGAGTTGTGTACCAGGGATTCAGGTATTTCCCCAAGCTCCCTCTGGAATCCCTCGGGCTCCATTAGGCGCCTGGGGCGGAACCACTTAGTCGGTCCCGCCTCCTTGCGGTGGAGGAGTGGTGCCATGAAATCCATCCTCAGAAGGAAATGATCTGACCACGACAAGGGTACTGTGACTAAACCCCTCAGCCTCAGATCATCTCTCCACTGCCCCGAGAGAAACACAAGGTCAAGCGTGTGACCTCCCTCATGAGTCGGACCCTGAACTACTTGGGTCAGGTCCATGGTTGTCATGGAAGCCATGAACTCCTGGACTGCCCCTGAGGCTTCGCCGGGCGATGGCAGATTAAAGTCCCCCAGCACCATCAACCTGGGGAACTCAATCGCCAGCCCCGCAACCGCCTCAAGCAGAACAGGCAGGGCCTTTGTAACGCAGCTACAGAAGCCCCCTTGCTGCGTTTATTCTTATAGAAAACTTCTTGTGCACACAATTACAATGATTGACTTACCCCAAAAATAGCTAGCTAGTAACAGGTTAATATCTAAAGAAACCTCTGAATCATACAGATAAGATCATAGAAGAGCTGAGTAAGTAACCTGTACTCTAAATAGAACAAAGAGCAGAGTGAGTAACCTTTACACTTAAATAGAACAGAGAGCAGGATGTTGAGTCAATATTAGCCAAGATAGGCATTCCATATCGTTGACAATGATTGACAATAACCTACAGGTTTTTAAATGCAATCTCTCTAACAGACTAGTAATGTTCCTTTTTAGCAAAACTGATAATTAACAGGCATTACATATAAAAACTCCAAGAAAAAATGCAGTGATTCTGCACTTAACAACTGTAGCAAGAAAGGTCATAAAATGGGGCAAAACAACTGTCTCACTTAGCAACAGAAATTTTGGGTTCAATTGTGTTTGTAAGTCCAGGGCTACCTTTATCGCATTTCTATACTGCCTTCTCCTATGTGAGTCTGGGCAGTTTACGATAAAAACATACAGAGCGCTATAAAAGCATGAATCCAAAAATAACCAGAATTACAAACAAACTTAAAACTGAAACATTACAAATTAAAATTTCAGTGGAATTCCAGTATACAGTGGAAACCAAGGTGTTGTGCTTGGTTTTGGGGTTAAATTGGATTGAATGTGGAGCTATGCTTCTTCTTATTTGTTTACTGAATTTATATAGCCGTCCATCTCATGTGTGTGACTCTGAGCGGCATACACATTGAAAACAAAACTAAGCAATATAATTGGTTGATTAAAGCATTTTTAAATACTTTTTGAACAATTCAGGCAAGAAAAGGAAAAGAAGACCTTGATTGTTGGTCCAATGTTATTCTTGGTGTTAAAAAAAAGAGAGAGAGAAAACAACTCCCACTCCCTTCTAGCACAGATGATGTTACCTAGTTGGATAATAAAATGTCTAGAACAAAAGAAAAGAACCAAGCTCAGAGAGCACTAAGAACCCCACAGTTCTCCTCCTCCTCCTTTCCTCCACCTCCACCTCACTCCCTTCTAACACTGATGATGTTACCTAGTTAGGTAATGAAACGTTTGCAAGAAAACAACCAAGCTCAGAGACCATCAAGGACCCCACAGTCCTCCTCCTCCTCCTCCTCCTTTCTACCTCCTCTTCCTCCTCCTCCTTTCCACAAACCCCCGACTCCCTTCTAGCACTGATGATGTTACCTAGTTGGGTAATAAAATGTCTGCAAGAAAAGAACCAAGCTCAAAGAGCACCAAGGACCCCACAGTTCTCCTCCTCCTCCTCCTCCTCCTCCTCCTCCTCCTCCTCCTCCTCCTCCTCCTCCTCCTCCTCCTCCAATCCCACTCTCTTCTAGCACTGATGATGTTACCTAGTTAGGTGATGAAACGTCTGCAAGCTAACAACCAAGCTCAGAGAGCACCAAGGACCCTCCTTCTCAACCCTGAGCTACACCTATTCTCTTCTATCAATCTCCATATTAATTGGTTTCTCTGGCATAGTTATCGATTGTTTTTCAGGACAATTTTCTTTCTTGACCAGCAACTTTTTCACCCAGAGAGACAAAGAGGCAATAGATAGAAAAGATGGGAGAAGCATGTTGTAAAACCTTAAATTCACACACATACACCTTGTATCCACTCCCAACTAATTGTCTCTCCCGGAAGAACTATAAATTTTGTCACCAGTGACAAGGCAGGCAGATAGACGGGGCCAAAACATAGATCTTGGGAGTCGGAATTAAAAATAGCGATCTTGGTTGCAAAGCTGCCTTGGTTTTGGTCTGCTCTGCAGCTGCTTAAGTTCCCTTTGCAAGGGAAATCTGTAGCAGGGATTTTTTTGCACAGGTTCAGAGCAAGGAGATGAAAAGCAAAAGCGGTTGTGCTCCATCTTGTTTAAATCAAAAGGCAGTTTGTATAGCACCCACAATTTCTGGAGGCAAGCTGTTCCACTGGTTAATTGTCCTCACTGTTAGGAAGTTTCTCCTTAATTCCAGGTTGCTTCTCTCATTGATGAGTTTCCATCCATTATTTCTTGCCTTGCCTTCTGGTGCTTTGGAGAATAGATTGACCCCCTCATCTTTGTGGCAGCCTCTCAACTTGTGTGTCCAGTTCAGTTGCACCAGCTCTTAGGTAATTTTTCTCTCCTTAGAATAGAATAACAGAGTTGGAAGGGACCTTGGAGGTCTTCTAGTCCAACCTCCTGCTTAGGCAGGAAACTCTATAGTACTGTTGGAAGAAATATCCATCTGGTTCAGTTCCAAGCGGGGAGAAAGACACTGGAAACATGGAGGCTGATTGGAAAGATGGTTTATTGATGGACAGGACCAAATGGGTTTGAGGTCCTGGGCAGCTGACCACATGGAATGGAGAGTGAGGGGTTTTTATACCCTCTCTGGGCTTTGAACTTGAGCTTCCTGTTCCTGTGCAAGAAATGTATTCTATTGACTGTAGTCAGACTCCCATGGGGCCATGTAGGGGTCATATTTGTCTGAGTCAAGTTTGGTTGAAGCCTGGAGGGTAATGCAATGTCCCCAGGTAATTTTGCAATGCAGTGAGCTCTGCTGCTAGATAATCCTAATGTCCTGGAGGGTCATGTCTTAATCCCATCACCCTGGAGCTGAAGGTCTTTTGTCTTGTAGCTAGGCTGGCCCAATCCTGCTGGGACTATTAAGAAAGACTTGGGGGGTGCTTTCTGTCTTTAAAAACATGTTTCTCCTTTAGGGAAATATCATATTCTGGCTTTTTAAATATTTCCCAAAATATTTAATTCTTCTAGGAGGGGTGACTTCCCTCAATACCATTTCAGACAAATGGTTATCCAACATCTTCTTAAAAACTTCCAGTGTTGGAGCATTCACAACTTCTGGAGGCAAGTTGTTCCACTGGTTAATCGTTCTAACTATCAGGAAGTTTCTCCTTAGTTCTAAGTTGCTTCTCTCCTTCATTAGTTTCCACCCATTGCTTCTTGTTCTACCCTCAGGTGCTTTGGAGAATAGCTTGACTCCCTCTTCTTTGGGGCAGCCCCTGAGATATTGGAACACTGCTATCATGTCTCCCCTGGTCCTTCTTTTCATCAAACTAGACATACCCAATTCCAGCAACTATTCTTCATGTGTTTTAGCCTCCTTCCTCCCCTTCCTTTCCCGATCCATTGATCTGCCTTGTCCTTTAACTCCATCGCCAAACTTTTCAGCATTACTCCCAAAAGCGGCTTTATCTGATCTCTCCTCCTTCCATTTGGGCTGGAGATCTATTCAATCCAAGCTTGTCTGCTGAATTTTGATGCCCCGTGGAGGAAAGGAGTGGTTGGGTTTCTTACATCACTGCCTTGATAACAGTCAACTCTTTGTTTGGGTTGAGTTCAGTGGAAAGATAAGATGCTCTTTCTGCTTTTTTGTCTTCCTGAAGGATTTTTTTTTTAGTATCTACAGTCTAAGCTGAACAAAAAACCTGTAATCCCCCCGTTTTTGGGGGGGGGCAGTTCAATCTTTTCCCCTTTGTGTGAAATGTTTCTCCACCCACCCACCGTGTCTGAAAAGGTAGACATGGCTGTTGTCGTGAAATCTAACCTCCCCTTCTTGACCTTGACAAATGCAAGCTGTCGTTCTCATCACTCTTGTTGTTTCTCCGTCACTGATTTGGGCACGAAACGAATTCCACAGAAGGTTTTTAAAATGATCGTGCTGTTGAAAATAGAAAGGTGATCAGAATGGCTCTTGATGAGAGGTGGTATTTACTTACCTTCCCAACCAGTTTGCAAATGTGAGCATGCTCACGCTCGCTTCACTCGCACGCGGGGCCGTCCGCGCTTGCGTGCGACCTTCCTCGCATGTGCTTTGTATGCGAGGAAGGTCGCATACATGCGCGCAGCTTCAAAACATGCAGAAATAGGATGATATAGAGCTGGAGCGGGCGGGCAGGTGGGCAGGCCCACCCACAGATCACCGCTACCGGTTCGGCCGAACCGGTCCGAACCGGCTGCATATACCACCTCTGGCTCTTGATTTGAGTGACCACATAGCCTTGTTTTACGTGGCCCCTCCGGAGTCCAAATAAATCCCTGTGATCTCATCAATCTTCTCATCTTTGTGAGTTTGGATCAACACATCGTCTTCCTAAAACATAAAACCTAGAATGATACAGTTGGAAGGAACTGGGGTGATTCATAAGCTGTTAAGTGTGTAAATATAGGTATAGATCAGGAAAAGCAATTACACACATACACACACACACATACACACACACACACACACACACACACACACACACACACACACACACACACACGAACACGCTGCTGAACTTCAGCATCAAATCGCCAAGTTTGGACAAGGCCGTTCTTTTTTTCCTTTTTTTAACCCTTCTTTTTTTTAAAAAAAGTAAAATAAGACATATAGAGCCTCAAAGAGATGTAATGTGATAGTCCCCATAATACTATCTGAGTATCCTTCAGCGGTGTCATCACAATGCTACCAGATAACGTCAAGGGGAAAAAAGGAAGAAAAGAATAAATGCCTTCTTTAGGAACAAAAAGGCGCCATCTTCCCTGTGGCAGCCCTTAAAATATTGGAAGCTTGCTTGCCTTTGGAAGTTGTGGGAGCTTCATCACTGGAGGCTTTCAAGAAGTGATTGGACTGCCATTTGTCAGAAATGGTGTAGGGCAGGGGTGTCAAACTCAACGCCCGGGGCCCGGATCCAGCCCGCGGGGTGCTTAGATCTGGCCTGCGGGGCCGCCCTGGAAACCGCTAAGGACTTGCCCGCGGTGCCTCTGCTAGCGAAAATAGAGTTCGTTTTCAATAGCAGAGGGTTGCAGGAAGCCATCGCAGCTGAAAACAGAGCTCGCGAGGGCCGCGGGCGGCACTCCCAAGCTCCGTTTTCACTGGCAGAGGGTTGCAGGAGGCCATCACAGCCAAAAACAGAGCTCGGGAGCCCATTTTCGTTGGCAGAGCCCTCAGGCCCTCCACAGATGCCCCCGACATGAGTGACGTTGAGCTGGCCACATGCCCCCCCAGCCACGCCCCCCTCAGGTCAAACACAACCCTGATGCGGCCCTCAGTGAAATCAAGTTTGACACCCCTGGTGTAGGTTCCCCTGCTTGGGTGAGGAGGGGGTCCCTTCCAACTCTGTTAATCTGTTATTGTCACCCATAATCCTTCTCTTCGTTAGGCTAAAACTACTTACTTCCCTTAGCCATCGATCATACAATTTAGCCTCCAGAGCCCTGATCATCTGGGTTGCTCTTCTCTGCATACTTTCTAGGGCCTGAGCATTATTCCCCGGTTATTTTTCTGTGTTTCATGATATCATCAGCCCAGAGGTGGGTTCCTGCCGGTGCGGTTAATAGCTGTTGTTCTGCGCAGAGCCTAAGACGCTGCTGCCGTTCGTGGCGCGGGAGCTTTCCCCGGGCGCTTTCCCCACCTGCATGGACACCGCCAATTGCGTTCTTTTGCCCTCTGCGCATGCAGAACACTTTGCGCATGCGCAGAGGGCAAAAGAATGCAAATGGCGGCGTCCATGCGGGCGGCGGCAGCGCCCAGGGAAAGCCCCCACGCCGCGAACGGCAGCAGCGTCTTCGGCTCTGTGCCGAACAACAGCTATTAACCGCACCGGCAAAAACAGGCAGGAACCCACCTCTGCATCAGCCTGATTAACACAACATTTCGCCTCTTTCAGCCACTGAGGTCTCCTTGCCTAGTTTAGATGACAGGCAGAGATGCTGAGGGGGATTCCATTCACCACGTACCATCTGCCACATCTTCACGATTAGGCCGTCAAGACACACCAATAATTCTCCTCAATAATCATTCATTTGGGAAGGAATTGACAAACTGATGCAAAAAAGAGTGCAAGCATAAGGGACAGTTGAGGGAACTAGGTATGTCTTGCCTAACGAAGATAAGGACTAGGAGATGACACGTCTTCCAATATTTGAGGGGCTGCCACAAAGAAGAGGGAGGGTCAACCTATTCATAGAATCAAAATCACGTGCAATATTAGTTGTTGTTGCTGTTGTTAGTTGCGAAGTCATGTCCGACCCATCGTGACCAGTGGTGGGATTTTTTTTTATACTACCGGTTCTGTGGGCGTGTCTTGGTGGGCTTGGCTTGGCTTGGTGGGCGTGGCTTGGTGGGCATGACAGGGGAAGGATACGGTAAAATCTCCATTCCCTCCCCACTCCAGGGGAAGGATACTGTACAATCTCCATTCCCTCCCCACTCCAGGGGAAGGATACTGTACAATCTCCATTCCCTCCCCACTCCAGGGGAAGGATACTGCAAAATCCCCATTCCCTCCCCACTCCAGGGGAAGGATACTGTACAATCTCCATTCCCTCCCCACTCCAGGGGAAGGATACTGCAAAATCTCCATTCCCACCCCACTCCAGGGGAAGGATACTGCAAAATCTCCATTCCCACCCCACTCCAGGGAAGGATACTGCAAAATCTCCATTTCCTCCCCACTCCTGGGGGAAGGATACTGCAAAATCCCCATTTCCTCCCCACTCCAGTGGAAGGATACTGCAAAATCCCCATTTCCTCCCGATCAGCTGGGACTCGGGAGGCAGAGAATAGATGGGGGCGGGGCAAGTCAGAGGTAGTATTTACCGGTTCTCCGAACTGCTCAAAATTTCTGCTACCGGTTCTCCAGAGCTGGTCAGAACCTGCTGAAACCCATATCTGATCGCAACCCCATGGACAACGTTCCTCCAGGCCTTCCTATTCTCTAACATCCTCTGGAGTCCATTTAAGCTAAGGTGACCAGACATCCCGCTTTTGGTGGGACAGTCCTGCTTTTTAATAATTTGTCCCGCGTCCCGCGTCGTTTCAAAAAAGTCCCGCCAAGCAAGTGCGGCGCGGAAGCCGCTGGTGGGCAGGTGGGCAGCAGCCCCCCAGGCGGGTATAGGGTCAGGCCTGCGCTTGGAAGGGGTCGCCACTCTCGCTGCTCTCGCTCCCTGCCTGGCTGCAGACTCCGCCTGCCTTCCCGAAGCAAGCGCTGCCGCAGTTCACTTTTGTTTCGCGGCGGGAGAAGGAAGAAAGTGGGCAGCGAGAGCGGCAGCCTCTTCCAAGCGCAGGCCTGGCCCTCTCCCCACACGGAGGGCTGCTGCCCGGCTGGCTGGCGGCGGCTTCTGCAATGGAGGCAGGAAAGAAGCAACCTAGAATTAAGGAGAAACTTTAATAAAGGACAATTAACCAGTGGAACAGCTTCCCATCCGAAATTGTGGGTGCTTCATCACTGGAGGTTTTTAAGAAGAGACTGGACAGTCACTTGTCTGAAATGGTACAGAGTCTCCTGCTTGAGCAGGGGGTTAGACTAGAAGACCTCCAAGGTCCCTTCCAGCTCTACTCTGATTGATTGATTGATTGATTGATTGATTGAAATGATTGATATTCTTCAAAGCATCTGAAGGCAGGACACGAAGCAATGGATGGAAGCTTATCAAAGAGAGATCCTACCTGGAATTAAGGAGAAATATCCTGACATTTAAAACAATGAATCAGTGGAACGACTTGCCTCTAGAAGTTATGGGTGCTCCATCACTGGAGGTTTTCAAAAAGACTGGACAGCCATTTGTCCAGAATGGCATGATCTCTAGATTGAGTAGTGAGGTTGGACTATCTTAAATCAACTGGCTTAATCAAGAGGTGTAGATTCACAACATACTAAGCTTGTGGCAGGGCTGGCATCATCAAACTGGATCATAAGTTCCAGTTGTCCAGTTCCATGGGGAGGTCCATCATAACTTCAAATGGTCACTAAATGACCGGTTATTAAGAGAGGACCACCTTTACATACCTATCCATGGTTTATGGAGGGTTTTTTTAGGGATTATAAGAAGCAGCTCAACAATCTGGACAGTTGAACTAAGAGGCCAAGAAGCATTATAGGGAATGAACATTTACACAATTATGGTTTGTTTTCACGAAAAACCTATATGGGTAGTCCTCAACTTACGACCACAACTGAGCCCGGAATCTCCATTGCTAAGCAGGGACAGTTGTTAAGTGAGTTTTGCTCCATTTTACGACGTTTCTTGTTGCAGCTGTTAGGCGAATCACTGCGGTTGTTAAGTTAGCAATCCCGGTTGTTAATGAATCTGGCTTCCCCATTGACTTTGCTTGTGAGAAGGTCCCAAAAGAGGATCACATGACCTCAGGACACAGCAACCGTTATAAGTATGAACCAGTTGCCATGCATCCGGGTTTTGATCACATGACCAGAGGGGATAAAGCAACAGTCGTAAGTGTGGAAATGGTCATAAGTCATTTTTTCAGTGCCGTTGTAACTTCAAATGGTCACCAAACGAATGTTAATAATGATAATGATGATGATGATGATGATGATGATGATATTATAATAATAATAATAATAATAATAATAATAATAATAATAATAATAATAATAATAATAATAATAATAATAATAATAATAATAATAATAATAATAATAATAATAATAATAATAATAATAATAGAGTTGGAAGGGACCTTGGAGGTCTTCTAGTCCAACCCCCTGCTTAGGCAGGAAATCCTACACTACTTCAGACAGATTGTAATTCAAGGACTATCTCTACCAAGTTTAACTATACTTGACCGAAAATCAAAGATTGGAGAATATCCAGGATTGAAGATTTACCTCATGATTAAATTACATGTTGAATAGCTAATGTGCTGGATTTATATTAAAAGCATTTGTGGACGGCAATAATATTAATTAGACTTCGAGAAAGGGAGTACTGAGCCAAACGTAACATTAAGTGGCAAGTTATCTCCAGACCCACAAAGACGTTGTGTAAAATTGCTGCAAAAATGTTTTGAAATTTTCTTTCTTAGCGAAGATGTAGAAGCAGCGTGGAAACTAGCCCAAAGCACCAATGTCTTTATTTAGTGTTTGCTGTTCACCGATTGAAGAAATTATTACGTTATGAGGAATATCTGTCAAAGATCCAGCTGGGAGTTTAGATTTAGAGATACAGTAGTTTCTTATGGAATTAATAATGTTTCATATTGGACCCTTAGGTTAATTTTGCTCTCCATTTTGGCTGCTAAGAGTAATCAGTTTATGGCTAAGCAGGAGCTGGGAAATTTTTTTGCACTAATAGACTTCACTGTCTTTCTCATTGGAGGCTCATGGAATTATTACAATGAATAATTATTTAGTCTTGGACCTACAGCGAATTACACCAACAGATAAGTGCATTTTAAGCATCTGGGATGCAATTTGTTCCTTTCCATCTCACCACAGAGACAGAGAACATTAAAAACCAATATATAGGCCTTAAAACCAAGGGATAGAATAAGACATCTTAAATACAAGTCTAATGAATTCATCAATCAGTCCTCTGCCTTTGTACTCTGGCAGATACTATTAAATTAAAAAAAAGACAATATGAAAAGTTCAAATTAACTTTCGACTGGAGAGAACAAATATGTTTCGTCTAATGAGTACAATGAAATGCAGAATCCTATATTAAAAAGGCGAAGATGAATTTTGCAAAATTCACCTTTCTTAGAAAACTGAGTTTTTACCAGTGCTTAGATTCACAGTGTTTCCCAACCTTGGCAACTTGAAGATGTCTGGACTTCAACTCCCAGAATTCCCCAGCCAGCATTTGCTGGCTGGGGAATTCTGGGAGTTGAAGTCCAGACATCTTCAAGTTGTCAAGGTTGGGAAACACTGGCTTAGAATCATGGGTGGGTTCTGGATTCTCCCGCTGCCAATTCGCTCAGGGACGCGCCGTGTGGGCACGCACGTGTTGTGCATCCACCCCGCACGCGCATGCGCAGTACTTTAAAAAAAGCTGTGCATACACAGAAGCAAAAAACAAGATGGCGGCGCCATAGGCACCACTGAGAGAACCAGCTCAGGGGCGTGGCAGGCCTGGGTCACTGCTGGTTCCAGCGACCCAGGCCGCCAAGTTACTACCGGTTCTATAGAACCGGTCCAAACCGGTAGGAACCCACCTCTGCTTAGAACCCTTTTTCATTCCGTTTATACAAATAGTCCTTTGACTGTCAACAGTTCATTTAGTGACCATTCAAATTTACAACGGCACTGAGAAAAGTGACCTTATGGCCCCTTTTCACACTTACGACCTTGGAACATCTTCATGTGATCAAAATTCAGATGTTCGGCAACTGACTCATATTTATGACGGCTGCTGTGTGCCTGGTTCATGTGGTTCCCCTTTTGCGACCTTCTGACAAAGTCAAGGGGGAAACCAGAGTCACTTCAACCACCGCGTTACTAACTTTACAACTATAGTGATTCACTTAACAACCATGGCGAGAAAGGTCATAAAATGGGGCAGAACTCAATTAACAACCGTCTCGCTTAGCAACGGAAATTTTGGGCCTCCATTGTGGCCGTACGCCAAGGATTACCTGTAGTTCCCAGGTATGGATTATTCCTTTAGGTCTGAGCAGACTTTGGTCCAATTTGCTTCGATAGGATTTGGACGATGAAAAACTGCATTTCTGCACCACGGGAAAACGGCATTGAAAGTGGTTTGTGTTGATTCAGCTGTGTTTGGGCTGATTTGTCAAAACCAAATACAGTGGGTGCTACAAATCGGCTTAAAATGGGATCAACGTTTGGAATATTAAACACAGGCTTCATATTTGGTGCGGATTCAATCGACAGGAGACGCTGTCTCCATCTTTGCTCCTTTTTGATCAATAGCTCGCTATGCTTCTGCATCATTCCTTCAACTTCATGTGTCTTCGATTTCTCGGTATTTTTGCAAGTCCTTACTTGCTTTTTTCCTTCTGTTTCTCCTTCTCTTCTCCTCTTCCTTCTCATCCTGCTTCTTTTCTCTTTCCTTCTTCCCCTCCCCCTCCTCCTTCTTCTCCTCTTCTTTCATGCCCTTTCCCTTCTCCTTCTCCTCCTTTTTCTCCTCCTCCTCCTCCTCCTTCCCCTCCACCCCACTCCCCTGCCCTTCTTTCTTCCCCTTCTTCTCTTCCTCCTCCTCCTCCTCCTCCTCCTTTTCCCTCCTCCCCTACCCCTTTTCCTCCTCTTCCTCCATCCCCTTCTCTTTCTCCTCTTCTGTCTCCTTCTCTTCTTCTTTTTCCTCTCCCTCCTCGTCTTCCTCCTCCTCTTCTTTCATCGCCTTCTTTCCCTTCTCCTTCTCTTTTCTCCTTCTTCTCCTCCATTGCCCCTCCCCTTCTTTCACCCTCTCCTTCTCTTCCTCTTCCTCTTCTCCTTCCTCCTCCCCCCCTTCCCTCATCCCCTTTTCCACTTCCTTCTCTTTCTCCTCTTCTGTCTCCTTCTCTTCTTCCTCCTCTCCCTCCTCCTTTTCCTTCTTCTCCTAACCCTCTTCCTCCATCTCCTTCTCTTTCTCCTCCACTCCCCCTCCCCTTCTTTCACCCCCTCCTTCTCTTCCTCTTCTCCTTCTCCACTTCCTTCTCTTTCTCCTCTTCTGTCTCCTTCTCTTCCTCCTCCTCTCCCTTCTCTTTCTCTTCCCCTTCCCCATCCTCCTTCTCCTCCTCTCCCTCCTCCTTTCCTTCCTTCCCCTCCTCTCCCTTCCCCCTCCTCTTCTGTCTCCTTCTCCTCTTCTCCCTTCTCCTATTCCTTCTCCTTTGATTTCTATCTTACTTTGCTATGCAGAGGGCACTCCATGCAATTTAAAAAAAACAAACAAACCTAAGCAATTGAAATCTGATAAAGATAGTTAACCTTCACTATTAATTAATTCAAACTGGAGTCAGGGTGACGGGGTAACCAGACTAAATAGGAAAGTCTTCACTCTTTTCATAAATCGGGAAAGGAGAAGCCAAGTACAAGTTCTGAAGGCACACGCTGCTTAGTTCCAGGTTGCTTCTCTCCTTGATTAGTTTCCACCCATTGCTTCTTGTCCTGCCCTCAGGTGCTTTGGAGAATAGTTTGGCTCCCTCTTCTTTGTGGCAGCCCCTCAAATATTGATTTCATTTGATTTATTGTTAGAATTGGAAGGGACCTTGTAGGTCACCTAGTCCAACCCCCTGCTCAAGCAGGAGTTCCTACACCATTTGAGACAGATGGCAGTCCAGTCTCTCCTTGAAGTGAGTGTCGCAAGTGTTGGGGCACTCATGACCTCTGCTGGCAAGCTGTTCCACTGGTTGATCGCTCTCACCATCAAATCATCATTTGATCAAATCAAATCATCATTTCATTTGATTTATTATTAGAGTTGGAAGGGACCTTGTAGGTCACCTAGTCCAACCCCCTGCTCAAGCAGGAGTTCCTACACCATTTTTTTATTATCATGTCACCCCTAGTCCTTCTTTTCATCAAACTAGACATACCCAGTTCCTGCAGCCGTTCTTCATATGTTTCAGCCTCCAGTCCCCTAATCCTCTTTATTGCTCTTCTCTGCACTCTTTCTTAGAGCAGGGGTGTCAAACTCAAGGCTCGGCCCTCGGGGTTCACAGATCTGGCCCGTGGGGCCACACTGGAAACAGCGACGGCCCGGCCCGTGGTGCCTCCTCTGCCAGCAAAAACAGAGCTCAGGAGGGCCACGCCAGTTTTCACTAGCAGAGTGCTGCAGGAGGCTGTCCCAGCCAAAAACAGAGCCTGGGGAGGGAGGCTCCCGGGCCACAACAGTTGCCCCAGACACGGGTGACATTGAGCTGGCCACGCCCACCCTGGCCACGCCCACCCAGACACACACACCCAGCCCCCCCCCCCCAGGTCAAACACAACCCTGATGCGGCCCTCCGTGAAATCAAGTTTGACACTAGAGCCTCCACATCTTTATTTAATGTTGCGGGGACCAAAACTGGACGCAGCATTCCAAGCGTGGTCTTCCCGAGGCATTGTAAAGCGCTACTAATGCTTCACGAAGCGCCACGAAGCTTTCCTCCCCGCCAACGCAACGCAGGCCTGATGGTCCTCAGTCACCCGCTGCGTGTGTGTGTGTGTGTGTGTGTGTGTGTGTGTGTGTGTGTGTGTGTGTGTGTGTGTCACGGTGTGATTATTGTCAGTTTGCATGTATATGCAGGGAGCTGCATCCCTATCTAATATAATGTTACATTCCTGAGCACGTGATTGATATGTTCTTGTGCGCATGTGTGCATTCCTGAATCTTTTCTGCCCTTCTTGCTTTGGCTTCCGACCGGAGGAAGTCGCATTTTATACCAGACATGTAATTAATCAGGATTTATTGTTTTTGTACCGAAATAAATATTTTAATTAGACTTTTAAACTACGGCTTTATTTCTAATGTCTGAATTCCGGGAGAAAGATCAAACATCGCCTCTGTGAGATTTATTCTCACTGCGTCAGTGTGTGTGTGAGATTTTTCAGCATTTCATTAAAAGAGAGGTTTAAAAGCAGAGCCCGGGCTGTGCCATCTCTGATTGTCGAGGTCCTTCGGTTTCCACTGGGCTGAAGGATTGAGATCCGTAATGGAGCTGCCAAGCCGGAGACGTCTTAATGACTGAAGCATCCATAAATAATTGAGTCCTCGTAGCGGAAGCCGAGCAACCTTTGGCCTCTGTATTATTCATCTCCCTTAATAAAATGTTCTGGTGGAACATGGAGAATCAACAAGAGTTTAGTCAATGCTCAGGACAGTGTTGATATTGGAACCGATTAATGTTGTCTGCTGGTAACAAATGATAAATGGCCGTCTGGCGTGGCGCCTGCAGCCTTAGATAATCATTTGTATATCAACTAAGGGTTCCTAGTAGCTTGCCACCTCGCTGTGATGTATCATCATCAATTCTTTGCAAAAGATGGAGATCGGTAAATAGCCACACGCTGCTGAAAGCCAACTAGATATTTATTTTGTGTGTGTGTGTGTGTGTGTGTGTGTGGAGTTTGAATTGCAAAGGTCAGTTATGCATATTTGAGCTAGATTGCTTCTGAGCTGCTTTTTTTTTAATAATAAAAAAACAGCCTGAAATTTCAAGATGGTAATTTAACAATATGGCAGGACTGCCTGCCTCCCTTCCTCTCTTTTCCATCCTTTCTCTTCCCTCCCTCCCTCTTCTCTCTTTTCCTTCCTTCCTCTCTCCCTTCCTTCTTTCCTTTTATTTTTCTTCCTTCTCCTCCCTCCCTCCCTCTTTTCCATCCTTGCTCCTTCCCTCTTTTTTCCTTCCTTTCTTCCTCCCTCTTTTCCTTATTTCCTTTTCTTTTTCTTCCTTCTCTTCCCTCCCTCCCTCTCTTTTCCATCCTCCCTCCCTCTTCTCTCTTTTCGTTCCTCTCTCCCTCCCTTCCTTCCTTTTCTTTTTCTTCCTTCTCCCCCCTCCCTCTCTCTTTTCCAGCCTCTCTCCCCCTCCCTCTTCTCTCTTTTCTTTCCTTCCTTCCTCCCTCCCTCTCTCCCTTTCTTCCTTCCTTCCTTTTCTTCTTCTTCCTTCTCCTCCCTCCCTCTTTTCCATCCTCCCTCCCTCTTTTCTCTTTTCTTTCTTTCCTTCCTTCCTCCCTCCCTCTCTCCACCTCTCCCTTCCTTCCTTCTCTTTTTTCTTCCTTCTCCCTCCTTCCCTTTTCTCTCTTTTCCTTCCTTCCTTCCTCCCTCTCTCCCTTCCTTCCTTTTCTTTTTCTTCCTTCTCCTCCCTCCCTCTTTTCCATCCTCCCTCCCTCCCTCTTCTCTCTTTTCTTTCTTTCCTTCCTTCCTTCCTCCCTCTCGCCCCCTCTCCCTTCCTTCCTTCTCTTTTTCTTCCTTCTCCCTCCTTCCCTCTTCTCTCTTTTCCTTCCTTCCTTCTTTCTTTTTTTCTTTTTTTTCTTTTTCTCCCTCCCTCCCTCCCTCCCTCCCTCCCTCCCTCTCTCTCTCTCTCTCTCTCTCTCTCTCTCTCTCTCTCTCCCACTGTGGAGATATTTGTGATTGTTTCCTTCATAAACCTTTGATATGCTTGTGAGCAGGAAGAGAACTGGCTGCTTGAAAATCGCACCTCTCCCTTTCTCAATCCCTCTTTCACACAGTTGTGAAGTTTTGCCAGCCCAGCCTTTAACCGCATGCTGATTTCATCTTGGAATACCAACACAGAAAAGGACTTGGAAATTCGAAACAAATGGGCTTCTTTGGCAAACACATTGCAGATAACATTGAAATCTTTACACTTTCTGGTGTACAGAGTCAGGATAGGAAGATACTCAACCATCTACTACTTTACTCCTACTTTGGCAGCTCAACTTTCCGGTCTGGTTTTATTTTCTGAAGATTAACAAAAAAGATCTGCTGCAGATAGGATTGCATTATGATATACCGTATTTTTCGGAGTATAAGACGCACCTTTTTCCTCCCTAAAAGTGGCTGAAAATTTGGGTGCGTCTTATACTTCGAATGTAGCTTTTTTTTCCCCAGCCCTAACTAGGTGTTAACATCTTCCCAGCTCTTACCTTGCAGGCTTTTTCATTGTTACTCTCTCCAAAGAATGTTTTTCCAGCCCTAAGTCTTTGCAGGGTTTTTTTCATTGCTCTACTTGCTCCGAATAAGTTTTTTTCTAGCACTAACCAGGTGCTAACTATCTTCCCAGCTCTTACTGGCTTGCAGGCTCTTTCATTGTTACTCTCTCAGAAGAAGGTTTTTTTAAGTCCTAACCAGGGGATAAAATAATGTGCTGAAGCTGACCAGACTAAGGATGCTAGCCAGATGAATACCTGGTAGGCAGATTGTTTCCCCCTATTTTCCTCCCCAAAAACTAAGGTGCATCTTATACTCCGAAAAATACGGTATGTTTAACAAATGCCCAAGATCTCTAAGAGATTTTTTTCTCATTTGGGTTTAAGCGGTCAGAATCTCCATTGCTTTACAGGAGGAGTCTCCAAACTTGGCAGCTTTAAGACTTGTAGACTTCACAACTCCCAGAATTCCCCAGTCAGGTATGTCGGCTGGGGAACTCTGGGAGTTGAAGTCCACAGGGTCTTTAAAGTTGCCAAAACTGAACACCCCTGAGATAGAGGGACAGAGTTGATTCAAAACTATAAGAGTTGCCAATAAGGGTCTGGGTTCCTGCCGGTTCAGAATGGTTCTTTAGAACCGGTAGCGGGAATTTCCCCCCGCTCGCCAAACCGGCAGCGAAGGCCGGCTGGACACGCCCCCGAACCGGTCCTCCGGCTTGAAATCCATCCACCGAAGCCAAATTTAGGGGAAAATAATGCTCTGCGCATGCACAAAGCCTCCTGCGCATGCGCAGACCAGTTTAACCCGGGAGCGATGGGGTGGCGCGTGCGAGCGTAGTGAGCAAAATGTGCACTTCCGGCGCGACCCCGAACCGGTAGGAAAGGTAAGTAGAACCCACCGCTGGTCTAGGTTTGAAAGCTGGAGAACCTTACAGGCTGCTCCAGATGTTAAACCAAAGATCTCATCGTAGGCCAGGAAGGAAAGAGGAAGAGGAAGATGAGTGAAGTCAGATCTGGAATTGGACAGAAAGGAATTAAGAACATGAAGGCTTCTACAACAGTCCCAGTTGCTAGAAGAGTTTGTCCAAGGCCATGGCTGTTCGCACGAGCCCTGTACTTACCTGGCATCCAAAACAGGCAGCGTGGAGACTCCTGGGAGGGAGGGATGTTGTGGGTGGGGCCAGCCAAAAATCAGCTGGCCGATGCGCGCTGGAGCTGAGCTAGGGCAACGGCTAACGTGCCCGCAGATATGGCTCCGCGTGCCACCTGTGGCACACATGCCATAGGTTTGCCATCACGGCTATGGGTCGTCCTTGACTTACAACAGTACATTTAGTGACCATTCAAAGTTACAACAGCTCTGGAAAAAGTGACTTATGACCGTTTTCCCCACTTACGACCGTTGCAGCATCCCCGTGGTCACGTGATCAGAATTTAGATTCTTGGCAACTGACTCGCATTTATGATGGTTGCAGTGTCCCCGGGGTCACGATGGTAGGCTTTTTAATTTTCCACTTGGTTATCAGCCCTTAATACAGATAATCCTTGACTTACAACAGTCCGTTTAGTGACCATTCAAAGTTACGTTGGCAGTGAAAAAAGTGACTTACGACCATTTTTCACACTTACGACCGTTGATGAAAATTTGAATGCTTGGTTCTTATTTATGATGGTTGTAGTGTTTCTTGGGGGGGTCACCTGATCCCCTTTTGTGACCTTCTGACAAGCAAAGCCAATGGGGACATCCAGATTCACTTAACAACTAACTTAACGAATGCAATGGTTCACTTAACAACTGCGGCAGGAAAAGTCGTAAAATGGGGGCAAAACTGACTGAACAAATGTTTCCCTTAGCAACATAAATCTGGGGCTCATTTGTGTCCATAACTTGAGGACTGCAGTGTCACGGTGTGAATATTGTCAGTTGTATGTCTATGCAGGGTGATGCATCCCTATTCTAATATTATGGTACATTCCAATACAAGCAGAACACGTGATGTGATCTTGTACGCATGTGTGCATTCCTGATTCTCCATTAACTTTCTTCTGCCTTTAGCTCTTGACCTGAACGGTCGCGTTTCTTAGCAAAGATGTAATTATTCAGGATTTATTGTTTTTGTACTGAAATAAATATTTCTATTAGACTTTTAATCTCGGTTTTATTTCTAACTGTCTGGATTCCAAGTAAAGATCTAAATCGCCTCTATGAGATTTATTCTCATTCTCACATGCAGGCATGTCACTCATTTTTTCTCCGATTTTTCCCTTCGCTCTTCATTCTTCAAAGTCCCTCCCTGCTTCCTCCTGTTTTTACAAAATTGCACTTCGATGCCGGAAGTAGCCTCCATTTGCTGCAGAGGGACAATTATGCAACCTTGTTGATTCCAGAAGACACCGGAGGTTCTCTGGTAGAAATAGGGAAAATTTTCCCTGATGCAATAACTCCGTAATAGAAGAGTCGGGCGTATTACAGCTCTCTTACCAGGGCCAGGCGCTTACAAATCCCATCCGTGTGGTAGCCTTCAAATAATCTTTCATGGACCGAGCGAGAACGGAGTATCTCACCGTGAGCTGATCTCGGCATTGCGAAACGAGGAGGACGAGACACCGAAGGGGTAAAACACACACACACACACACACACACACACACACACACACACACACACAAACAAGAGAGAAGAAAATAGCCAGGACATACACATTTCTTGAAATGGAAACCATTCCTGGTTTTAGGAAGGCCGTTACAGCACGGTTATTCCAAAGGCTCTTGCACTGTGCAATGTTGTGATTGTGTTTCCTTTGGTAAGGAAAGCAAGGTGTCTGTGATTTTGAGTCGCACCGGTGAGTGTTCTCGCTGCTACATTCGGGTTGTGTAATGTCACCGATTTGTGATCTTATTGTTGTATTGTCGATTGTTTTTAAGGTGGTTTGCAGAGGTTGGAATGTATGGGGCTTAGATTCTCGGCCGTCCGGGTCACGGTTGTCCCAAAGGTGCTTTTTCAAGACACAACTGGACTTCTTTTGTGTGTTTTTTTCTTGAAGACCTTTCGCTTCTCATCCAAGAAGCTTCTTCAGTTCTGAATGAATGACGGAGAACGGAAGGATTTGTATTCCTTGCGGTCATCTGGTTGTTAGTACTCCCTCTGAGGGTCGTTGAGGCCACTTGGAGGTTTACCTGTGTCCTCAGGGTCACCTGCGTAATGCAAATGGGTGTGGAGCCTTCTTCAAACTGCTGAAAGGACCGTGTTGTAAACAGGAGATGGGTGGTGTCGTATCCCTCTCCCCTCTGTTGAGAGGGGGCTGTTCAATTTTAACGTAGATGGCCTCTTTGACCCCACTTTCAAACCAGCGGTCCTCTCTGTAGAGACCACCTATGTTAAAATTTAACATCTCTCTCTCAATCTAATTTCTGCAGAGATGATATTCCAAAGGGAGGGAACATCTAAAGTGTTTCTAAGTTAGGACAAAAAGTTATATGTAGACAGACAGTGATAGAGAGATAGAGAAATATAAGATAGAGAAATAGATGACAGACAGACAGATACATAGAAGATAGATAAATAGATGGTGATGCACAGGTAGGTAGGTGGGGGAGAGAGGGACAGGGAGAGAGAGAGAGAAATAGAAGAGAAATAGATGATGATGGATGGATGGATGGATGGATGGATGGATGGATGGATGGATGGATGGATGGATGGATGGATGGATGGATAGATAGATAGATAGATAGATAGATATACAGACAGACACATAGAAGATAGAGAAGTAGATGGTGATAGGGAGAGAGAAGAGAAGAGAAGAGAAGAGAAGAGAAGAGAAGAGAAGAGAAGAGAAGAGAAGAGATGATAGATGGATGGATGGATGGATAGATAGATGCTGTGAGCCGCCCAGAGTCCCCAGGGAGTGGGTGGCATAGAAATCCATTAAATTAAATTAAATTAAATTAAATTAAATTAAATTAAATTAAATTAAATTAAATTAAATTAGATAGATAGATAGATAGATAGATAGATAGATAGATAGATAGATAGATAGATAGATAGATAGATAGATAGATAGATAGATAGATAGATACAGGCAGACAGACAGACAGACAGACAGATGATAGATAGGGAGAGAGAGAAAGAGAAAGAGAAATAGATGATAGAAGATGGATGGATGGATGGATGGATGGATGGATGGATGGATGGATGGATAGATAGATAGATAGATAGATGATAGATAGATAGATAGATAGATAGATAGATAGATAGATAGATAGATAGATAGATACAGGCAGACAGACAGACAGACAGATGATAGATAGGGAGAGAGAGAAAGAGAAAGAGAAATAGATGATAGAAGATGGATGGATGGATGGATGGATGGATGGATAGATAGATAGATAGATAGATAGATAGATAGATAGATAGATAGATAGATAGATAGATAATATAGAGATATTGCAATAGCAGGAGCTCTTTACTGCAGAACGGATAATTTATAATTTATTTATTTCATAGATGTATTATTCATATCTCATCCAAAAAGTAGCTTAATAAATGCTTCAGAACCATGTCCTTCTGCATTTAGCTAAACTAATCCCCAGTTAAGCATAGAACTGATTTGTTCCATTTTTTAAAAAGACAACAACAATAATACTGCTTATCCTAGTATGTACCTCCAAGGAGTCCAGAATATTAAAATACCCTTTCTCAATTTTTGAAATGCAATAAAACGTGCAAAAGCTATAAGCCAGGTGGCCAGGAATCCTGGTGAATTAGGGTAATAAAAATTAGAATTAATAATTTATCAAATGTATATGCCCAGGGACGGTGGGAGATATATGAAATGTTTAA
Source organism: Diadophis punctatus similis (assembly GCA_023053685.1). Taxonomy (NCBI): domain Eukaryota; kingdom Metazoa; phylum Chordata; class Lepidosauria; order Squamata; family Dipsadidae; genus Diadophis; species Diadophis punctatus. The sequence continues at coordinate 5,265,233 of JALIGW010000036.1, read as the reverse complement.
AACAGCGGAAACACCCATAAACAAGAAGGTAGCAGGGTGAAAAAGCAACCAGGAACAAGTGAAGACAACCTAACATACAGGTAATCCTTCACTTGTGATCGCAATTGGAACTAGAATCAGTCACTAAGTGTGGTAGTCGTTAAGCGAATCATGCCTGGTTTTGCAACCTTCTCTCCTTGATTAGTTTCCATTGTTTCTTGTCCTGCCTTCAGGTGCTTTGGAGAATAGCTTGACTCCCTCTTCTTTGTGGCAACCCCTGAGATATTGGAACACTGCTGGGAATTCTCCAGAGGAACAGAACAGAACAGAATACAGAATGAATAGAATACAGAATGAACAGAACAAAACAGAATAGAATAGAATATGGAACAATAGGAAAGAATGGAATGCAATGGAATAGAATAGATAATAGAGTAGAGTAGAATTAGAATAGAATAGAATAGAATAGAATAGAATAGAATAGAATAGAATAGAATAGAATAGAATAGAATAGAATAGAATAGAATAGAATAGAATAAACAGAGTTGGAAGGGACCTTGGAGGTCTTCTAGTCCAACCCCCTGCCTAGGCAGGAAACCCTACATCACTTCAGACAAATGGTTATCCAACATCTTCTTAAAAACGTCCAGTGTTGGAGCATTCACAAGTTCTGGAGGCAACTTGTTCCACTGATTAATTGTCCTAACTGTCAGGAAATTTCTCCTTAGTTCTAGGTTGCTTCTCTCCTTGATTAGTTTCCACCCGTTGCTTCTTGTTCTACTCTCAGGTGCTTTGGAGAATAGCTTGACTCCCTCTTCTTTGGGGCAGCCCCTGAGATATTGGAAGACTGCTATCATGTCTCCCCTAGTCCTTCTTTTCATTAAACTTGACATACCGAATTCCAGCAACTGTTCTTCATATGTTTTAGCCTCCAGTCCCCTAATCATCTTTGTTGCTCTTCTCTGCACTTTTTCCAAAGTTCCGACATCTTTTTTACATCGTGGTGACCAAAACTGAATGCAGTATTCCAAGGGTGGCCTTACCAAGGCATTATATAAAGTGGTATTAACATAGACGATAGATGTAGGGCAGAAGATCATTTGAGAAAGGGCGTTGTATACTTACCTGAACGCCCCTTCTCGTGGGGCGGAGCTAACCTCCAAGAATGGGTTAAATCTTTTACTTCGGTCCTGATTGGCTGGAGGGCAGATTTAACCCATTCTTGGAGGCTAGCTCCACCCAGTATGGAGAACTCTCCAAGAGAGATTGAACTTTGTTATCTAGCAGGATTAATCCAACATTCATGTGGCCAGTCAATTTAAGAGCTAATATTTACATGAAATGGGGAGGAAAGCCATGGCAAAGCTAGACAGCATACTAAAAAGCAGAGACATCACCCTGCCAACAAAAGTGCATATAGTCAAGGCTATGGTTTTCCCAGTTGCAATATAGGGCTGTGAAAGTTGGACCATAAGGAAGGCTGAGCGCCAAAGAATGGAGGCCTTTGGACTATGGTGCTGGAGAAGACTCCTGCGAGTCCCTTGGACTGCAAGGCGATCAAACAGGTCAGTCTTAGAGGAGATCATCCCTGACTGCTCTTTAGAAGGCCAGATCCTGAAGATGAAACTCAAATACTTTGGCTACCTAATGAGAAGGAAGGACTCACTGGAGAAGAAGAGCCTAATGCTGGGAAAGATTGAGGGCAAAAGAAGAAGGGGACGACAGAGAACGAGGTGGCTGGATGGAGTCACTGAAGCAGTCGGCATGAGCTTAAATGGGCTCCAGAGGATGGTAGAGAACAGGAAGGCCTGGAGGAACGTTGTCCATGGGGTCGCGATGGGTCGGACACGACTTCACAACTAACAATAACAACATTTACATGATAGTGAAACCCACAATTTGGACTTTCAGAGCATTGGCATTTTGAATCTGATTGCTCCGGGGAAAATCGTTCGACATCCCTTTGATTTAGCCCTGTCATCCCTTGATCATTTTTAAATTTCAAACCATATTATGGTATGGAAGCCTTCAGGGTAAATACATACAAATATAAATACAAATACAAAAGTCTTCAACTTATCAACCATTCAGTTAGTGATCATTCGAAGTTACGACGGCATTGAAAAAAGCGACATGGCCGTTTTTCATACTTACGACCGTTGCATCCCTGCGGGCACGTGATCAAAATTTGGATGCTTGGCAACTGGCGTGTATTTATGACGGTTGCAGTGGTCCACGTGACCAATTTTTGGGTCCTTCTCACAAGCTACGGGGAATCCGGATTCACTTAAACAACGGTGTTACTAGCTTAACAACTGCAGTGATTCGTTTTAACAAACGCAGCAAGAAAGGTGGTAAATTAGGACAAAAACTCACTTAACCACTTCTCGCTTAGCAGCCGAATTGCTCAAATTGCGGCCATAAGTCAAGGACTACCTGTATATCTTACCGCCTTTAAAGCAGGAGGTGGGCATCTATGGCCCCTTTATGACCTGCGGACTTCAACTCCCAGAATTCCTGAGCCAACCCCTCAGAATTCTGGGAGTTGAAGTCCATAAGTCGTAAAGGGGCCATTGTTGTCCAACCTTGCTTTAAAGTACCAAATGCTGTGAAATCTGAAATTCAGGTGAATGTGGGTCCAGGCTTTTAGCACTATCTTTAAGTTTCTCATTTTTATGGCTCCTTTGTTTGCCCTGAATGGGGGTCAGATGAGATGATCTCTAAAGTCCCTCCCCGTTCTGTGCTTCATGTAAACTTTACATTTCAAGAGCATTTGCAGGACCGACTGGGGCCCAGTTTTCATCCTCCTTTCTTTCTGTTCTCCTCCCACATTTCCTTTCTGTCTCCTCTTCCCTTTATATGTTGCTTGGCGCCTCTATTCCTAATAAATGGAAAAGACACCCGTATTTCTCCCTTCCTTGAAGCTCTCCTTATCAAATTCAATAAGCCAAAAGTTATTTCTTACCTTGCATTCCTGAGCTAATACCTCCCAGCCTTTGATGCCCCAATCAAAGCACCGGCTGATAAGGATACCTTTGAAGTCGATGATGAAAGGAAGGGATGCCAGGCAAGATGAGAGTGGAGAATCTGTAATCAACTATTACGGTCTTGAAAGCGATGGCTTTGAAAACGGGGAAGACATGGTTTATTTATTTATTTATTTATTTATTTATTTTATTTGTCAAACATGTATAGTAGTAATTTGTATAAACATAAGTAAAAAGTAACGATAAAAGAGGACAATAGGACAGAAGGACAGGGACAGTAGGCACAGTGGTGCGCTTATGCACGCCCCTTACAGACCTCTTAGAAACGAGGAGAGGTCGACTGTAGACAGTCTAAGGTTAAAGTTTTTGGGGTTTGGGGAAGAAACCACAGAGTCAGGTAGTGCATTCCAGGCATTGATCACTCTGTTGCTGAAGTCGTATTTTCTGCAGTCGAGTTTGGAGTGCTTTACATTTAGTTTGAATCTATTATGGGTGGGGAGAAACCGACTCAGGCTCAACCCTTCCAAGACGGAGTGGCTGTGGTTCCCAGCGTCTCGATATAGTCAGATGATTCTATCTCTGACTATCGGGGGCGAGTCTCTAGCCCCCGCCAAAAGGGCTCGCAATCTGGGTGTCCTCCTAGATCCACAGCTGTCCTTAGAGGACCATCTGACAGCTGTGACCAGGGCGGCCTTTTATCAGGTCCGCCTGATACGCCAGTTGCGGCCCTTTCTAGATCGGGATTCCCTGTGCACAGTCACCCATGCCCTGGTCACGTCGCGTCTGGACTACTGTAATGCTCTCTACATGGGGCTCCCCATGAAGAGCACCCGGAGGCTCCAACTGATCCAGAATGCGGCCGTGCGGGTGGTTTTGGGGGCTAATTGGCGCTCCCATATAACACCCCTCCTGCGCGAGCTGCACTGGCTTCCGGTGGTCTACCGGGTGCGCTTCAAGGTGCTTGTTACCACCTTTAAAGCGCTCCATGGCATTGGACCTAGGTATCTCCGAGACCGCCTGCTGCCACAAACTGCCTCCCATCGACCAGTACGCTCCCACAGAGAGGGACTCCTCGGGGTGCCATCAGCCAAGCAGTGTAGGCTGGTGACGCCCAGGGGGAGGGCCTTCTCTGTGGGAGCACCCACCCTCTGGAATCAGCTCCCTCCAGACTTAAGAACAATTCATGACCTGTCCACCTTCCGCCGTGCCCTCAAGACGTATTATTTTTATCAAGCCGGGCTGGCGTGAAAAAGTTTTTGGGGTTTTTAAAATTTTAAGATTTTACTAAATTTTAATTGTATTAAATTAGGGCCACATTGAATATTTTATTTTAAATGTATTTTAATGTTTTTTACTTGGCTTAAATGTATTTTAATGTTTTTTTTACTTGGCTGTTCACCGCCCTGAGTCCCCTGGAGAAGGGCGGTATATAAATTTAATTAAACTTAAACTTAATTAAACTTATTACGTGCTCGTGTATTGTTGCGGTTGAAGCTGAAGTAGTCATTAACAGGAAGGACATTTTGGTATATGATTTTATGAACTACATTTAGATCAGATCGGAGGCGACGTAGTTGTAAATTGTCTAATCCCAGTATTTCAAGTCTGGTGGAATAAGGTATTTTGTTGTGAGCGGAGGAGTGAAGGACTCTTCTTGTGAAATATTTCTGGACTCTCTCTATTGTATTTATGTCTGATATGCAGTGCGGGTTCCAGACAGGTGAGCTGTATTCCAGAATTGGTCTAACAAATGTTTTGTATGCTCTGGTTAGTAATGTAATGTTGCCAGAGAAGAAGCTACGCAAGATTAGATTAACAACTCTTAGTGCCTTTTTGGCAATGTTGTTACAGTGGGCTCTAGCACTTAGGTCGTTGGATATGAGTACTCCAAGGTCTTTGACTCCAAAGGTCTTTGAGTTCTCATAGTTCTCACAGCCACGGTCTCAGGGGCAAAAAGGGATCTGGCAATCTTCATGGACCTGTACTTAAGCATGAGCCAGCATCGTGAGGCTGCGGCGAAAAGGCCAATGCTACCCTGGGGTGCGTTAACATGAGCATAGAGTCCAGGTCACAAGAAGAAAACAAAAAGTCCCATTCTAATGGGTATGGCCAGTCTAGAGAAAAGAAGGACTAGGGGCGACATGATAGCAGTATTCCAGTATTTGAGGGGCTGCCACAAAGAAGATGGGGGTCAACTTATTTTCCAAAGCATCTGAACGCAGGATAAGAAACAACGGATGGAAACTAATCAAGGAGAGAAGCAACTTGGAATTAAGGAGAAACTTCCTAACAGTGAGGACAATTAATCAGTGGAATGACTTGTCTCCAGAAGTTGTGGGTGCTCCATCACTGGAGGTTTTTAAGAAGATGTTGGATAACCATTTGTCTGAAGTGGTGTAGGGTTTCCTGCCTAAGCAGGGGGTTGGACTAGAAGACCTCCACGGTCCCTTCCAACTCTGTTATTATATTATATATTAATTTTGCAAATTTTTTTTTAAAAATCCAACATTTAGCACAAGAGACCAAGCTTGGAGGAAACGTTGAGTTATTTGCAATCCAGTCTCCAATGGCTTTGAATTCCTGTTCCAAGCGGCTCCAGAGGGTGGACAGTCCTTGAGAATTTTCTGTCTTTTTACAAGAAACTTAAATTGACTCCTGGTTAGTATTTGCTTGGAGATTGTAGAAAAGATGCCCTCTGCATGCTCTCTGAGCTTGGTTCTTTTCTTGCTGACGTTTCGTTACCCAAACTAGGTAACATCATCAGTGTTAGTCTGATGCACTAGCACTGATGATGTTACCTAGTTGGGTGATGAAACGTCTGCAAGAATACAAGCAACCTCACAGAGCACCAAGGACCCCACACTTCTCCTCTTCCTCCTCCATCCTCCATTCCACAAACCCCACTCCTCACTAGCACTGATGATGTTATCTAGTTGGGTAATGAAATGTCTGCAAGAAAACAACCAACCTCACAGAGCACCAAGGACCCTTAATTTCAACCCTGAGCTACAAATATTCTCCTTTATTGATGTCTCTGGCCTTCAGCCTGGACATGTGTGGTCAGCTTCATCCCTCCAGGTTTCTCCCTCTCCCTCTCTCTTTTTTCTGTGCTGATTTATGCTAGCAAATATTACTTGCTATCTCGGAACAAACGTTTGGCTCCAGACCAGAAAACATAAAAAGATAAGCTTTTGCTTCGGTAGTAAACTCAAAAGAATATTGAAATCAAACGAGTTCTATCGCCCCGAGGGCTCAAACTAATTACTCAACGGATGACCAATTCTTAAGATTTAATTTCAGGCCTAGGAAAATGGAAAACATTGGCAGGAGGGAGAGAAAAAACGGTGCCATATATCACACCTCCGTAGCAATAATATCCTTCTAGCCAGTGATGTAAAATTGGTCTGAAAAAAGGACCCATAGATTTCCAGATCTGATTTTTTTTGTATTCCCTGCCTTTATTATTTTTTTTATATAACAATTCAAGATGGCAAACATATCTAATATGGTTTTTCTTTTTCCCCACAATAACAACCATGTGAGGTGGATTGGGCTGAGCAAAAGTGATTGGCAGGGCTGTCTTAATGCATGGGCCTGATGGGCACTTGCCTGAGGGGCCCCACGAGCATAGGGACCCCATACTAATCTGTGTATGTTAACCCTTCAATGCACCTTGTATCATATACATACAGCAACTGAATGGCTTACTGAGTATTATTGTGTTTTACAAGCCTCGAGTATTCTTCAAATGTTTCTCATGTTGATCAGTTGCTGCTGCACAGCATGTTTTTAATGCTTCAACACCGATTTTGTTGGAAGTGCCAATAAAATAAATATACCGTATTCTTGGTCATGAAACAACCAAGAAAACAACCAAGCTCAGAGAGCGTCGTAGCTTAGCTTTCTTTTTGCTATCAAGCCCTGCTTTCTCCAACTTGAGGTCTTCAGTGGTAGACCCTCTCTCCTAACATCCCCATCAAGTTGGAAAGTTTATTATACTACATCCATACAGGTTACACAACGGTGGAAATTCTTGGTCTTGTGGCCCTGTTGAGATGGGCTCCATACCTCTTCCTCTCTCTTAAATAAGCTTTTTCATCGGGGTAAATATCTAGTCTCACCTGTATTAAGATGGCGCTCGCCTTCATTAGAGAAATCAAGATCACGCAAAGTATTAATACCACTTTATAATGCCTTGGTAAGGCCACACTTGGAATACTGCATACAGTTTTGGTCGCCACGATGTAAAAAGGATGTCGAGACTCTAGAAGAGTGCAGAGAAGAGCAACAAAGATGATTAGGGGACTGGAGGCTAAAACATATGAAGAACGGTTGCAGGAACTGGGTATGTCTAGTTTAATGAAAAGAAGAATCAGGGCAGACATGATAGCAGTGTTCCAATATCTCAGGGGTCGCCACAAAGAAGAGGGAGTCAAACTTTTCTCCAAGGCACCTGGGGGTAGAACAAGAAGCAATGGGTGGAAACTAATCAAGGAGAGAAGCAACTTAGAACTAAGGAGAAATTTCCTGACAGTTAGAACAATTAATCAGTGGAACAGCTTGCCTCCAGAAGTTGTGAATGCTCCAACACTGGACATTTTTAAGAAGATGTTGGATAACCATCTGTCTGAAGTAGTGTAGGGTTTCCTGCGTAAGCAGGGGGTTGGACTAGAAGACCTCCAAGGTCCCTTCCAACTCTGTTGTTATTATTATTATTATTAAAGTGAAACCGGTTACCTGTTTTGTTCCTTTAGGCTGCTGATAACAAGCAAATGGAAATTAGTTCCAGTTTAATACATGTTTCTCTGCCCAACTGTTTCCCATTATTTCTGGAATGGTTAATCCTGCAGTGAATAAATTTTGAGCAGTGTCTGGGTTTGAGAGAACTTAAAAGGCCCCGTGATTTAGCATGGTTGCTTCCAAAGAAGCTGGGCCTTGCCTATTTTTCTTACCAAATCTGCAGCTTTTGGTGGTTTTGAACATTTTTTTTATTTAAACCCATGTGGACTTCTGGGTGAAACACGGAAGGAATGTTTTAGTTTCAAACAGAAGAAGTTAGCCGAATTTATTCATCATGTTATTTTAGTTTAAGATAGTTGGAATTTGGTAACACAGTAAGACTTTTTGGGAGCATTTCATTTTTTTTTTGGTCTAAAATTAACAGATTAACAGAGTTGGAAGGGACCTTGTAGGTCATCTAGTCCAACCCTCCCTGAAATGAATCCTTCCGGCGTAAATTTGTGAAACAGGGAGTCCTTGACTTACAACCATTTGTTTAGTGACTACTTGAAGTTATGACAGCACTGAAAAAAGTGACTTATGACACTTTTTCACACGTCTGTTGCAGCATTCCCCCTGATCACGTGGTCATGTGAACTCTTGGCAACTGGCATGTACATATGCCAGTTGCTGTGTCCCGGGGTCATGTGATCCCCTTTTGCCGCCTTCTAACAAGCAAAGTCCATGGTGAAGCCAGATCCACTTAACAACTGTGTTACTAACTTCAACAACTGCAGTGAGTCGCTTAACAACCATGGCAAGAAAGGTGGTAAAATGGGGAACATTCACTAAATAACTGTCTCGCTTAGCAACAGAAATGTTGGGCTCAATTGTGGTCGTAAGTGAAGGACTATCTATACCAGGGGTCGGCAACCCGTGGCTCTGGAGCCGCATGTGGCTCTTTCATCCCTCTGCTGCAGCTCCCTGTCGCCGGTCGGCTCCACAATTGATAGGGCTTTCGGTTAGGACAGGTAGAGGAAAAAGGATGCCTCGCTAGGAGGAGACTCTATGGTGGGGGAACCGACTTCTGGTTAGCAGAGGAAAAAGGATGCCACACTAGGAGGAGACTTTATGGTGGAGGAACTGGACCTCCGGTCAGCAAAGGAAAAAGTACGCCGCACTAAGAGGAGACTCTATGGTGGGGGAACCGGACTTCCGGTCAGCTCCAGAATTGAACTGGGGGCTTCCGGTTAGGACCTTTGTGGCTCTTTGTGTGTTTAAGGTTGCCGACCCCTGATCTATACAGACAACCTGGAACTGACCTGCTTGAGCCAAACCTAACAACCGTGTTCCTTATTTGGCAACAAACATTTTGCGCTCCATTGTGGTTTGCAAGTCGAAGATCACCTGTAATTGGTCAAACTGTAGTTGGGGCTGGACTAGAAGACCTCCAAGGTCCCTTCCGGCTCTATTCTATTCTGATTCTAAAATCAGAGGCACTTCCCAAGATTCTTTTCGGTTTTTACATGGTGTAAAAACATTTTTTTTAATTCCAGAAGTAGGTAGAAAATACCCTTGTACTACTTCAGACAGTAACCGGGTGGAATTTTCCATTTTAAAAAAACAAACTAACTCTTCTTTTGTTTTACTGCTTCTTTTATAGTTTCTGTCTGCTCTGTGCAGTTTTAACAAGCTGTCGGTCCATTATGACTTCAGATTATTCTTTTGGTGCCTTGTTTTATTGAGTTGGGATAAGCTGTCCGGTGACTTCTTCCAAAGAAAGGCAAGGTTGGAAAACCGGTTTCTGGCTACGGTAAAATAAACAAGGCTCCCTGCAAATTTTTTTACTAGTGTGTTGAAATCTGCTCTCTATTTCCCAGAGGTATTCTTCTCACCAGGGGGAAAAAAAGAAAAATAGTTTCTATTTTTCTTTCCAATCTCAGGTGACTTCAGAAGCAATTTGAAGATGCCTTTTGATTGTGTGTTGTTGAGTCGGGTTTCTGTTACGAGTTAGCTGAGCTATGCGGTGAACGTTTTGTTAAATGACTAAGCTTACAACTAGTTGTTCAGCAACCGTTACAAGGGCAGTGAAAAAAGAGATTTATACTTCTATTACGGTTAATCGTCGACTTTACCAATGGTTCCTTAGCAGTCCTTCAAAGTTTCAGTCGACCTCCCCAGAGCTACTTATAAACCACTTTTGAAATCACAATAAGTGCTCCTATTATGGTCACGCAATGGCATTTTGGACACTTGACAATCTGGCCCATATTTAAGGCGGCTGACTTTCATGCCTAAAATGGGACTAGAACTCACCGTCTCCTGGTGATTGGCACAAAGTCACACAGCTGACTTTCATGCCTAAAATGGGACTAGAACTCACTGTCTCCTGGTGATTGGCACAAAGTCACACAGCTGACTTTCATGTGTAAGGTGGGGACTAGAACTCACCATCTCCTGGTGATTGGCCAAAGTGACCCAGCTGGCTTTCATGCCTAACTCGGAACTAGAACTCACCATCTCCTGGTGAATGGCACAAAGTCACCCAGCTGGCTTTCATGCCTAACTCAGAACTAGAACTCACCATCTCCTGGTGAATGGTCCAAAGTTACCCAGCCGGCTTTCATGCGTAAGGTGGGACTAGAACTCATTTCGGGGTGATTGGGTCAAAGTCAGCCAGCTGACTTTCATGCGCAAGGCGGGACTAGAACTCACCATCTCCTGGTGATTGGTCCAAAGTTACCCAGCTGGCCTTCATGGCACAAGCAGGACTAGAAATCATTTCACCTGGCTTCCAGCCTGTGCTTTAACCACTAAACCAAATTGAGTCTAGATTGCGGACTAAATTTCCTAGGAGGCCGATCTGTGTCAAAAGTTAGGAAAAATTTCCTAATTACAAGAGCCAGTCGCCGGTGAAACCAATTAGCAAGCAAATTTAGAAGTCGGATAGTCATTAACTGGAAGGATAAATTCAGTCAACCGCCCTGCGGGAGGGGTTGAACCCTGGGTGTGCATGGGAAAACCGTCAAAAAAGTCAAGATGGCAGCCCACTATAGGTAGTCCTCGACTCACAACAGTTCATTTAGTGTTGTTCAAAGTTACAACGGCACTGAAAAACGTGGCTTATGACAGTTTTTTCACAGTTACGGCCCTTGCACTATCCCCATGGTCATGTGATCAAAATTCAGATGCCTGGTTCATATTCAGAACTGGTTCATATTTATGCCGTGTCCCAAAGTTACGTGATCCCCCTTTTTTTGCGACCTTCTGACAAGCAAACTCAATGTGGGAAGCCGGTCTCCTTTAACAACCGGGTTATTAAGTTCTCAACCGCAATGTTTCATTGAACAACGGCAGAAAGAAAGGTCGTAACATGGGGCAAAACTCACTTAAGAAATGTGTCTCTTAGCAGCCGGAGTTTTGGGCTCAATTGTGGTCGTAAGTCGAGGACTACCTGGACTGTGCCTCCCCATCCTTTTTTCAGGCGTTGTGAAAGACCTCGGGGGGGGGGCGTGGCTTCTATCCCCTGGACATGGCTGCCATTCTTGACTTATTTGGCTCTTTCTGATGCCCTGAATTGAACTCAGCCTGCCTTTCCCTTCCTGTGGTTTGAAAGGCCTGCTTCCTAGATGTCCAGTCAGGCTGTAAATACAGTCCATAAACTAAATTCAAAAAAAGAGAGAGAGATGAACTTCAAATTGTTCCATTCCGTGATTGGCTTTAACCGGAGATTTGGCTTGCGCTAAGCCAGCTTTTAAAAAAATCAAAAGATCTCATGCTGCAAAATATTGATTTCCGGTGGCTGGTTTTTTGCTCTCTGTGTTTTCCTTTTGGCCTCCTCCTGTGTAAACGCCGCCAAGGCTCTATATTCGGGCGCCAGGATAATCCTAATCGAACGCTATAAGATGAATAAAATTGGGTTTGTTTTAAAAGGCCCCCTTTTTTTTTCTTGCAAATTGGTTGTGAGGAGGCATATAAGCCATATGGTAATAATGGTGACAGGGTGACAGGGACATTTAAACATGGCGAGATGTAACACCAATTTCTAATCTTCGACACTCGTTTGCCTTTTCTGTGTAAAGAACACCTCAAGAAACTGGAAACGCAATGCCGAATATTGGCTTACGTCTAATTTTATGTTTGAGTTAGACGAGATCTTAGCAAGTTCTTGGCTTACCATGTACCTTGCTAAACGTTTATATATGTTTATTTATTTCTTGGTTGGATGATTGATTTATATTATTATATTATATTATATTATATTATATTATAGTATAGTATAGTATAGTATAGTATAGTATAGTATAGTATAGTATAGTATAGTATAGTATAGTATTGTATTGTATTGTATTGTATTGTATTGTATTGTATTGTATTGTATTGTATTGTATTGTATTATTATATTATATTATATTATATTATATTATATTATATTATATTATATTATATTATATTATATTATATTATATTATATTATATTATATTATATTATATTATATTATATTATATTATATTATATTATATTATATTATATTATATTATATTATATTATATTAGTATTAGTATTTATTCACAAAAACTGTAATACACAGCAAACGAGATTTATATGCTGGATTTCGTATCACTATATCACAAGTCGGACACTTCCCAAGTGTCTAGGACTGTGTGATGTATTTTCGTATGATGCGCGCAGATCTAAGTACGGTGGCCTTTTGCAACTGATAGATCGTGATTTTATTATTATTATTATTATTATTATTATTATTATTATTATTATTATTATTATTATTATTATTATTTATTTATTTATTTATTTATTTATTTATTTATTTATTTATTTATTTATTTATTTATTTATTTATTTATTTATTTTATTAAAATTTCTATGCCGCCCAACTCCCGAGGGACTCTGGGCGGCTCACAGCATGTATAGAAATATATAACAGGTAAAAACAATTTTTTTAAAAAAAGCCATATTAAAATGCTATCCATAATTTAAAAATAACTTTCATTCATACCCCGCCTGCCGGAAGAGCCAAGTTTTTATTGCTTTACGGAAAGCCAGCAGGGTGGGGATAGTCCTGATCTCTGGAGGGAGTTGGTTCCAAAGGGAGGGGGCTCCCACAGAGAAGGCTCTCCCCCTCGGCCCCGCCAACCGGCATTGCTTAGTCGATGGGACCTGGAGGAGACCAACTCTGTGGGACCTAACCGGTCGTAGGGAGGTATGCGGCAGGATGCGGTCCCGAAGGTAACCTGGCCCTGAGCCATGTAGGGCTTTAAAGGTTAAAACCAACACCTTAAATTGGATCCGGAGACTAATGGGCAGCCAATGCAGCTGGCGGAGGATCGGTGTTACATGGGTGCATCTGGGTACACCCACCACAGCTCGCGCAGCTGCATTTTGCACCAATTGCAGTCGCCGGACACTCTTCAAGGGTAGCCCCATGTAGAGCGCATTGCAGTAATCCAGCCGTGAGGTGATTATTATTATTATTATTATTATTATTATTATTATTATTATTATTATTATTATTATTATTATTATTATTATTATTATTATTATTATTATTATTATTATTATTATTATTATTATTATTATTATTATTATTATTATTATTATTATGCAGCAAAAATATCTAATAGTTCTTCTTTCTCCTATTTACCTCATAACTGAGGTGAGTTGAGCTGAGAAGGAGGGACTGGCCCTAAGTCACCCAGCTGGCTTTCATGGCTAAGGCGGGACTAGAACTCCCAGTCTCTTGGTGATTGGTTAAATTCGCCCAGCTGGTTTTCATGCCTGAGGCGGAACTAGAACTCATCACTTCCTAGTGATTGGCCCAAAATCATCCAGCAGGCTTTCATGGCTAAGGCGGGACTAGAACTCTCAGGCTCCTGGTGATTGGTTAAATTCGCCCAGCCGGCTTTCTTGCCTGAGGCGGAACTAGAACTCACCATCTCCTGGTGATTGGCCCAAAATCACCCAGCTGGCTTTCAGGGCTAAAGCGGGACTTAACACGTACAGCCTCCTGCATTTATGGCACCGTCCTGTAGTCCCTTTACCACATTTTACCACAGCTTTACTGAAAACTGTCATTTACTTCCAGTTTTTGGCAAACCTGGCCCGCGGCATTCCATTATGATTGTAAGTCGAGGACTTCCTGTTTGTCAATAAGTTAGTAACACGGTCGTTAAGTGAATCTGGCTTCTCCATTGGCTTTGCTTGTCAGAAGTTCACAAAAGGGGATCTCGTGACCCCAGGACACTGCAACCGTCATAAGTATGAGTCAGTGGCCAAGCAGCTGAATTGGGATCACGTGACCATGGGGATGCTGCGATGGTCTTAAAGTGGGAATAACGGTCAAATGTCACTTTTTTTCACTGCCGTTGTAACTTTGAAGGGTCTCCTGCTTAAGCAGAACGCAGGGGTGAAATTCAGCAGGTTCTGACAGGTTCTGGAGAACCGGTAGCGGAAATTTTGAGTAGTTCGGAGAACTGGCAAATACTACCTCTGGCTGGCCCCAGGAGTGGGGTGGGAATGGAGATTTTGCAATATCCTTCCCCCTGGAGTGGGGAGGGAATGGGGATTTTGCAGTATCCTTCCCCTGGAGTGGGGAGGGAATGGGGATTTTGCAGTATCCTTCCCCTACCACGCCCACCAAGCCACGCCCACAGAACCGGTAGTAAAAAAAATTGGATTTCACCACTGGACTAGAAGTCCTCCAAGGTACCTTCAAACTGTTATTCTGTATTTTTAAAGAAGAGATTGAACGGACATCTGTCTGAAATGGCATAGGGTTTCCTGCCTGAGCAGGGGGTTGGACTAGAAGACCTCTAAGGTCCCTTCCAATACTACTATTCTGTATTCAGCTCCTGAAAGGGTCGGGGGATAATTTAAACCCGAATTTTATTTCTCGATGTGATTGCCTGCTGAGAGAGGGAAACTCCAGCAAATGAAATTTGCATATTCTTTCTCTCCTGTTCAAGTAATGCATTTTACTCATCCTGGCTTTCCTTATGGAAAGCCTCTTTTTTTAATTATTTTTTTTAAAAAAAATAGCGCAGCGTATGCGCCCATTATGAAAATTCGATCTGGAATAAAGTGAGGGTGAAAAGAAGGAAAGATAGATTTTAGACATTTGCATTTTTGTTTCCTTGCCGGAATCGTGGACATCAACTCGTTTATCTCAAAAAAAAAAAAAACGGGAAAAAAAAAAAACCCCAACCCAACAAAATCAGAAAACCTGAAATAAAATGTTGATAATACGCTGGCAAAGATAATATATAGGCAGTCCTCAACTTCCCACCACAGTTGAGATCAAAATTTATGTTGCTAAGTGAGACATTTGTTAAATGGGTTTTGTCACATTTTACGACCTTTCTTGCCACAGTTGTTGAGTGAATCATTGCATTTGGTGAGTTAGCAACACCGTTGTTACGTGAATTTGGCTTGTCACAAGGTCGCAAAGGGTGGATCACGTGAGCCCGGGACCCTGCCACCGTCATAAATATGAACCAGTTGCCAAGCATCCGAATTTTGATCAACGGTTGTTAAGTGTGAAAAGCGGTCATAAGCAGCGGCGGGTTGCTTTCTTACTGGTGCCGATGCGCTGCGCCCACATCTCCACACTTCGGGCGCGGGCGCGCTCGCTACATGCGCAGAAGCAAAATCTCACCAAAATCTCGCACACGCACGCGTCCCCTCAAGAGATTTTGGTGCGATTTTGCTTCCGCGCATGCGCAGAAGCAAAATTGCCCAAAAATTCACAGAAAAAAATGGCGACGTGCGCGATGGACCGGCAGACAGGGCTCCGGAGCGGTCGCGCGCAAATTGCGCAATCGACCGCTCCCTACCGGAGCTGTGTACCGGACAGCTCCGCCAGGAACCCACCTCTGGTCATAAGTCACTTTTTTCACTGCCACTATAACTTTGAACAGTCACTAAACAAGCTGTTGTAAATCGAGGACTACCTGTATTAAGGGCTGATAACCAAGTGGAAAATTAAAAGGCCTAAAAATTCCATTGTGTAAGTTTGAGCCATCATGAGATCTCATTTGAATTTATTGTTCGAGAAGACTTGAGTACAATTTCACACTCAAAAGGAAAAGTGTTTGAGAAGAACAGAAAGAAAAAAAATAGAGGAAAAATAAATAAACAATGAGTTGGACTAGAAGACCTCCAAGGTCCCCTTTCCAACACTGTTATTCTGAATTAAAGGAGTAATTTGACGCTTCTTCTACTCACCCCTTCCAGAGATGTTCCATATCTTAGAGCTTGATTTTGTGTGTGTGTGTGTTTGTGTGTGTTTGTGTGTGTGTGTGTGTGTGGGTGGGTGGGTGGGTGCGCGCGCGCACGCGTGTATATGTATATATACTAGAAGCTGGATACCCGTGCTTCGCTATGAAACTATGTGATCGGGCTTGATAAATTGACACTTAAAGCTTGAAAATTTATGTAGAACATGTAACTCCTTAGCATCAGAGTGTGTTAATATAAGGCAACTGGCAGTTGGAACAGAGTTCTTCTCAGATGGGGAGGGGAAGTAGAATGTCTAAACTCCCAGCCCGCAGGCCGGATGAGTCACGCACTGGCCACGCCCACGCCCAGTTTAGCAAAGGGGTAGCATCAGAGTGTGTTAATATAAGGCAACTGGCAGTTGGAACAGAGTTCTTTTCAGGTGGGGAGGGGGAGTAGAACGTCTAACTCCTTAGCATCAGAGCGTGTTAATATACTATATATGAATATACTGTATATGAAATACTAATGATCTGATGGTCATTTCAAAAAATCCTTTCTTAGCGAGCACCTAGAAGCCACGAGGAACATACGTGCCAAGTTTCAAGTTTGTAGGCTTTACAGTTCTGGAGATTTTGTGATGAGTGAGTGGTTTTGGGCTTTTTTTTTTTGAGACAGATAAACCCATTTATTCAAAGAAAGCATGGAACTGTAGCCACCCACAAATTTGATTTTTCTCCGCTTCGGGGTTATGTAGATGAAGCTAGGGACTGAGGTTTATAGTATACTCCAGCTTCTTGTTGAATTGTTTTTCTTAATTAAAAAACACGTTTAAAAAAAGAAAATCCGGTGGCAGAGAGCATCTAGTGGGAACCAAGGGAGACGTTGAAAAACATCCAGAAACTTGCTCAGTTGTTCAAAAAAAAAAAGAGGGGGGGCTGTTGTGGAAACATATGGGCTAGATACTTACTTGCGCGTTTTAAAATTCAGTTAAGATGAAATTAATTTTTAGGCAGTGGGGAAGAAACGACTTTGCAATAGGCAAAAATGGGGCAAGGGGAACCTTTGGGTTGACCCATTGATTGGGCTCCTTCTGGCATTGTTTTTCAACCTTGGGCACTTTTAAGATGTGTGGGTTTCAATTCCCGTCAATTCTCCCATGGCTGGCTAGGGAATTCTGGGAGTTGAAGTCCACACATCTTAAATTTGCCAAGGTTGAAGAATGAGGGTAACTCTTGACTTATAGCCCTAAAGGAGCCCTGGCAATTATAGTCGTAAGTCTACAGATTCATAAAGTGGGTCATCACAGGACTCAATTTTACAACCCATTTTAACACCGGTCATTAAGCAATGGACTTAATTCAGATTCCTACCCTTGGCCGAGCCTCCTACTCCTCCAGGCTTACAACTCTGCCCATTAACCTCTAGTTTTCCTCCTCGACTGGCTCTCCCCTAGCTATTCGCCCTTGCCAATGGGCCTCCGTCATTCTGTCCCATGCCCTTCGGTGCAGCTCATTCGCCAAAACACCGTTTGTCCCGGGCCTTTGGCTGCATGAGACAATTAGCCGCCAGCGGTTGTTAAGCAAATCCATTGTTCACTGTGGGCATTATTATTATTATTATTTTGCAGAAGCCAAAATACAGGCCGTCTTTGATTATATGACTACAGTTATATGCCTAGCATTTCTGTTGCTAAAGAATAGCACTCGCACTTAGATTTATATATTGCTTCAAAGGCTTTACAGCCTTCTCTAAGTGGTTTACAGAGTCAGCATATTGCCCCCAACAATCTGGGTCCTCATTTTACCCACCTCGGAAGGGTGGAAAACTGAGTCAACCTTCAGCCGGTCAGGATCAAACTCCTGGCAGTGGGCAGAGTTAGCCTGCAGTACTGCATTCTAACCACTGTGCCCCCATAGACATAGATGGATTTAGAAAATAGATTTATGTGATAGATTATAGCTGGAGAGATAATAGAGACAGAGAGAAAAATAGATTTAAATTGATAGATTGATAGATTGATAGATAGATAGATAGATAGATAGATAGATAGATAGATAGATAGATAGATAGATAGATAGATAGATAGATAGATAGATAGATAGATAGATAGATAGATAGATAGATAGATATAGAGAGATGATATAGGTAATAGATCGATGAGAGAAAGAGAAGGAGGGAGGGAGATGATAGAAAGATAGATAGGGAGAGATGGATGGATGGATGGATGGATGGATGGATGGAGGGAGGGAGGGAGGGAGGGAGGGAGGGAGGGAGGGAGGGAGAGAGAGCAATAGCAATAGCCCTTAGACTTATATCTAAGGCCTGCTGGTGACTTCACAGTGCTTTACAGTCCTGTCTAAGCAGTTTATAGTGCCAGCCTATTGCCCTCAACAATTGGGGTCCTCATTTTACCCACCTCGGAAGGATAGAAGGCTGAGTCAATCTTGAGCCGGTCAGGATTGAACTCCTGGCCTAGAGGTGGAGCTCTTGCCTTACAATCAGGAGGTTGTGAGTTCGATTCTAGGTAGAGGCAGATGTAGGGTCTCCTGCTTGGGCAGGGGGTTGGACTAGATGACCTGCAAGGTCCCTTCCAACTCTGTTAAATCTGTTCCTGGCTGTGGGCAGAGTCAACCTGCAATACTGCATTCTAACCACTGCGCCACCACAGCTCTTGATGATAGATAGATAGATAGATAGATAGATAGATAGATAGATAGATAGATAGATAGATAGATAGATAGATAGATAGATAGACAGACAGACAGACAGACAGACAGACAGACAGACAGACAGACAGACAGACAGCAATAGCACTTAGACATATATAACAATAGCACTTAGACTTATATACCGCTTCATAGTGCTTTACAGCCCTCTCTAAGCAATTTACAGAGCCAGCCTGTTGCCCCCCAACAATCTGGGTCCTCGTTTTACCGACTTCAGAAGGATGGAAGGCTGAATCAACCTTAAGCCAGTGAGGATCAAACCCCTGGCTGTGGGCAGAGTCAGCCTGCAATTCTGCATTCTAACCACTGCGCCACCACGGCTCTTCGCTTCAATTGCCTCAGCAAGACTCACCTATTATGTGAGTCTTGCCCCATTTTATGACTCACTTGTTAAGAGAATTGCTGTAGTCGTTAGGTTAGTCACATGGTTGCTAAGCGAATCTGGCTTCCCCACTTCCCTTGTCAGAAGGTCGCAAAGGGGGATCACATGACCCCGGGACTCTGCAACTGTCATAAATACATGCCAGTTGCCAAGCATCTGAATTATGATCATGTGACCACGGGGATGCCGCAACGGTCGTAAGTGTGAAAAATGGTAGTAAACCACTTTATTCAGTGCCATTTTCATTTCAAAAGGTCACCAGTGTTGTGCAAATACGATTCTGGCCGCTGTTAACACATATACTATGAAATATACATTCCTTTTATTGTATTTTTCGGGTATAATGCCCAACAGAAATACAGTATTTCCGGTTTTAAATCTATATGTTCCTTTATCGTTTTTTCTATCCAGGTGTGTATTTTAGTCCAATATTGCTCTTCTTCCATTCTAATAGTCAATAGATAATTATAGAATTTTTAAATTAGTTTCTCCTCTGGTCCCGTTAAGGTTTGATCCAATTCTGTTGGTTCTTTATAAAAAACCATATGTTTTAGCATCTTTATAATATCTAGATTCTATTTGTACACGCGACCACCATGCTAAGTCTATCCCTTGGCTATTTAATTCCTGTTTGTTTTTCAATTCCCTCTTCTCGTTCAAAATATCTTTGTTATCTTACAATTTTTCCCATATCCATCACATTTGGGTGTATCAGTGCCTCTATCGTGGCGAGCCGGACTGGTATTTTCAAATCGGAACTTTGGAACAGGTTCATTAGTCTCTTTCGGGTGGATCCATCCAGTGGTGGGTTCCTACCGGTGCGGTCCACTCTATAGCACCGGTAGCGGCCCGCTGGTGACGTCACAGTACCGGTGCTGTCGGTTGCCGATGCCTGGGCGCCGCCATTTTTTTAAATGCCTAAAGCTTCCCAAAGTGGGCGTTTTCCAAAAGCTTAACTTTTTATACTGTTAATTTTATACAGTTTTATACTGTTATTCTTTAGACGAAAACATTGAGGACTGTTAAAAGATACTGTTCTTTTAACAGTCCTCAATATTTTCGTCTAAGGAATCCATGACTGAAACCAAAAATGCTGTATGAGACTTGCTTGTCTTTTAACTATAGCATTTTCTGCATATAAAGGTTGCTGTGTTGCCGTGGTGTAACACGTACTTTGTATGCAAAGCTTTTCATGTAAGGTATAAAATAGCAAAAATAGTAGTAACATCTCTCTGAAATAACTAATATATGACCGGCAACCCACGCCCACCCAGTCACATGGCTGGCAAGCCACACCCACAAAATAAGCCACGCCCACAGAGTGGTAGTAAAAACATTAGGAACCCGCCCCTGCATCCATCATAACTTCAAACGGTCACTAAGCAACGAGTCATAAGTCAAGGACTTACCTGTTCCGTCATAAAGTCTCCATCGCGTAATATGCCAGCCGAAGCAGGGGGAAAAATAGGATTCTGTAGTCCTAGCATATAAAGCAGAAAGATGGATGGAGATTTGCACAAGTATTCAACCATCCATCATTAGATGTAATTTAATACTTAATGATGTTTGCAATCATCACGTCATGCTCATAATTGAAAATGAATAATTGAAATTCCAATTACAGCTGGGGTCAAGCTAAGGGGAAATCTTAGAACCCCTCATCAAACAAGAGTCCAGAAAGTTTTTGAACGGTGCACAGGAGGATGAGCTGTCCAATTATTAATTGAAAACAGAGCTTTTATAATTCTCCTTTGTGTTTTCTGGAGATACCTCTTTTGGAATAAAAGAGAAAACCAGGGGAAATATTTTCACTTCCTTGCGCTCAGAATGTTAAATATTTAATCGGAATTGAGCTGGAAGGGACCTTGGAGGTCTTCCAGTCCAACCCCCTGTTCAAGCAGGAGACCCTATACCCGTGGTGGCGAACCTATGGCACGCGTGCCAGAGGTGGCACGCGGAGCCATAGAAGCCGGCACGCGAGGGTTGCCCACCGGCAAACCGGAAGTGCGAAAAAACGCACTTCCGGTTTGCCGGTGTGCTGTTTTTTGCACTCCGGAGGGTTCAGGGAAGCTTCCTGAAGCTCCGGAATGCAAAAAACTACAAAACGGACAAACCGGAAGTGCACTTTTCCGCACTTCCGGTTTGTCCGTTTTGTAGTTTTTTGCATTCCGGAGCTTCAGGGAGCTTCCCTGAACCCTCCGGAGTGCAAAAAACAGCATACTGGCAAACCGGAAGTGCGTTTTTTCGCACTTCCGGTTTGCCGGTTTCGTCGTCCCAGGCTCCGGTAAGCCTTTGCGTGGGGGTGGGGGGGGTGCGCATGCGCAGGGGGCAGCATGGGGGGGATGTTGTGCGCATGCGTGGGGGGGAGGGAATGGGTGTGGGCATGCGAGCGCGCGCGAGCCGAAAAAGGTTCGCCACCACTGTCCTATACCATTTCAGACAAATGTTTATCCAATCTCTTCTTAAAGACTGCCAATGTTGGAGCACCCACGATAGCAATAGCAATAGCACTTAGACTTATATACCGCTTCATAGTGCTTTACAGCCCTCTCTAAGCTGTTTACAGAGTTCAGCCTCTTGCCCCCAACAATCTGGGTCCTCATTTTACCGACCTCAGAAGGATGGAAGGCTGAGTCAACCTTAAGCCGGTGAGATTTGAACAGCTGAACTGCAGCTAGCAGTCAGCTGAAGTAGCCTGCAGTGCTGCACTCTAACCACTGCGCCACCTCTGCTGTTGGCAAGAAAATTCAATGGGGAAGCCAGATTCACTTAACAAACGTGTTACTAATTTAACAACTGCAGGGATTCGCTTAACAAATGTGGCGAGAAAGATTGTGACGTCGCAAAATTCACTTAATAAATGTGTCACTTAGCGTTGGGCTCAATCACGGTGGTAAATCGAGGACTACCTGTAAAGCTTAAGAACCAGGAGTACAAACCTGGCACAAACAATCTTTAAGGTAGTTTTGGGGTTTTGAGATGATGTGGTTGGGACACTCGCCAAACTTACCCAGAATCGCCTTATCGGTAGCCTGTAAATTTAATGGATAAATAAACAAAATGGAGGATCCTCACAAAATCCCACATTTGCCAAATATTTGCTTCCCTCCTTGATGAGTTTCCATCCATAGCTTCTTGTCCTGCCTTCAGGTGCTTTGGAGAATAGGTTGAACCCGTCTTCTTTGTGGCAGCCCCTCAAATATTGGAACCAGTAGTGGGTTTCAGGAACGGGAGCATGCGGGCGCAATGCTTCTGCGCATGCGCAGAGCGTTTTTGATGATGTCCGGGTG
This sequence comes from Diadophis punctatus similis, assembly GCA_023053685.1. Taxonomy (NCBI): domain Eukaryota; kingdom Metazoa; phylum Chordata; class Lepidosauria; order Squamata; family Dipsadidae; genus Diadophis; species Diadophis punctatus. Next base: position 5,242,914 of record JALIGW010000036.1, on the reverse strand, counting down.
GGTGGGCGGAGCCTCCCACTGCCGCCACTACCAGTTTGCCCGAACTGGTAGCAACCCACCACTGATTAGAACCCTGTTATCGTGTCATCCCTAGTCTTCCTTTTCATTAAAAAAACTACATGGAAAGGCAGATTAAATCTGTCCTTCCGTTCAGGGTTGTCTCCAACGTGGCATTTTGGTCCTAATCAATTGAGGTGATTTGGTCATGAAGAAGGAGACAAGCCAGGGCCTTTTTCTCAACCTTTTAACCCAACTGTCAACTTTTCCAGACTTCCCCTGCAATCCGATTCCCTGTCGAGAGGGTTTAAAGAGCGCCAGGACGGGTAATAATGGTTGTCTGACTGACTGTTTGGTGTCCAAGCTCAGCAGATGGTGTCAAAAAAAAAACGGACCTCGGGGAGCAGAGTCAGTCTGGAAGACCCTCTCGGAGTTGTCCGCAGGGTGTCTTTGCATTGATCCATGTCTTCGAGTGAAGTTGAAATGTGTTGGATTAGGACATCTAATCCCTGATTGATTAGCGATTCTAAATAATTAATTGCCGTGTTCACATCATGGTAATGGTAGGGAGGGGGCAGAGGGCAGGAGCCAAATAAATCTTTAATAGGCAACAGAGGGCTCTTGACATCTGCCTAACGGGACCCGCGATGGGCTTTTCAGCCAGTGAAGTTGTCCTTTATTATTCGCTCGGAGGTCTTTGGCGTGTTTTGGGGTTATTGGTGCATCTATGACTAACCGATTCAGGCACATTAATAGTTCTCTGAAGGCGGAGGGAGAGAGGGAGGAGGGAGGGGGAAGGGAGGGAGGCAGGGAGGAAGAAGGAAAGAAAGAAAGGAGAAGGATGGAGGAAGGAAGAGAAGGGGACAGAGGAGGTGGAAGGAAGGATGAAAGGAGAGGGGGGAAGGAGGGAGGGAGGGAGGAAGAGAAGGAAGGAGAGGGGGAAGGAGGAGGCGGAAGGGAGGAGGGAGGGAAAAAGGAAGAAGGAAGGAGAGATGAAAGGAGAGATGGGGAAGGGTGGGAGGGAGGAAGGAAGGAAGGATGAAAGAGATGGGGAAGGAAGGAAGGAAGAAAGAAGATGGTTTGAATGCAGTATTACACACTAACTTACTGCTCACTGACAGCAGTTCGATCCCGACTGACTCAAGGTTGACTCAGCCCTTCCATCCTTCTGAGGTGGGTAAAATGAGGACCTGGATTGTTGGGGGCAAGATGTTGACTCTGTAAACTGCTTAGAGAGGGTTGTAAAGCACCGTGAAGCGATATATGTCTAAGTGCTATTGTGGAGGGAGGGAGGGAGGAAGGGAGGGAGGGAGGAAGGAAGGAAGGAAGGAAGGAAGGAAGGAAGGAGCCGTGGTGGCACAGTGGTTAGAATACAGTATTGTAGGCTGACTATGCCGACTGCCAGGAGTTCGATCCCGACTGGCTCAAGGTTGACTCAGCCCTTCCATCCTTCCGAGGTGGGTAAAATGAGTACCCAGATTGTTGTGGGGGCAAAATCCTGACTCTCTAAACCACTTAGAGAGGGCTGTAAAAGCGCTGTGAAGCGGTATATAAGTCTAAGTGCTATTGCAAAGGGAGGGAGGCTGGACTGGTGCTTCCTTATACAGGTAGTCCTTGACTTACAACAGTCTATTTAGCGACCATTCAAAATTACAACGGCACTGAAAAAAGTAAATTATGTCTGTGTTTCACCCTTAACATCCGTTGCAGCCTCCTGATGGTCACGTGATCAAAATTCAGACGCTTTGTCCACTGACTTGTATTTATGACGGTCGCAGTGTCCCGGGGTCACATGATCCCCCTTTATGACCAGCAAAATCCGTGGGGAAGCCAGTATTCCCTTAAGAACTGTGTTACTAACTTAAAACCGTGATGATTCCCTTAACACCTGTGGCAAGAAAGGTCGTAAAATGGAACACAATTCCCTTAACAAATGTCTCACTTAGCAACAGAAATGCGGGGCTCCGTTGTGGTCATAAGTCAAGGACTCCCTGCAGTTGAACCTATGGCCCGTCACAGTGTCCTTGTCGCTCATGATTTGACTTTTAAGAATAGATCCGGTTGGGTTGTAGCAACCATAGGACTGAGTTTCCCAAGCTGTGCAAGGGGGTTGGACTAGAAGACCTCCAAGGTCCCTTCCCAAGTTTGTCGCTCTGTTCTTCTATTGCGTCTCTCCGCCAATTGCAAGAACCAAGAATGAATCTTGCACATTGCAGGCCGAAGATTTGATTTCCGCAGGGTGAATTTGATTTAAATCAAGTCGATTTAAATCATGATAGAATAGAATAGAATAGAATAGAATAGAATAGAATAGAATAGAATAGAATAGAATAGAATAGAATTCTTTATTGGCCAAGTGTGATTGGACACACAAGGAATTTGTCTTTGGTGCATATGCTCTCAGTGTACATAAAAGAAAAGATACATTTGTCAAGAATCATGAGGTAAAAAACACTTAATGATTGTCATAGGATATAAATAAGCAATCAGGAAACAATCAATATTAATATAAATCGTAAGGATATAAGCAACAAGTTACAGTCATACAGTCATAAGTGGGAGGAGATGGCTGATAGGAACGATGAGAAGACTAATAGTAATAGTAATGCAGCCTTAGTGAATAGTTTGACAGTGGTGAGGGAATTATTTGTTTAGCAGAGTGATGGCGTTCGGGAAAAAACTGTTCTTGTGTCTAGTTGTCTTGGTGTGCAGTGCTCTATAGCGTCGTTTTGAGGGTAGGAGTTGAAACAGTTTATGTCCAGGATGTGAGGGGTCAGTAAATATTTTCACGGCCCTCTTTTTGACTCGTGCAGTATACAGGTCCTCAATGGAAGGCAGGTTGGCAGTAATTGTTTTTTCTGCAGTTCTGATTATCCTCTGAAGTCTGTGTCTGTCTTGTTGGGTTGCAGAACCGAACCAGACAGTTATAGAGGTGCAGATGACAGACTCATCATAAATCGTGATTCAAATCGCTAGTAAAAATGCTTGATTTAAATCGACTCAATTTAAAACATAATTTTTAAAGAGCAACTGTCATCTTTGTCCCGCAGCAGCTCCTCCTCTGACCCGCTGTTGACTCACCGGCAGTCCCAGTATTGCAAAATATACAGTCTCATGCCACATAACTAAGCTCCATTTCATGCTGAATAAACTGAATTATTAATGTATCTTAAATAGAAAATTATCTTTAGATAGATTTTTACTCCAAAAGCATTTTATTAAAATAAATTTGATCAAAATTTAAAAAAATCCGATTTAAATTTTTAAAAAATCAAATTTTTAAAAAATCATCAATTTTTATCCACCCTTGATTTCTAGAATCCTGGCTTTTACTTAAATAGGTGCAAGTGTATATTTTGATTTATTTTAGGTGCAGTTTCTGAGCCAAAAGCTGGGAAACTTCCCACCCGCTCCCCTCTCTTCTCGTTCATAGCTAAATCTCATTGTGGAGGAAAGGGGGGGGGGGAAGGCGGACCTCTGGTGGACTGTTAATTTTTCCTGGGCCACGTTCCAAAAGAGCATTAACCACGTTTGATGTATTCTTCCAAGGTTTGTGGGGTATGCTGAGATAAACAAAGCAAGCAAATGAGTACCATATTTTTCGGAGTATAAGACGCTCCGGAGTATAAGACGCACATTAGTTTTTGGGGAGGAAAACAAGAAAAAAAATTCTGCCTCTGCCTACCAGCATCCATCGGTATTCATCTGGCTAGTGTCCTTGCAGCAAACAGTAAACAGCCTGGTCAGCTTCAGCACATTATCGCAGCCTGATTCAGCCTGAGCAGCTGATTGGTGGGTGGATCAGCCTCCCGGAATACCCCCAATCAGCTGTCCCAAGCTGCAGGGATTGCCACAGACCACAGGGATTGCCACAGACCATCGCCACCCTCCATGCCTCGCATTTTTGGCCTCTGTGCCTCATGTTTTTGGCCTCCGAACGCTCCATTTTAGACCAGTTCCATACTGCGGGGATCGCCACAGCACATCGCCACCTCTGCGTGTCGCATTTTTGGCCTCCATGCATCGTGTTTTTGGCCTCCGTGTGTCAAGTTTTTGGCCTCCGTGCATTGCATTTTCAGCCTTCAAACGCTCCGCTTTAGACCCATTCCAGGCTGCAGGGATTGCCACAGCAGATTGCCGCAGATTGCCGCCTCTGCGTGTCGCGTTTTTTGCCTCCATGCATTGCATTTTTGGCCTCCGCGCATCGCGTTTTTGACCTCCGAATGCTCCGTTTTAGACCCATTCCAGGCTGCGGGGATCGCCACTGCACATTGCCTCCGGTTGCCGCCTCCACACATCGCATTTTCAGCCTCCGCACGTTGTATTTTCGGCCTCCGCACGCCCCATTTTTGGCCTCTGTGTGTCGCATTTTTGAGCGGTTCCAGATGGTGGGGATCCCCACCACCAATCCCCACAGCCGATCCCTGCCTCCTGGAACCGCCCAAAAACATGACGCACAGAGGTTAAAAACGGGGTGTTCGAGGCCGAAAACGCAATGCGCGGAAGCAAAAAACGCGACATATGGAGGCCAAAAACATGAGGCACTGAGACGGCAATGTGCTGTGGCGATCCCCGCAGCCTGGAACAAGTCTAAAACAGAGCATGCGGAGGCCAAAAACATGACGCGCGAAGACCGTTTTATGTGTTTATGGCTATGTTTTGCTTCTTTATATCCATTTATTTGTGCCATTTTTTCATGTGTCCTGTTTCCTTGCACTTGTTGACAAATAAATAAACAAATAATAAATAAATAAATAAATAAATAAATAAATAAATAAATAAATAAATAAATAAATAAATAAATAAATAAATAAATAAATGTCTGCAAAAAATAACCAAGCTCAGAGAGCACCAAGGATCCCGTAGCCTTCCTCCTCCTCCTTTCTCCTTCCAAACCCTCCTCCCTTCCCTTCCAGCAGTGATGATGTTACCTAGTTTGGTAATGAAACGTCTGCAAGAAAACAACCAAGCTCAGAGAGCACCAAGGAGCCCACATCCGATGAGTTTTGAGCCACTCACTGAGGCCTTCCAAAAGCTTTTAAAACCAGGGCCTCTTTGAATTTTCTATTGCAGCAGCAGCAGCAGCAGCAACTACTACTACTACTACTACTACTACTACTACTACTACTACTACTACTACTACTACTACTACAACAACAACAACAACGGGAAGCCCAGTTAAGAAGATCCTCACGTAAGGTCTTGCAATGAACCAAAGGGAAATTCCCTCTTTCCCTAAAGGCAGATCATGGTTCTGATGCAACAAAGGGACATTTGCACGGATTTCGATGGTTGCCTCATTTAACTGCTTGCTTGCTTCTTGAGGAAGGTTTTGCAAAGTAAAAGCAATAGAAGGGAATTGGTCTTTTTTTTTCCTATAGGAAAGATGACGATAAATTTGCACCATGCAGGGCAAGAAATTCCCCTCCAAATCTGTTCATAACAGCTTCATTTGCATCGCACCCTTGGTGGTGGCAGTAACCCACTTTCCGGATTTTTGCAGTGCCTTTGATCATCGGCTAACAGATTGTTCGTATTCTCTAAGCCATACACACACACACACACACACACACACACACACAATGACAAAGGTTAAAATTAACCCAAGGTGGCATGTGTGAATGGGACAATGACATTCTTTACCAGTCACTAAATCCTCCAATAGGAGCATCGGAAATATTTGGAAGGTGGAACAAACGCACCAGGATTTTTTCTTCTGGAAATCTTCTTATATAGCAATAGCACTTAGACTTACCGTATTTTTCAGAGTATAAGACGCACCCTTTTCCTCCCTAAAAGAGGCTGAAAATTTGGGTGCGTCTTATACTCCGAATGTAGCTTTTCCGAAGCTTTTTTTCCCCAGCCTTAAGGAGGTGCTAATGATCTTCCCGGCTTCCTACTCCGTCTTTCCAGGCTAGTTTTCATTCCTACTCCTCTGAAAAAGGTATTTTCAGCCCTAACGAGGTGCTAACGATCTTACCGGCTTACAGCATTTTTTTATTCCTGCTCCCTCGAAGTAGTTTTTTACAAGCCCTAAGTCTTTGCAGGCTTGTTTTCATTCCTACTCCCTCTTAAAAAGGTTTTTTCAGCCCTAACCAGGGGATAAAATAATGTGCTGAAACTGAACAGACTAAGGACATATCCAGATGAATACCTGGTAGGTAGATTTTTTTTCCCTATTTTCCTGACCCAAAACTAAGGTGCATCTTATACTCCGGTGTGTCTTATACTCCGAAAAATATGGCATATACTGCTTTACAGTGCTTTACAGCCTCCTGTAAGTGGTTTACAGAATCAGCCTCTTGCCCCCAACAATCCATTTAATTAAATTAAATCTGGGTCCTCATTTTACACCACCTCGGAAGGACGGAAGGCTGAGTCAACCTTGAGCCTGGTGACATTCGATCTGCCAAATTGCAGGCAGCCATCAGGCAGCAGAAGTAGCCTGCAGTACTACACTCTAACCACTGCGCCACCGTGGAGAGTCCTTGACTTATAAAAGTTCCTTTAGTGACCGAAATTACAACAGCACTGAAAAGAGTGACTTAGGGTGTCCACATACTGCTACCATGTCACTTAGGGGTGATACGATAGCAATCTTCCAGTATTTGAGGGGCTGCTTTCTTATGCAGCTTATAAAACTTATACAGAAAATGCGATTTATTTCCAAAGCACCAGAAGGCAGGACAAGAAGCAATGGATGGAAACTAAACAAGGAGAGAAGCAACCTGGATTTTAAGGAGAAACTTCCTAATAGTAATAGTGGGAACAATTAACCAGTGGGGTTAATGGTTCTGGCCTCCTGATTTGTGGCTGCTCCAACATTAGAGTTTTTAAAGAAGAGACTGGACAGCCATTTGTCTGAATTGAGCAAGAGGTTGGACTAGAAGACCTCCACGGTCCCTGCTAGCTCTATTCTGAATCGGAAACTTATGACTGTTTTTCACACGACCGCTGCAGCTTTCCCTTGGTCACGTGATCCAAATTCAGATGCTTGGCAACTGACATGTATTTATGACGGTTGCATTTTTGCAAAAAATGGGCAAAAAACGGGGGCGTTTTTGCCTTCCCCTAGCCCCCAGGAAGCTCTATCTTTCTCTCTCTCTCTCTCTCTCTCTCTCTCTCTCTCTCTCTCTCTCTCTCTCTCTCTCTCTCTCTCTCTCTCTCTCTCTCTCTCTCTCTCTCTCTCTCTCTCTATCTATCTATCTATCTATCTTATCCATCTATTGTATCCATCTATTGTATCCATCTATCCATCCATCATGAGCCGAGGTGGCGCAGCAGTTAGAGTGCAGTACTGCAGGCCACTTTAGCTGACTGTGATCAGCAGTTCAGCTGTTCAAATCTCACCGGCTCAGGGTTGACTCAGCCTTCCATCCTTCCGAGGTAGGTAAAATGAGGACCCAGATTGTTGGGGGCAATGTAAATATATACATTGCTTACTGGTGTAAACCGCTTAGAGAGTGCTTGCACTATGAGGCGGTATATGTCTCACTAATAAATAATAAATAAATAAATAAAATCTATTGATCGATTGATCGATCGATCGATCGATCGACCGATCTAATCTATCATCGTATCTATCCATCCATCTATCCTTTTCATTCCACAAACAATCCTTTTAATCATTAAATCCAGAAATCACCAATTCATGGTTATCCAATTTCAAGCCCAAAAAAAAATCCATCAAGGGTTTCCAGTCTTTGATTGAAAAAGTAATTATCGTTTCCTTCTTAATCCAAGAGAGCAACTTAGTCCTTTCTGCTAAGTCTTCACAGTCCATTTCTCCATTACGGGAAATTCTATATCCTTCCATCTTTTCCCAGAACCTTTTTTTGGGAAAACCCTTTCTACTTCTAATCAATTGAGCCATCAAGATTCCTGGCCGTATCAAACTGATAGCGGTAACCAGGGGCAACTGCCAGGGCAGGTTAAAAAAATCAAGATGGCCATGATCACCTGATTGAAGCCCCGCCCCTTGTTATGTCTGTCCCGATGCACATAAAAAGGGGGCAGGGCTATTGGCACAATTTCACAGGTGCTAGTGTGGCATTTTTAAACCTCTCCCTGGCACCAAAAGCGACATGGGTAGTGGCCAAGTGCAGTCAAGAGGGGAGGTCTACCCATTGATTGCAACAAAGAACAACCAGTTTCTCCTCCTTCACCCAACCCAACCTCAGGAGACCTTTTGGAGAATTTTCCAGTTCCTCCAAGAAGTCTTTGAAAAATTGCAAATAACCTTAGGAAGGAAGCAGAGATGGGCAAAATTCCCTCGCATTGCAATATTGAGGGTTTAGCGTTTGCTTTGATGGAATTTGTTCCCCAGATCGTACAAAATCTATGTTAGCTTATTGGTAATATCGTTTCCTATCTTAAGAATGAAATTGCTTGGGTAATTGCATTTTTCTAGCCCAGAACTCCAGCGAAGTTTTTACTGTAAATTCTTCAACTTCTTATAAAAGGAGGAAAAATACTGCAGTTCATTCAGGATTTTGTGGAGTGAAGAGTTCATTCATACAGCTCTGTGGTTTCTTTCTTTCTTTCTTTCTTTCTTTCTTTCTTTCTTTCTTTCTTTCTTTCTTTCTTTCTTTCTTTTTTCTTTTTTTTCTCCTTTCTTTCTTTCTTTCTTTTTTCTTTCTCTTTCTTTCTTTCTTTCTTTCTTTCTTTCTTTCTTTCTTTCTTTCTTTTTTCCCTGTCAAATCATTCAAAAGCTGCAAAAACTTTGGGAGAATGTGGTAGAAATAACTTGAGTCGACGGTGGGCAATGAGATTCCCTGATGCCTCAAAATCAATCTTGTGGAGTGATTTATGGAAAGACCCTCTGCGGAGTTGTATACTTCGAAATGATCGTCATAATTCATTTGTTAATGGTGTAGCAAAATTACGGGTTCCCAACTTGGAAAAATATCCTGTCTTGACAATTATATGGAGGGCTTGCAAAGATGAGGAGGCAATCCTGCAGACGTTCATACGGTAGATCTTGTTCGATTTAAACTTTTTATTAGTTAATTTAAGAAAGCATAAACTATAAAAATATAGACAAAGACGAAGGTAAAAGGGGGGAGGAAAAGGGGAAGAAAGAAACGTGTAGGGTAGAAGTGGGGAAAAAAGAATTGACTTCTGATTCTATTTGGTGCAATAGAATAAGATACAGATAGTCCTCAACTTATGACCACAATTGAGTCCAAAATTTCTGTTGTTGCTATGTGAGACATTTGCTAACTGAGTTTTGCCCCATTTTACAACCCGTCTTGCCACAGTTGTTAAGTGAATCACTGCAGTTGATCAGTTAGTAACCCGGTTGTTAAGTGAATCTGGCTTTCCCATTGACTTTGTCAGGTCACAAAACGGACCACATGACCTTGGGACACAGCAGTGGTCATAAGTATGAACCAGTTGCCAAGCATCTGAATTTTGATCACATGATCATGGGAAGGATGCAGCGGTCGTACCTGTGAAAAATGGTCATAAGTCACTTTTTTCAGTGCCGCTGTAACTTCAAATGGTCACTAAATGAACTGTTGTAAGTCGAGGCGTACCTGTATTAATATACAGCCTCAACTTTTTACTTTTATATACTGTAATAGTATATACTAGCCATTTCTATCTAATGAGCAAAACCCAACATCAAAGTTTGATTTATTTATTTTTTTGGGACCTCAAGCACAAAGTTCAAAAGTGGTTTCCAAGTAGAAACACAATTAATTGTGTTCTTTTTAACATCAAAACAGTCAATTTAGCCATGTCTGCTAACTCCATCAACTTTTGTTCATAGATTTTGAGTTAGAGAAGGAGATAACGTTTTGTGAAAATTGGTTTCCTTTTCCAAGTTGTGTAGAAATGGACAAAAGGAAGTCAAGGGTGAACAGTCCAAAAAAAAAAAAAGATCTGCTTTTTCTGGCAATGGATAGTGAATTATAATAGGAGATTAAACGTTTTTAAGTCTTTATTATAGAGAGAGATTTAATGTTTTGCAAGCTGCCCATAAGAATGTTTTTCTCAGCCAAGTACAATAAGAGAAACCAGAAGTTCAAAAGAATTGTCTAGGGCTGTAACTCAATTTAAGTGTTTTGAACCAGGCAGAACCGTGTGGGTTAAGCTACAGATGTTATTTAGATTGTGGCTGATGTGTCATTTTGTTTTTCATTTAGAGAAGTGTGCAAGATTCACACGGGATGGGAACACAGTTGTAGGCATTGTCATCAGTGCTCGTGACTAGTTTGGGTGCTTAGAGAGAACCAAGGACCTATAAAGGAAAGGAAAGGAAAGGAAAGGAAAGGAAAGGAAGGGAAGGGAAGGGAAGGGAAGGGAAGGGAAGGAAGGAAGGAAGGAAGGAAGGAAGGAAGGAAGGAAGGAAGGAAGGAAGGAAGGAAGGGGGAGAGAGAGAGAGAGAGAGAGAGAGAGAGAGAGAGAGAGAGTGAAAGAATGAAAGAAAGAAAGAAAGAAAGAAAGAAAGAAAGAAAGAAAGAAAGAAAGAAAGAAAGAAAGAAAGAAAGAAAGAAAGAAAGAAAGAAAGAAATGTCCCTACGGAGAGGGAAATTTCTGAGAATCAGATGCCCGCTGCTTAAAGTTTTATCCAAAATAAATAGATGGTGAATGGTCGCAAATAAAATAATCTTGCTGAGAAGCCCTTTGTAGACCTACAAAACATGCCGTCTGAAGTTCAGGATTCCAAAAAGATCAGCTTAGATCTGAACTGATTGGGAGTTTGATTAAAGAATCCGGTTTGCAAAATCGGGGTTTGATGGTCTCCAAAGCACCCGACGGATCTTTGAAGATTAGGCCCACTCGGAGAAATAAACTTTGCGATAATTAACTCGGCATATTAACTCGCTACCTCGCAGTGGTGAGGCTTGGATTAATTAAAGTTTTGGTAATGGAATGGGAAGATCTTCAGATGAAAAGGCTCACGGCATATTTTCATCTAGCTCTGACCTCTTTCAAAGTGTGTTTTTCGGGCTCCCTCGCAGGAAAGGAAATTCGGGTGGGGGGCATTTATTGGTTAATACATTAATAAAAAGCTTCGTTTCCTTCTTCTATTAAATTCGAGGCCTTCCCAGCTACCAACAGCTCTCAGCCCTGTTAATTACCATGGAAACCGGAAAGGCGCCTCCATTTTGTTTTTATAAAGGCCCTATTTATTCAGGATTTAATATTATTATTACTTGTTAGGCTCGGGTGCTTTCACGTTGTTTGTCTTTTTCATATATGTGTGGGGGTGGGGGTGGGGAACCCCTAACTTTGCAACTCTAAATGATTCTGAAAGCCAGCTCATATTTCTGTCATCACGCAGACAAGTCCAGCAGAGGTTTTGGCTGGAAAAATTGGTGGGTCCTGCTGGGAGCAGCAAATTCCTCGACCTCCATCCCTCCTTAAGAGAAAAGAGAATGAGAATTAATAATAATTCTTAGACAAATGGGAATCCCAGAAATTGTTTATGTCAGGATTGGTCATCAGCATTCTCTCAAGAACTCTATTGGATTTCCAGTTGCAGGTAGTCCTTGAGTTACAACGGTTTGTTTAGTGATCAAAGTTGCAACAGCATTGAAAAAACTCTATGATTGCTTGCTTGCTTGCTTCCTGTTTTCCTTCCTTCCTTCCTTCCTTCCTTCCTTCCTTCTCTCCTTCCCGCCATCCTTCCTTCCTTCTTTCCTTCCTGCCTGCCTGCCTTCTTTCCCACCTTCCTGCCATCCTGCCTTCTTTCCCGCCTTCTTTCCCGCCATTCTTCCTTCCTTCCTTCCTTCCTTCCTTCCTGCCTGCCTGCCTGCCTGCCTGCCTTCTTTCCCACCTTCCTGCCATCCTGCCTTCTTTCCCGCCTTCTTTCCCGCCATCCTTCCTTCCTTCCTTCCTTCCTTCCTTCCTTCCTTCCTTCCTTCCTTCCTTCCTTCCTTCTGTCCCGCCTTCCCGCCATCCTTCCTTCTTTCCTTCCTGCCTGCCTGCCTTCTTTCCCACCTTCCTGCCATCCTGCCTTCTTTCCCGCCTTCCCGCCTTCCCGCCATCCTTCCTTCCTTTCTTCCTTCCTTCCTTCTTTCCCACCTTCCTGCCTTCCCGCCATCCTTCCTGCCTGCCTGCCTGCCTGCTTGCCTGCCTTCTTTCCCACCTTCCTGCCATCCTGCCTTCTTTCCCGCCTTCCTGCCATCCTGCCTTCTTTCCCGCCTTCCCGCCATCCTGCCTTTCTTCCTTCCTTCCTTCTTTCCTTCCTTCCCGCCACCCTTCCTTCCTTCCTTTCTTCCTTCCTTCCTTCTTTCCTGCCTTCCTGCTTTCCTGCCATCCTTCCTTCCTTCTTTCCTTCTTTCCTGCCTTCCTGCCTTCCCGCCATCCTTCCTTCCTTCCTTCCTTCCTTCTTTTCCGCTTTCCTGCCTTCCCGCCATCCTTCCTTCATTCCTGCCTGCCTGCCTGCCTGCCTGCCTGCCTGCCTTCTTTCCCACCTTCCTGCCATCCTGCTTTCTTTCCCGCCTTCCCGCCATCCTTCCTTCCTTTCTTTCTTCCTTCCTTCTTTCCTGCCTTCCTGCCATCCTTCCTTCCTTCCTTCATTCCTTCCTGCCTGCCTGCCTGCCTGCCCGCCCGCCCTACCTTCCTGCCTTCCCTCCCTCCCTCCCTTCCTTCACAGTACAAGTAGCCCTTGACTTACAACAATTTGTTTAGTGACCGTTTGAAGTTGTAACAAAACTGAAAAAAAGTGACTTATGGCCATTTTTCACTCTTACGACTATTTCAGCATCTCCGTGGCCACATGATCAAAATTCAGATGCTTGGCAACTGGCATGTACTCATGACAGTTGCAGGGCCCTGGGGTCACGTGATCCCCTTTTGCGACCTTCTGACAAGCAAAGTCAACGGGGAAGCCAGGTTCCCTTAACAACCGTGTTACTAGCTTGACAACTGCAGTCATTCCCTTCACAACTGTGGCAAGAAAGGTCGCAAAATGGGGCAAAACCCGCTTAACAGCCATCTTGCTTCGCCACGGAAATTTTGGGCGGTCGCACGTTGAGGACTATCTGGCAAAACTGGCAAGCTCTAAATATCTTACGACACTCATTTCCCGTATCTTGATTCTGGATCTCAGCGATCAGCTTAAGAACGCAAATCATGTTGGGTTTTTTAATTAGTATTGTTGCATTTAGTGACGGATAAAGAGGGAAAACTGCTAAGCCCCCCTGAAGGCCACGGGAAGCGAAGCCCAAAGCTTCAAAAACAACAAAAAATAGCAAGCAGTAAGAAACAGTGTTTGGTTTGATAGTATGGGAAAGTTTGGGAAGCCCAGCTGCCTTCTCTGTCAAATATCCTGCTGTTGTACCCTGTCATAAATTAATCTGTATAAATCCATAACAACCGACTCTAAATCTTTTTTGCCCATCGTGCTTCTATACAGTATAACATGTACAAATCCCCATTTTGCATCCAGGTTTGTTCACCACGATGTAAAAAGGATGTTGAGACTCTAGAAAGAGTGCAGAGAAGAGCAACAAAGATGATTAGGGGACTGGAGGCTAAAACATACTAAGAACTGTTGCTGGAATTGGGTATGTCTAGTTTGGTGAAATGAAGGACATGGAAAGACATGATAGCAGTCTTCCAATATTTGAGGGGTTGCCACAAAGAAGAGGGAGTCATCCTATTCTCCAAAGCACCTGAGGGCAGGACAAGAAGCAATCGATGGAAACTAATCAAAGAGAGAAGCAACCTGGAACTAAGGAGAAATTTCCTGAGAGTGAGAACAATTAATCAGTGGAACAACTTGCGTCCAGAAGTTGTAAATGCTCCAATACTGGAGGTTTTTAAAAAGAGATTGGACCAAGCCATGGAATGAAAAATGTAAAGAAAGCAATCAGATGCGGCCTAAGCAAGTATCCTTAGGAGAGACATGATAGTAGTGTTCCAATATTTGAGGGGCTGCCACAGAGAGGAAGGAGTTCAAGCTATTCTCCAAAGTACCCGAAGGCCAGACAAGGAATAATGGATGTAAACTGACCAAGGAGAGATTCAACCAGGAAATAAGGAGGAATTTCTGACAGTGAGAACAATCAACCGATGGAACAGAAGTTGCCTTCGGAAGTTGTGGGAGCTTCATCACTTGAGACTTTCAAGAAGAGACTGGACTGCCATCTGTCAGAAATGGTGTAGGGTCTCCTGCTTGGGCGGGGGGTTGGACTAGATGACCTACAAGGTCCCTTCCAACTCTGTTAATCTGTATCTGTAGCCATAGTTTTTTCCCCCTCTTTTTTTAATGTTTTAAAAGTCTTGGATTAGCTCCCTGTCTCTGAGATATTCAGGAGGCTTGGACATCTGCAATTGCTTGGTGGCCCGGTGACAAAGAAATGGATGGGGTTCTATTTTTTATTTCGGTACTCAAAGCGGAGACACCAGGAGGTTAAGACCTTTGTGGTCCTCTCCCTTTTAGAGCACCGTGACTTCTTCTATTCATCAACCACGATGATGTGACCCTGGGAGTAAGAAGGGGATTATAGAGCAAACCTCAAGAAAAGGTTAACGCTGGAGGCCGTTGAACTGTGGGAAGGTCCTGCCCCAAAGTATTAGTTTTGCCGGAGGAATGAATTGGCCTAAGTTCATTAAAGCCGGGTTTAAACTCCGGTGAGAGGTCAATCCTCTTTCTGCCCACTTCATAAGTCACGGATCTATTGCATGAAAAATACAGGCTGGGATTTATTTATTTTAATTCGGGGGGGAAAGGGGAGCTTTCTGGGAGCTTTGAGGGCTCGGATGGGATGCCATCTTCAAAGTGGACAGGACCCACCCGGGTGACATTTCCGAACGGCGAATGGCCGAGCTGAGAAAAGCCCCTCTTGTTCTTTTCTTCGTCCCCACAAAAGGGAGACCGTCTGGTCCACTGAGCCTTTTATTTCTCTGCCCCTTGAAAAGACGCAGACTATTCCTAGCGGACACAACATTCCCTTTCTTCTTCGGTTTTCTCAGGATTATTAAATGGCCCAAACTGCCTTGCTGAATGGCGCAGAATTTATGTTGGCTCTTTAGAGCAGGAGTGGGGGATGAGGGCCCTTTTATGACTTGTGGACCAACTCCCAGGATTCCATGCTGGCTCAGGAATTCTGGGAGTTGAAGTCCACAAGTTGAAGTCCACAAATTCTGGGAGTTCGAGTCCACAAGAATTCTGGGAGTTGGTCCAGAAATCATAAAGGGGTCATAGTTCCCCACCTCTCCTTTATAGCAAAGGATTCTGCTTTTTTTTTCTTTTTAGCTTTTTAGCTTTTGCATTATTAGCACCAAAGTCCAAAGTACAGTTTATACCTTGCATCATTAGTTTAACATAAACTAATACAGGTACAAACCTATACCTATAATTGCGTGTATGTAGTTCACATCTTGCAACCATTTGTTTAGCAAGCTTTCAAAGATCGGTTGGTCTGTTTGTCCGTCTATCTATCTATCAATCATCTATCTATCTATCTATCTATCTATCTATCTATCTATCTATCTATCTATCTATCTATCTATCTATCTATCTATCTATCTAATCTATCTATCTATCTATCTATCTATCTATCTATCTATCTATCTATCTATCTATCTATCTATCTATCTATCTATCTATCTATCTATCTATCTATCTATCTATATCTATCTATCTATCTATCTATCTATCTATCCACTTACCCATACATACATACATCTACCCAGACATCCATACACACACACACATACACATACAGAGAGACAGAGACTTATATATACCCACATACCCACCCATCATCCACCCATCCATCCATCCATCCATCCACCCACCCACCCACTCACCCATCCATCCATAAATCCATCCATCCATCCATCCATCCATCCATCCATCCATCCATCCATCCATCCATCCATCCATCCATCTATCTATCTATCTATCCACTTACCCATCCATCTATCCATCCAGCTATCTATCTATCTATCCACTTACCCATCCATCTATCCATCCATCCGTCCGTCCGTCTATCCATCCATCCGTCCGTCCGTCTATCCATCCATCCATCCATCCATCCATCCATCCATCCATCCATCCATCCATCCATCCATCCATCCATCCATCCATCCATCCATCCATCCATCCATCCATCTATCTATCTATCTATCTATCTATCTATCTATCTATCTATCTATCTATCTATCCACTTACCCATCCATCCATCCATCCATCCATCCATCCATCCATCCATCCATCCATCCATCCATCCATCTATCTATCTATCTATCTATCTATCTATCTATCTATCTATCTATCCACTTACCCATCCATCCATCCATCCATCCATCCATCCATCCATCCATCCATCCATCCATCCATCCATCCATCCATCCATCCATCCATCCATCCATCCATCCATCCATCCATCCATCTATCTATCTATCTATCTATCTATCTATCTATCTATCTATCTATCCACTTACCCATCCATCTATCCATCCATCCATCCATCCATCCATCCATCCATCCATCCATCCATCCATCCATCCATCCATCCATCCATCCATCCATCCATCCATCCATCCATCCATCCATCCATCCATCTATCTATCTATCTATCTATCTATCTATCTATCTATCTATCTATCTATCTATCTATCCACTTACCCATCCATCTATCCATCTATCCATCTATCCATCTATCCATCTATCCATCCATCCATCCATCCATCCATCCATCCATCCATCCATCCATCCATCCATCCATCCATCCATCCATCCATCCATCCATCCATCTATCTATCTATCTATCTATCTATCTATCTATCTATCCAGCTATCTATCTATCATCTATCTATCCACACCCATCCATCCAACCATCTACCCAGTTACACACACACAGACACACACACACAGACACACACACTTACCCACATGTCTGTCTGTCTGTCTGTCTGTCTGTCTGTCTGTCTGTCTGTCTGTCTGTCTGTCTGTGCTTCAAACCCACACTCATTCACACTGATAATGTCACCTAGCTGGGCAACAAAACGTCCGTAAGCAACCAGCCAACCAACCCACCAGCCAAGCACAAAAATCCCACCGTTCGGCCCCGAGCTACAGATAACCCCTTCCGTTTAAACCCGCTCTGTCTTCCCTGAATCCACAATGTGGCTTTTTTCACACCGGTGGAGCTGGCTGGCATCCCGTTTGGGGAGCTGTGAATGCCACAGCTTAGGCGTGCAATTTCTGAACGCACCATTTGCAGCCCTAGCGCAGAGCCGGAGTCGAAAGTGGCATTCAGGGTAAACCGTAGCCTGGTTTTTAATCGGTGCGATATTCCGCCGCCTTGGTGAGCGCTGCCTCCAGATGGCCCGAGCGATTGTACGACAGGCATTCCTGTGTTTTGGTTCCCTTCACCCAACCGAAGGAGTGGAGCATGACACGCCGCTGCAGAAGGCAACCTGCAAGCATCTGCCAGCACAACAATCTGTGGAGGCTAATATCATAATGTAATTACTACGGCAGAGCTTTCTGACTTTATTGCAAAATCCCTCTGTCTGGGCCATTAGTGAGAAATACACGATTTGGCAATTCAAAACAGAGGACGCTGCGGAACAGAGGGTGAATGACTCTAGGGACAGCAGGGGTGTTCTCCTTCTCTGGTGTCTTTTTTGGGGGTTTTTTTTCTCCAGGGACAGTGAACACTTGCCGAGACCAAGAAAGTTGTGTGGTATTTTACGGTTGATGGTGGGCTGCCTTTGCGCAATGTATTTAACTCAACTGAAGGGAATTTCTGCCGCTCGGGGTTGAATTGCGGAGTCCTTGGTGCGCGATGAGCTTGGTGGTTTTCTTGCAGACGTTTCATTACCAAACTAGGCAATAGTATCAGTGCCAGAAGGGAGGGAGGGTTGTGGAAAGAGAGAAGGAGAAGGACTGTGGGCTCCTTGGTGCACGATGAGCTTGGTGGTTTTCTTGCAGACCTTTCATTACCAAACTAGGTAATAGCATCCAGTGCTAGAAGGGAATGGGGTTTGCAGAGAAGTATTATGGGCGCCTTGGTGCTCTCTGTGCCTGGTGATTTTCTTGCAGACCTTTCATTACCAAACTAGGCAATAGTATCAGTGCCAGAAGGGAGGGAGGGTTGTGGAAAGAGATGAGAAGGCGAAGGACCGTGGGCTCCTTGGTGCTCACTGAGCTTGGTGGTTTTCTTGCAGACGTTTCATTACCGAACTAGGTAACGGCATCAGTTTGCAACTTTTCCATCTCGCTTCTGACCAGCAAAAATGGAGGAAACCGGATTCGCTTAATAACCACACGATTCACTTAACAGCTGCCGTGATTTGCTTAACAACCATCGCAAAAAAAGAGCATAAAATTGGATGTGGCTCATTTAACAACTGCCTTACTTAGCCATGGAAATACCAGTTGTACCAGTTCTGGTTGTAAGTTGAGGACTATCCGTATAGATCAAAATTCAGACACTTGCCAACTGATTCATATTTATGACGGTTGCAATGTCCCGGAATCCTGGGGTCCCCTTTTGCGACCCTCTGACAAGCAAAGTTAACAGGGAAGCCAGATTCACTTAACAACCGTGTTACTAACTTAACGACTGCGGAGTTTCACTTAAGAACTGTGGCAAGGAAGGTCATAAAAACGGGCCGAAGGTCACCTTAACAAACGTCTCGCTTAGCAACAGAAATGTTGGGCTCCACTGTGGTCGTAAGTCGAGGACTCCCTGCCTCAGCTTGGGTATTTGAGCAAAATATTGTGCTCAACAAGACGTTCTCCTGCTTGTTCTCGCACACCAGCCAAGGGCAACGTACACATTTTCGCCCTTTACACTTTCCTTGTTGGTGCCCTCCGAAGGTAGAGGGCAGGCCCCTTGCTCACAAACATCCCTGCTTGTGGGTTTTGTGTGTGTTTGCGTGTTTGCGTGTTTGCATGACAAAAAGACCGGATGCCGGGAACACCTTGTTCTGCACGGCTTCTTTGATTGTTTTCCTGTTTTGCTCGTCTCCCAACAAAAGTGGTGGCTGTTCGGAGAAATCGTACAATCCTTGACCCGAAACATGGCAGCCTATTGATCGCACCGCATTGTTCCTGGCTCTCCGTCTTCCTCTCGCTCTTCCCGAGATGGGCCTACATTTCAAAAGAGCCTGTTCTTTACGTTCATTTCGAGTTGGAGTAGTGATTGTGTTCTCAGGGATATGTAGATACAGAGAGAAGGTTTTTTTTTTTTAGTTATTATTATTATATCCTTCGGAGGACGAGCTGGTTTGTGTGACGTGGAAAGGAGGAGAGTTCTGGGTTAAGAGGAGATGAATTTGCATCTGAGTGCAACCACGGATGATGTTAGCTAGATTTGGGTCATGAAACATCTGCAAGGAAACAGCCAAGCTCAGAGAGCACTAAGGACCCTACAGTCGTCGTCGTCCTCCTCCTCCCAAAACCTAGTTGGGTCATGAAACATCTGCAAAGAAACAGCCAAGCTCAGAGAGCACTAAGGACCCTACAGTCGTCGTTGTCGTTGTCGTCGTTGTCGTCGTTGTCGTCGTCCTCCTCCTCCTCCTCCTCCTCCCAAAACCTAGTTGGGTCATGAAACGTCTGCAAGGAAACAACCAAGCTTAGAGAGCACCAAGGACCCTACAGTCCTCCTCCTCCTCCTCCTCCTCCTCCTCTTCCTTCTCCCCCCTTTCTCCTCCACAAACCCCACTCTCTTCTAACGCTGATGATGTTACCTAATTGGGTAATGAAACATCTGCAAGAAAACAACCAAGCTCAGAGAGTACCAAGGACAGCACAGTTCTCCTTCTCCTCCGCCTCCTTCTCCTCCTTCTCCTCCTCTTCCTCCTCCTCCTCCTTCTCCTCCTCCTCCTCCTCCTCTTCCTTCTCCTCCTCTTCCTCTTCTTCCTCCTCCTTCTCCTCCTCCTTTCCGTACACCCCACTTCATTGTAAAACCGATGATGTTCCCTGGTTGGGCAATGAAATGTCTGCAAGAAAACAACCAAGCTCAGAGAGTACTAACAACCTCAAATGCTCCTCCTCTTCCTTCTCCTCTACCACTCAGCACATCCCACTCCCTTCTAATACTGATAATGTTCCCTAGTTGGGTGATGAAATGCCTATAAGAAAACCACCAAGCTCAGAGGACCCCACAGTCCTCCTCCTCCCTCCTCCTCCCCCCTTTATTCTCCACAAACCTCACTCTCTTCTAGCACTGATGATGTTACCTAGTTGGGTAATGAAAACAACCAAGCTCAGAGAGCACCAAGGACCCTTAAATTCAACCACACACACGAGGTGGATTTTATTTTTGTAAATTAGAGATTTGGGGTGAGCAATGGCTATCAAAGGATGGGTGCTGGATCGGCCCTGCTGAATGTAAAGATAACAATGGTGACTCTTGGCCTGGTTTGTGTTCTATCCTTCTATTGAGATGGTTAAAGTATAATTAATGAGATTAGCCCAATTGGCAGAGAAAAAAAATTCAGAGGGAACCTTAGTCCCTAGCTTTTCAGGCTGTTAAAAAGAGAGTGGGAGATGAATAGAATAGAATAGAATAGAATAGAATAGAATAGAATAGAATAGAATAGAATAGAATAGAATAGAATAGAATAGAATAGAATAGAATAGAATAGAATAGAATTCTTTATTGGCCAAGTGTGATTGGACACACAAGAAATTTGTCTTTGGTGCATATGCTCTCAGTGTACATAAAACAAAAGATACATTTGTCAAGAATCATGAGGTAAAAAATACTTAATGATTGTCATAGGGTACAAATAAGCAATCAGGAAACAATCAATAGTAATATAAATTGTAAGGATACAAGCAACAAGTTACAGTCATACAGTCATAAGTGGGAGGAGATGGGTGATAGGAACGATGAGAAGACTAATAGTAATAGTAATGCAGTCTTAGTTTAGTAGTTTGACAGTAGTGAGGGAATTATTTGTTTAGCAGAGTGATGGCATTCAGGAAAAAACTGTTCTTGTGTCTAGTTGTCTTGGTGTGCAGTGCTCTATAGCGTCGTTTTGAGGGTAGGAGTTGAAACAATTTACGTCCAGGATGCGAGGGGTCAGTAAATATTTTCACAGCCCTCTTTTTGACTCCTGCAGTATACAGGTCCTCAAATGGAAGGCAGGTTGGCAGCAATTGTTTTTTCTGCAGTTCTGATTATCCTCCGAAGTCTGTGTCTGTCTTGTTGGGTTGCAGAACCGAACCAGACAGTTATAGAGGTGCAGATGACAGACACTTTCAGACTTGCAAGATTCTGTTAATATAACATTACAATCAAGTGGAATTAATTCATCTGGGCTTGTTTCCAGTCTGGTCTAACTGGGAAGGCTGACACAAGGCATGAAAAGGCCACATCCTCAAGTTTTGTCTCAAACTCAGTCGAAATGGAGTGTTTTTATTGTTCAGAGGACCTGCAGTGGCCATTTTTTTTTAAAAGCCAAGTTCTTCTGCCACCAAACCTTAGAGAGAGCACTTTGGCCAATGAAACAGCAAGCAGCAATACCTTTCCTGCAGATGTTGGCTGGTGCTAGTTGATAAAGGAACGGAGGGGGATGAAAGAAAGTCATTTGAGCACATGTTCAAAGGTGGAGAAGCACGGCAGAGCATTTCCTGCTGTTTTAAAACACTTTGCAAGAAGCAGGAATATGTTCAAGACATGTGCTTTTTTAAAAAAAAAAAAAACCAAAGCAGGTTGCTAATGCAAACATGTGCATGAGACCAGGGCCAAGCCAGTAATTTTTGCATGGTGCTTATTTCATGCATTGATTTATATGATTTATGGAACTACCCGTTTGACACAAATGACACAAATGACTCTTGGGCAGCTTGCAAGGATTAAAACAGAAAATCCTACCGCGTATGTATGACCCGGAGGAGTCAGGACCCAGCATAATGGCTGAGGAATTCTGGGAGCTGAAGTCCACATGTCTTAAAAGTTGTCATGGTTCAGAAACACAGCCTCAGGAATGTCTATGGAGATTCTCAATCATCCAGGTCAGAGGTGGGTTTCAGCAGGTTCTGACCAGTTCTGGAGAACTGGTAGTGGAAATTTTGAGTAGTTTGGAGAACCATTAAATACCACCTCTGACTGGCCCCGCCCCCATCTATTCTCTGCCTCCCGAGTCCCAGCTGATCAGGAGGGAATGGGGATTTTGCAGTATCCTTCCCCTGCCATGCCCACCAAGCCATGCCAACCAAGCCACGCCCACAGAACCGGCAGCAAAAAAAATTGAAACCCACCACTGATCCAGGTCACGGTTGTCCCGAAGGTGCTTTTTCAAAGTTGCTCTTGAAAAAACAACTTTGGGACTGCATCAGGAAGTTAAGAAAATGTTCTCGGAGAAGACTCTATTTATTTATTATTTATTTATTTATTTGGGAATTCTTCTATGCCGCCCTACTCCCTAAGGACATGCGGCCGTACCGAGTTCAAAATTCCGTAACGGAAAAGACTGTTTTTGTGGGTTGTGTTGCTAAGAACTGGAGTCACGTGTCCAGCGCTGCTCTGCTGGTTATCTTTTAAGATTCCCTGCGTTTACTTATTTATCAAACGCTGGCTGGAAAAGGTTCTCTCTAAAAATAACGCCGTATCCCAGTGGATTGTTAGGTTTTCTTGCTTAAGTTGCCTGTGTGCCACTCAAGAGTGCTTCCTGTGTGCCACAATTGGGCACATCTAAAATTAGGCAGCTGCTCTCAAAATACATCCCTTTAAGGCACCTTTCATATAATGCCCGAGGTCCATCAACTTGATTTTTCTCTCAATGGTTCCCTAACCTTTAGGCTTTGCCATATTTTTTTTTAGAGCAAGTTCTCCTTCCGTGTTTTAGTGAGAGGGAAAAAAATTAGGGAATTATTCCCAGGAGTTTACAGGTAGTCCTTGACATATGACCCCCAATGGAGCCCAACCTGCTCTGCTTTTAATTCTTTTCAAATAGTTATTATATACACTTTTAACTAATGACTGATTTATTTATTTACGGGATTTCCTGGGTTGTTGTGTGATGCCCAGAGTCACTTTTTGTGAAATGGGCAGCTGTATAAATTTGACAGACAGACGGAAGACAGACAGACACTGTATATAAATGTGTGTGTGAAGAGAGAGAGAGAGAGAGAGAGAGAGAGAGAGAGAGAGAGAGAGAGAGAGAGAGAGAGAACACTAAAATTCTTAATATTAACTGCTAAGCCATAAAACAACCTTTCCTGTTGCTGACCTTCAATAAGAAAGCTCTCTCTCTCTGTCTCTATAGCAGGGAAATCCAGGGGATGCTAAAATGGGAATCTTAAACCAGAGAGTATTGCTTTCTTTAAAAAGCGCTTTCAGTCAGACATGAATTAGAACTCTCTCTTTAAAAATTCATACCAAGATTACATAAAGACATAAGTTGACTCTCTTCCTCTCTCCTTCTCCTTCTCTCCCCTTCTCCTCTTCCCCTTCCTTCCTTCCTTCCTACCCCTCCTTCTCCTTTTCCTCTTCCGCTTTTTTCCTTCCCCTCCTTCTCCTTCAGCTTCTCTTCCTTCTCTTTCTCTCCTTCCCTCCTTCTCTTTCCTTCTCCTCTTACCCCTTCCTTTCTTCCCCTCCTTCCTCTCCTCCTTCTCCTTCCTTCCCCTCCTTCTCCTTTCTCTTTCTTCCCTTTCTCCTTTCCCCCTTCCTTCCGTTCCTTCTCCTCCTTCTCTTTTTCCTCTTCCTCTTCCTTCATTCTTTGCTCTCCTTCTTCTCCTTCCTCCTCCTTTCCCATCTCCTCTTCTTCTTCCTTCCTTCCCCTCCTTCTCCTTTTCCTCTTCCCTTTTTTTTCTTCCCCTCCTTCTCCTTCAGCTTCTCTTCCTTCTCTTTCTCTCCTTCCCTCCTTCTCTTTCCTTCTCCTCTTACCCCTTCCTTTCTTCCCCTCCTTCCTCTCCTCCTTCTCCTTCCTTCCTTCCTTTCCTTCTCCTTTCTTTCTTCCCTTTCTCCTTTTCCCCTTCCTTCCGTTCCTTCTCCTCCTTTCTTTTTCCTCTTCACCTTCCTTCATTCTTTCCCCTCCTTCTTCTTCTTCATCCTCCTTTCCCTTCTCCTCTTCCCCTTCCTTCCTTCCTTTCCCTCCTTCTCCTTTTCCTCTTCCCTTTTTTTTCTTCCCCTCCTTCTCCTTCAGCTTCTCTTCCTTCTCTTTCTCTCCTTCCCTCCTTCTCTTTCCTTCTCCTCTTACCCCTTCCTTTCTTCCCCTCCTTCCTCTCCTCCTTCTCCTTCCTTCCTTCCTTTCCTTCTCCTTTCTTTCTTCCCTTTCTCCTTTTCCCCTTCCTTCCGTTCCTTCTCCTCCTTTCTTTTTCCTCTTCACCTTCCTTCATTCTTTCCCCTCCTTCTTCTTCTTCATCCTCCTTTCCCTTCTCCTCTTCCCCTTCCTTCCTTCCTTCCTACCCCTCCTTCTCCTTTTCCTCTTCCGCTTTTTTCCTTCCCCTCCTTCTCCTTCAGCTTCTCTTCCTTCTCTTTCTCTCCTTCCCTCCTTCTCTTTCCTTCTCCTCTTACCCCTTCCTTTCTTCCCCTCCTTCCTCTCCTCCTTCTCCTTCCTTCCCCTCCTTCTCCTTTCTCTTTCTTCCCTTTCTCCTTTCCCCCTTCCTTCCGTTCCTTCTCCTCCTTCTCTTTTTCCTCTTCCTCTTCCTTCATTCTTTGCTCTCCTTCTTCTCCTTCCTCCTCCTTTCCCATCTCCTCTTCTTCTTCCTTCCTTCCCCTCCTTCTCCTTTTCCTCTTCCCTTTTTTTTCTTCCCCTCCTTCTCCTTCAGCTTCTCTTCCTTCTCTTTCTCTCCTTCCCTCCTTCTCTTTCCTTCTCCTCTTACCCCTTCCTTTCTTCCCCTCCTTCCTCTCCTCCTTCTCCTTCCTTCCTTCCTTTCCTTCTCCTTTCTTTCTTCCCTTTCTCCTTTTCCCCTTCCTTCCGTTCCTTCTCCTCCTTTCTTTTTCCTCTTCACCTTCCTTCATTCTTTCCCCTCCTTCTTCTTCTTCATCCTCCTTTCCCTTCTCCTCTTCCCCTTCCTTCCTTCCTTTCCCTCCTTCTCCTTTTCCTCTTCCCTTTTTTTTCTTCCCCTCCTTCTCCTTCAGCTTCTCTTCCTTCTCTTTCTCTCCTTCCCTCCTTCTCTTTCCTTCTCCTCTTACCCCTTCCTTTCTTCCCCTCCTTCCTCTCCTCCTTCTCCTTCCTTCCTTCCTTTCCTTCTCCTTTCTTTCTTCCCTTTCTCCTTTTCCCCTTCCTTCCGTTCCTTCTCCTCCTTTCTTTTTCCTCTTCACCTTCCTTCATTCTTTCCCCTCCTTCTTCTTCTTCATCCTCCTTTCCCTTCTCCTCTTCCCCTTCCTTCCTTCCTTCCCCTCCTTCTCCTTTTCCTCTTCCCTTTTTTTTCTTCCCCTCCTTCTCCTTCAGCTTCTCTTCCTTCTCTTTCTCTCCTTCCCTCCTTCTCTTTCCTTCTCCTCTTACCCCTTCCTTTCTTCCCCTCCTTCCTCTCCTCCTTCTCCTTCCTTCCTTCCTTTCCTTCTCCTTTCTTTCTTCCCTTTCTCCTTTTCCCCTTCCTTCCGTTCCTTCTCCTCCTTTCTTTTTCCTCTTCACCTTCCTTCATTCTTTCCCCTCCTTCTTCTTCTTCATCCTCCTTTCCCTTCTCCTCTTCCCCTTCCTTTCTTCCTTCCCCTCCTTCTCCTTTTCCTCTTCCCCTTCTTTCCTTCCCCTCCTTCTCCTTCTCCTTCAGCTTCTCCTTCTCTTTCTCTCCTTCCCTCCTTCTCTTTCCTTCTCCTCTTACCCCTTCCTTTCTTCCCCTCCTTCCTCTTCTCCTTCTTCCTTCCTTCCCCTCCTTCTCCTTTCTCTTTCTTCCCTTTCTCCTTTCCCCCTTCCTTCCGTTCCTTCTCCTCCTTCTCTTTTTCCTCTTCACCTTCCTTCATTCTTTCCCCTCCTTCCTCCTTCCCTCCCTTCTCCTCTTCCCCCTTCCTTCCTTCCCCTTCTCCTCCTCCTCCTCCTCCTCTCCTCTCACTTTCGATCCCTGCCTTCTCTTTTACCTTAAAACTTTGCAGAAGACAATTTCCTTAGCAAGCATGATGTGATTTTGCACTTTGCAACTGAAGAGAGGGGGAAAGGGGGCAGAGGGAAGTGTTTGGATCCCTGGGCATATTATTGGATGCTTCAGCAACACTAAAAGCAGATCACGATGAGGAGGCTGGTGGTCTGGTGTCGACTTTTGCAATGCACAAACTGCTTATTTTCCTTCTTCCCGTTCCCCACTTTGCACCATTGTTAGCTGTGTTGAAATGTATTGGCTTTTTTCAAGGACAGTTCCAAAGCCTCCTACATTTTGCAAAGTAGTTCTAGAAAAATCCCTTTACTGGAGATGTCAACTGAGACCACCTCTTCCGCGTTGAAAAAAAAACGCAGGTGAGATACCTGGCAATGTCCTCGTGAGAACGAGGGAGACTTTGAAAGCTTTTAACCAGAAGGTGTTGATCTTTTCACTCAGGGAAAACTGGTCCTTGACACCATGTCATAAAAATGGGTGTTGCTGAGATCTCTTCCCTGCCGTTTCTTTTTCAAAATCCATATGGTTGATTCTATTAAAAGCAAAAAATTGATGGGTTGAACTTTCTACATTCACAGGGGTCTCCAAACTTGGCAACTTTAATAAGGTGACCAGACGTCCCGCTTTTGGCGGGACAGTCCCACTTTTTAATAATTTGTCCCGCGTCCCGCGGTGTTTCAAAAAAGTCCCGCTTTTTAAATTTGAATTTGCCCTGCACACCCCTCTGCCTCCTGCCTCGCCTGCCTCCTCCTGCCAGGCGGGGAGGGAGGGCAGTGAGAGGGGCAGTGGCGGTCTTGCCTGTTCGTCGCCGCAGAGCCGAAGAAGCTGGTGGCGTTCGCGGCGCGGGGCTTCCCCCGCCCGCTTTCTCCGGCTGCCGGGATGCCGCCATTTGCGTTCTTTTGCCCTCTGCGCAAGCAGAACGCTTTGCGCATGCGCAGAGGGTAAAAGAACGCAAATGGCGGCGTCCCGGTGGCCAGGGAAAGCGGGCGGGGGAAGCCCCGCGCCGCGAATGCCACCAG
This sequence comes from Diadophis punctatus similis, assembly GCA_023053685.1. Lineage (NCBI taxonomy): Eukaryota > Metazoa > Chordata > Lepidosauria > Squamata > Dipsadidae > Diadophis > Diadophis punctatus. The sequence continues at coordinate 5,215,935 of JALIGW010000036.1, read as the reverse complement.
CTTCTTCGGCTCTGCGGCGACGAACAGGTAAGCCTGTGCCAGTAGGAACCCACCCCTGGCTGCGATGAAGGGGAGGTATTTGGGGGGGTGCACAAAGCTGCAGGATAAGAGAGACGGACCCCTCCCAACTTGCTCCCTTGGACCCCCCCCCCGGTCAATGGTGTCCCGCTTTACAAATATTAAAATCTGGTCACCTTAAACTTTAAGCCTGGAGGACTTCAACTTCCAGACTTCCCCAGCCAGCAAAGCTAGAATCTAGAGTCTCAACATCTTTGATGCCAAGCACAGACAGTCTCTGAGAATCAAAAGACACAATTTAACTGGGAAGAAAGTAATTAATGTCATGGTGGTTAGGTTTTCCTTTTTAAAAAATTGGTTAGCACCTTAGCACTCACCTGAGCAGAAAACTGCTGAATCTCCCCCAGGAAGAAGGCCATAAATCACTTGCGGAAGGCCGCGTAGGATCTGACTCCCATCCTCCCCCTTGATTTAAAAGGGGAAGGCTGGAAGCTTCGGGTTCAAGGCTGGCGCCGTTTGACTCCGCAGCCCTGCTGAGTGATGCCATGCGCAGCCGTTTGGGAAATTTAAATTGTGGCTGAACTTGACCCGCTGCTCCGGCTAGGAAAAGAAGTAAAAAAATAAAATAAAAGTGCCTTAAAATGCCAACTTTAAAGATTTGGTTAGTTAATCTTTTTATTGGGAATTATATCGGGTAATTATGTGAAAGAAATATATTATTTAATAATACATATAGTGACAGCGGCTAGAATGTTGTACGCCGCCCTGAGTCCTCAGGGAGTAGGGCGGCATAGAAGAACCTCCAAATAAATAAATAAATAAATAAATAGAATAGAATAGTATATGCAGCAAAATGGAAACATAACGACGTACCAAATGAGGAGGAAATTATAAGAAATTTTTTTGACTGCGCTGAGATGGTTAAGATGACGAAAGAATTACAAGACAAGGAGGAATCAGAACACTATTTAACATGGAATAGATTTTATGAATGGTTAAAGAACAGGGATATTGGAATACAGAATGTGTAAATACCAATTATTAAATTTACATATAGATGTAAGTAATAAAACAAACTAGACCAGAAAATAAATGTGTATACATAGACGAGCATATACCATATTTTTCGGAGTATAAGATGCACCGAAGTATAAGACGCCCCTTAGTTTTGGGGGAGGAAAACAAGGAAAAAGGGCCTCTGCCTCCAAGCAATTTGCCAAACAGCAAACAGCAAATAGCACAGATGATATACACTGTTTGCTGTGTATTTCTGTGCATGTGTGCTTGACCCATAGAAATAGCAAAGAATTGGAGAAATGTACATAATGCCAGAAAGTTTTCTTAAATGTAGTCACACTAACTCTTCCCAATTATTTAAATAGATCTACTCCAAGGTAACTAAACTCTAATACTAAACAGGACACTGTTACATTTCAGACTCTACTTGTACAGAGCTGTTAAAATTAATTAAAATTTCTGAAAGTATACATTATTCTCTATTATTTAAAAGAAGATACAATAGCATTGGGCCTCTTCAGAGCAAGCATTTATTTTAAAAAGCTTCTTTATTTTGTTAAGTTGTCTATATTTACAGGGGTCTCCAACCTTGGCAACTTTAAGACTTGTGGACTTCAACTCCCAGAATTCCACAGCCAGCAAAGCTAACAAAGCTGGCTGTGGAATTCTGGGAGTTGAAGTCCACAAGTCTTAAAGTTGCCAAGGTTGGAGACCCCTGGCTCTAGAACAATAATAAAGCAGTCTTTAAAAAATAAGTCTAATAATTTGAACATTCTACAGACATTTATAGTTATTCACTTACCCCTTTGCAGCCAGTTCAGCAAAAATAAAAACCTGCGTGTCTCACCCAGCTATTTGCCTCTTTGCAGTTAGTTTCACTTTCATTTTCCCACGTGGCAAACCTAATCAGCTGTACGTCGGGAAACTGCTACTGACTTGCTTGGCTTTACAGGCTTTTCCCTCTTTCCTGCAAGCAGGTAAATTGCTGGAAGACAGAGGCCAAAGGGTGGGGGTGGCTGGGGCTACATTCGGTGTATAAGACGCACCCAAGTTTTCACCCTCTTTTGGGGGGTAAAAAGGTGCGTCTTATACTCCGAAAAATACGGTAGTAACTATGGATATAGAAAAGAAGATAAATATTTATTGTATATGTGTATGAAATTTGATGAACTGATCTTCAACTGTATTTAAGATAGATTCCTAATATTACATGTTTGTATGTTATGTTATGTTTTTGTGTCTAATAAAAAATAAAAAAAAGATTTGGTTAGTTGGCCCTGGCAGTTGTCCAACAAGCCCAGGGCTGCCCAGATCTCCAGCGATCAACAACACTCCATCCTGAGATGTTTTCCAAAAGCTTAACTTTATTCTGCACTCAGATTTTAATATGCGAGGCGAGTGCGGACTGATCCGTCTGATTTGGCACCTCGAACGATGAAACTGAAATAATTCAGAATTAATCAGGGGGGCCCAGCGGTGATGCCGCCAGCCCTGCGCCCCGAGGAGAGGCAAGCAGGCCGAAATTCGCGGGAGCTGCATGCAAACATCAAGAGGTGTTTTCGACATCGAGCGATCTGAGGGATTGGGCTGCATGATTCATTAAACACGCCGTGTGTGTCTCTCTCGCACACCGAATGAAGCGGGAGGTGGGGACGGGGAGGGGGCCAAAGTCCACCTAAGATGCTAGATGGGAAGGATGCTAAGCAGCCAGAACATAAAAGCCCCGTTAAAACATCTTATTTAAATGAAAGGCAGCAGGAGCAGTTTTGGAAAGAAATGGAAGGTTTTTTTTTTAAAGACAGGTTTCCTGTGGATTTGATTTCCCCCCCCCTGCCTGAAAGTGCTACGAAGGGTATTCACCGAGGACTGAAAATGTGGAGTTATTTTGAAAGTGCCTGTCCAGTCTAATGAATTTCAGCTCTTCAAAAGAGCTGGCTTCTAAGACAAATGTCAAAATAACAGAATAAGAAAACAGAATTGGAGCGGACCTTGGAGGTCTTCTAGTCCAACCCCCTGATCAGCAGGAAATGCTATATACCCGTGGTGGCGAACCTATGGCACGCAAGCGTTGCCCACCGGCAAACCGGAAGTGCGGAAAAAACGCACTTCCGGTTTGCCGGTGAGCTGTTTTTTGCACTCCGGAGGGTTCAGGGAAGCTTCCTGAAGCCCCGGAATGCAAAAAACGACAAAACGGACAAACCGGAAGTGCGTTTTTCCGAACTTCCGGTTTGCCCGTTTCGTCGTTTTTTACCGTCCCAGGCTCCGGTAAGGCCTTTGCGTGGGTGTGGGGGGGTGTGCGCATGCGCAGGGGGCAGCATGGGGGGGTGTTGTGCGCATGCGTGGGGGGGAGGGAATGGGTGTGGGTACGTGTGCGCGTGCTAGCGCGCGCACCCCCCCTTTTTGGCACACGAACCAAAAAAGGTTCGCCATCACTGCTATATACCATTTCAGACAAATGTTTGTCCAATCTCTTCATAAAGGTTCACAGCCCAGATTGATACTACGGAATGGCACCGAATCTCGGGCCCTCAGTCCTCCCAAAATCCATGTCCAGGTAGTCCTCAGCTTACAACTGTTTGTTTAGTGACCCTTCGAAGTTACAACGGCACTGAAAAAAGTGACTTATGGCTGTTTTTCACAGTTACAACCGTGGCACCCATGGTCTCATGATGAAAAATTCAGATGCTTGGCAACTGACTCATCTTTATGACAGTTGCAGTACCTGGGATCACGGGATCCCCTCTTGCGACCTTCTGACAAGATAGGCCAAAGCCAGATTCACTTAACCACCATGTTACTAACTTAACAACCGCAGTGACTCACTTAACAACTATGGCAAGAAAGGTCGTAAAATGGGGCAAAATTCACTTAACAACTGTCTCACTTAGCAGTAGGTATTTTGGGCTCAATTGTGGTGGTAACTACCTGTATGGATTACCTGTACGCAGGTGGATTATCTAAAGCGGGGGATGTCCAACCTTGGCAATTTTAAGACTTGTAGAATTCTGGGAGTTGAAGTCCACAAGTCTTGAAGTTGTCAAGGTCGGACATCTCTGATCTAAAGCAGGCATCTCCAAACTTGGCAACTTTAGGACTTGTGGACTTCAACTCCCAGAATTCCTCAGCCAGCTCAGCCATGCTGGCTGAGGAATTCTGGGAGCTGAAGTCCACGAAGTTACCAGATTATTCTCCGTCATCCAGGTCATGGTTGTCCCGAAGGTGCTTTTTCAGGAGAGAACTGGACTTTCTGGTTTTTTATTTTGAAGATGTTTTGTTTCTCATCCAAGAAGCTTCTTTAGCTCTGACAGAATAGTGGGGAGTGGAAGGATTTATATTCCTTGCAGACACCTGGTCATTTGCATCCTTTTAGAGGGTCCTTGAAACACTTGGAGGTTTATCTGTGTCCTCAGGGTCACCTGAGTAGTGCAAATGGTTCCTGTAGTCTGCCATTTTATTATTATTTATTATTTATTTATTACTTGTATTTATATGCCGCTCAATTCCGCAGGGACTCTGAGCGGCTAACAACAATACAAATAACATCAATATAAAAACATTTAAAAACAGAATTAAAATACAATATAACAATGTATAAAATAATCAATAAAATCAATCATTCAATCCTTTCATTACAAGGGCCAACATCAACAATCAATGGCCCCAGGCTTGCCGGAAGAGCCAGGTCTTCACGGCTTTTCTGAAGGCCAATAGGGTGGGGGTAGTCTGGATCTCAGGGGGGAGTTGATTCCAGAGGGTAGGGGCCGCCACAGAGAAGACTCTCACCCGCGGGCCCGCCAGCCGACATTGTTTAGCTGACGGAACCCGGAGCAGGCCAGCCCTGTGCGATCTAACCGGTCGCAGGGAGGTATGTGGTTTTCCCCTCTGGAAATCCATTCCTCCTCCCACACCATTTAAAGGGGGTTCATCCCAAATTGTATAGCTAAAAGTCTGTAGAGATTCCCATTTCCCACTATCCTGTCAGAGCTGAAAAAGCTTCTTGGATGAGAAGCGAAACGTCTTCAAAGAAAAAACAGGAAAGTCCAGTTGCTTCCCGAAAAAGCACCTTTGGGCCATCCCTGATGAGTTGATTTTTTGTAAAGTAAGGAAAAAGATGCCAATTATAATGGCTGGGGATAGGCTTATGGCGAGGAAAATGATTTTTAAGGAATTGTTTTTTTAACTGATACCCGTACGTGCTACCTAATCTCGGAAGGTAGCCGTCGAAAGCGTATTCCATACGTTCTGTAACCGTTCGCAGGCTTGCGAAAGAGGAAAACCACACTTCCTAATTTTAGCAACCTTATTTGACACATCGTTCACGTCCCCGCAGTGGAAAATTCCATTATGTGCATTTATCCAAGCTGACAATTCAATTACAAATGTTTGCACACTTTGCGGAACCAATAAAAACAAGATGGTTCAAGTTAGGATTAGGAAGAAAGCATATTAGACTGAAAGGCACAATCACGGATCCAGGGCTGTTCAAAGTTACGACGGCACTGAAAAAAGTGACCGTTTTTCACACGACCGTTGCAGCCTCCCTGTGGATCACGTGATCAAAATTCGGGCCCTTGGCAACCGGCATGTATTTACAATGGTTGCCATGTCCCGGGGTCATGTGATCACCTTCTGATCCACAACTCAACGAGGAAGCCAAATTCACTTAATAATCATGTTCCTAGTTTAACAATTACGGTGGTTCACTGAACAATCGTGGCAAGAAAGGTTGTAAAATGGAGCAAAACTCGCTGAACAAATGTCTCACTTAGCAACAGAAGTTTTGGACTCAATTTTGGTTGTACGTCGAGGACTATCTGTATCCTGTGCCTATAACATTTCAGACAAGTGGCTGTCCAGTCTTTTCTTAAAAACCTTCATTTTAAAAATTGGAAAGTCTGCTTCTTATTCCAAAGAATTCCTAATACTGATACAGTCCTTTTTAAAAAATCTACATTTTTTCCCATATAAACAGCTGGAGCGCTTGCCTAATCTAAGATAGTTATTTCTGGCTTGCTCCAGTAATTTACCATTTTATTTCTTTGCAAGACCCAAAATCTCCTGCTTGGCTTGCTACTGTCCAGTTGTTTTTGATCTGCCAGCTCATAAATTCAGTGGATGATGATGTTGATGGCAATTAACCTTAATAACCTTAAAATCTAGAAAGTGTTGGCAGCCCAAAGAAATTCAGCCTGCTATTTCTCCTCCTAATTAATTGGTTAATTTTGTGTCTCATTGGCTTGCAAACAGACTGCTGAGTTTTAATTGTTGTGCTTTCTGATGGTCTAATATGTACATTGCTTTTCTTTCTTAGAATGGTTTTTTGCACTGCCGTCAAAAGTAGAAGAGAGGAAGATCCCAAGAACAGATCCACAGAGTTTCTGGCCCTCATTGTTCCTGAACCTGCTGTGATGGAGCCAGGTATCCGATTTTTGTCAGCCCTGTGAATCTTTGTGAAATGTGTATTCCTTACGAACGCCTTCATTTCTGCTAAAAAGGTTTGCCGATGGGAAGAAGGAGACCAGGATATCTAACTGGAGAACGTAAGACTTCTAGACAAAGTTTAGAAGTCTTGAATAGAGATATTAGACAGGATTAGATAAAACAAAGGCTATAAATATTAAGAAAGAAGTTTATAAATTGAGAGCCTTTGCGGATGATTTGGTTATATTTCTATAGGACCCCCAAAAATAAGATAGAATATTTGATGAGGAAATTGAATGAGTTTGGGGCCCTGGCAGGTTTTAAAATAAATTAACAGAAATGTTGGTTAAGAATATGTCCTTTCAGGACAGTGATATATTGAATAAAAAGTCGGGTTTTAGGATTGAGAAAAAGGTGAAATATCTAGGGCAGTGATGGCGAAGCTTTTAGGCACCTTGTGCCCAAAGTGTGCGCGCGTGCCCAAACTGCAAGGTGCGGACGCATGCACCTGCACCCCGCACTACAGTTACAGCTAGACCTTGGCTTGCAACCATTCATTTACTGGCCTTTTTAAAGTTGCAACGGAATTGAAAAAAGTGACTTGCAACCGGTCCTCATACTTCAATCCATTAGGAGTATCCACACAGTCACGTGATTAAAATTTGGGCATTTGGCAACCATGTATGTATGTATGGTTGTAGTATCTCAGGGTCATATAGTCAATGAGGGAAGCCGGATTTGCTCAGTGAACTCATGGTTCCCTTAATAACTGCAGGGATTCACTCAACCATTGTGGTTTAAAAAGGGTCAATAAATTAGGCACGGCTTTCTTAACAACCGCTGTTGTTAAGGACTACCTGTATTATGTTTGTAACTGCTGCAAAGAAATTGGAGGTTGGTTCTTTAGAAGAGACTTTTTGTAACTCGGAGTTGAACTGTGGGGTCCTTGGTGTTCTCTGAGTTTGGTGGGTTTCCCTGCAGATGTTTCATTACCCAGCTAGGTAACATCGTCAATGCTAGAAGGGAGTGGAGCTTGAGGAGAAGAAGGATTTTAGGGTCGTTGGTGCTCTCTGAGGTTGGTTGTTTTCTTGCAGATGCTTCTTTACCAACCAGGCTTAAGGAGGAGGACTTACGGTCCTTGGTGCTCTCTGGGCTTGGCTGTTTTGTTGTAGACGTCTCATGACCCAACTAGGTAACGTCATCAGTGCTAGAAGGGAGTGGTTGTAAGAGAGGAGGAGGAGAAAGAGAAGGAGGAGGGGGATTGTGGGGTCCTTGGTGCTTTCTGAGCTTGGTTGTCTTCTTGCAGATATTTCATTACCCAACCAGGTAACGTCATCAGTGCTAGAAGGGAGTGGAGGACTCTACACTGTGTGCACAATTATTAGGCAAGCTGTGTTTTGGAGGATTAATTTTATTATTGAACAATTACAGTGCTCTCGGTCAATCCAAAATATTAATGAACCTCAAACTTGAATATTTAAGAAAGTAAAAGCGAGGTTATGGCTTTCTTAGGAGAATACCTATGTGTGTACAATTATTGGGCAACTATTAGTGTGCAGAATTATTAAGCAACTAAATGAAAAATGAAGGGAGGAGGGTTTGAGGAGAGGGAGGAGGAGGAGGAGGAGAACTGTGGGGTCCTTAGTGCTCTCTGAGCTTGGTGGTTTTCTTGCAGGCGTTTTATTACCCAACTAGGTAACATCATCAGTGTTAGAAGGAGTGGGATTTGCTATCTGTTTATAAAGAAAGTAAACAGTAAACAACAGCCTAGTCAAGAAACTCCCACTAACACTGACACAACTAGCCACTAAAATATATATCAAAAGCAAATAAAATGGGAAGTGATTGGATTGAGTTGAGACAGACTTTGCTCCCAAGCAAAAGGTTCTTATCTTAGCTTTAACACCTCAGCATTTGAAGGAAAATCTCTCCGTTGGAGCAATCACATTGAGATGTCAAAACTGAGATTCTCCAAGATCCAGAATACAGGGAATCTTCAACTGACAACAATTCATTTAGTGACCGTTCAAAGATACAAATGGCACTGAACAAAAACTGACTGACGATGATTTTTCATACTTATCAGTGTTGCAGCATCTGCATTGGTCACACGATCAACATTTAGAGGCTTAGCAACTGGCATGTACTAATGCCTGTTGCAGTGCCCCGGGGTCACGTGATCCCCTTTTGCGGCCTTCTGACAAGCAAAGTCAACGGGGAAGCTGGATACACTTAACAACGGTGTCCCTAACTTAACAGCTGCAGTGATTCGCTTAACAACAGTGGCAGGAAAGGTCGTAAAAGGAGGTCAAATTCACTTAACAAATGTCTCGCTTAGGAACAGAAATTTGGGGCTCAATTGTGGTCGAAAGTCGAAGGACTACCTCCATCGCTTTTCTTCACCAATGTTGTTAGTACAAACTAGCTGATACTACTCATTAGTTACCTGCTCCTTATCCTCTCAGCGGTACCATGTCGAATTGCCTTATATGGGCAATTAGAATTAATGCCAACAGCACTTACAAGATAAACGCCTGGTTGAATTCCAGATGGGGTCAACATTGTTATCCTTGGTGAATTCAATTGCCAGTTTACCTCACGGGTTGTGTCACTTGTTTCCTGCTTGTTAGTCTCTCGAGCATTACACAAGGTTGCTGTTTCGGCCTGGGGTGCTTATGTATTGTTAAAAATACATCTACACAGGTGGTCCACGACTTACGGCCACAATTGAGCCCAAAATTTATGTTGCTAAGCGAGACATTTGTTCAGTGAGGTTTGCCTCATTTTTAGGGCCTTTCTCGCCACAGTTGCTAAGCCAACCATGGCGGTCATTAAGTTAGACGCACAGTTATTAAGCAAATTTAGCGCCCCCACTGGCTTTGCTTGTCAGAAGGTCACAAAAGGGGAATCGCATGACCCCGGGGACACTGCAACCGTCATAAATATGAGTCAGTTGCCAAGCGTCTGGATTTTTGATCACGAGACCATGGGGATGCTGCAACGGTCATAAGTGTGAAAAAATGGTCACTAATCGCTATATTCAGTGCTGTTGTAAGTTTGAACAGTCACTAAGTGGACTTCCTGTACATATATACATATTCATATGTGCATATACAGTATATATAAACACACACACACACAATCTATAATGTGTATGTATATAATGTGTATGTGTTTGTGTGTATGTATATATGTGTAGGTAGAGAGATAGATAGATAATGAGAGATGATAGATAGATAGATAGATAGATAGATAGATAGATAGATAGATAGATAGATAGATAGATAGATAGATAGATAGATAGATAGATAGATAGATAAAGAGAGAGAGAGATGATTGATGGATGGATGGATGGATGGATGGATGGATGGATGGATGGATGGATGGATGGATAGATAGATAGATGATAGATAGATAGATAGATGATAGATATACTGTAGATAGATAAAGAGAGAGAGAGGGATGACGGATGGATGGATGGACGGATAGACAGACAGACAGACAGACAGACAGACACACACACACATACACACACACACACACAAAACAAGAGAATACATCTCCACCCACCCAGTCACGCACGCTGTAATCTTCTTACCAATGAAAATTGGACTTTTCTAGCCTTAATGTTGCTTGTTTTAGTGTGAAATGGTTTTCAATTCAGAGGGAACAAGGAGAAATCAAATTTTTCAATACTTGAAAAAATGCTAGAGAAACGGGGAAAGGGGAAAAAAACACATTTGCATGACACAACCCTTTGTGTTTATTTTACCATCTCCCTCAATCTTGCAATAGTAGGTTTTGCTAAAAGTTGGACAAATGGACTCTTACGAATGAAGGCAAAAATACGTGTCCCAGGATAATGTTGCAGGATCCAACCTGGGCCGGCCACTGGGACTACAGAAGTTTTGTCTTCTGAGCTTTCGGACTGGTGCTGGAGCCCATGTTCAAGGAACTTCTCTCTAGCATAGTGTGTGATTTGAGCTGTTCTGTGTGTGGTATTTAAATGGTGCCTTGTCAGATAGGAATTTTTCCTACCAGAGGCGACTTCCTCGAAGTCATTCGTACTCAGAAAATAAAACCGAGTTTCAAATCTAATTAACAAAATATTTATTTCAGTACAAAAGTAACAAAAATAAACCCTTAATAAGCGACATCTTCTCAGCTAATGGATTCACGTCTGCCTTCCGGCAGGCATCGAAAAAGAAGGAAAGGGGGTTGACAAAACTCCTGGAATGCACGCATGCGTAGTAAAACATATAACATGCCTGCTTGATTAGAAATACAATAAACCTTAGAAAACAGTAGAGATGCACAACTGGCAATTATTCACATCGTGACATGCCTGTTGTGTGTGGCGTTTTTTAGTTATTGATTGGGGTGTTGATGGTCGGCTATTAAGTCATTGGCTGTTGTTTCCTTGTGCTGCCAGGCCTTGGCCTCCTAAGTACTTGATAAGTTCTTGGTTAATCAGCACTCCTGTTGACTGTTTCCCAGGCTTCAATCACTTCCCTGGCTGTTTTTGTACCAGCTCGTCCAACAATCTTAGTACTGTACAGAGGTGGTATTCAGCCGGTTCGGGCTGGTTCGGGCGAACCGGTAGTGGCCGTTCTAACCAGTTCAGAGAACTGGCAAATACCACCTCCGGTTGGCCCCGCCCCTGCCGTTGCCTGTCATATATTCCCCCTTTTTTTAGCTCAGCTGATCCGTGTGGCAGAGCGGATTGCCGCGCCTCAGCTGAGCTGAACTATAGCTCAGCTCACCAGCGCTGACACTGAGGGCGGTTTTTGAGTGCTGCCATGTTTTCAAGCAGCGCGTGCGAGCCATGCACATGCGCGGAAGGTTTTACACATGTGTGGACGAGGTGCGTGTAGGTGCGCACACTCACATTTTTGGTGCTGCTGGGCGAACTGGTAGGTAAATTATGTGAATCCTCCCCCCCCCTGTTACCGTAGCTGCAAAATTGAATGTATGTTCTTGTTCATTGCAATGTGAGGCTGCTAACTCATGAGACCTGACCTCATTGGTAACTGCAATGGACAAGGACACACATTCAATTTTGCAACTTACAAGCACAAGCAAACAGCAGCTCGGAAGGCAAACGCTCTGGTCCCGGGGCCCGATCCAGAATGGATCCTGCAAATAGACTTTTGCTCCTATTTGTGGATCTAACCAACTTGGCAGAAGAATTTTACATTTCAGGAGTCTGTTTGGACTGTGTACAACCCCCTTTTTTTTACCTCTGTTCCTTAAAACCTTCTTTCAATAGTCTGGATAATCTTACTTAAGGAGTTGTAATTTTTGATATACAACCTTGTGATTTGAACATGGATGCTTTAACGTTATAGAATCGTACCAATAAAATATAGAATTTGACAAGATTGATGAATGGTGTATGTTACATAAAGCGGAGTTTCCAAACATTGGCAACTTTTAAGATGAGGGGACTTCAGCTCCCAGAATCCCCCAGCCAGCTTGAGGGCTGGGGGATTCTGGGAGTTGAAGGACTCACATCTTAAAGTTGCCAAGGTTGGAAAGCCTTGCCTTAAAGGTTGATAAAATGCAGAGACAGATATTATTTCCCTTTTCTCTCCCTTGCATTGTTTTGTCCAAAAGATATGTTCAGCAACCATCAAATGTTGTTACAACTGACAACTTAATACACTCATCCCAACCGTTAGATCTCTTAAATCCCATTTATTTGGTGACCTGTGGACAGAAATCAGAAAGCTGGTATTTCCTTTTGATGGGATCATATTCTTTTCCTACTACAACCAAGCAATCAAAACTCTGCCTTTTTTTTTAATGTACAACTTCCATTGTGTGATCACAGTGGCCATATTGACTTTTTGAAGTAAAAGGAAGTCCTCAACTTAGGACCGCCATGGTGTCCAAAATTTATGTTGCTAAGTGAGACAGTTGTTAAGTGAGCTTTGCTTCATTTCACGACCTTCCTTGCCGGAGTTCTTCAGTGAATCACTGCAGTTGCGAAGTTACTGTCACACTGTCGTTAAGTGAATCTGGCTTCCCCATTGACTTTGCTGGTCGCAAATGGGGGTCACGTGACCCCGGGACACTGCAACCGTCATAAACACATGCCAGTTGCCGAGCCTCTGAATTTTGATCACGTGACCGTGGGGATGTTGCAACGGTCGTAAGTGTGAAAAATGGTCACAAATCACTTTTTTTCAGTGTAACTGTGAACGGTCACTAAATGAGTGGTTGTAAGTCAAGGATTACCTATTCTCACTTCCCTCAAGGATACCCCCTCTACAAAGGGAGCTTCCTTCTGCTATAGAGAGTTGCTGAGAATTCAGAAAGTCCCTCTCTCTCTAGAATAGGGGTGTCAAACTCAAGGCCCGCAGGCCGGATCTGGCCCACAGGGTGCTTAGATCTGGCCTGCAGGGCTGCCCCGAAAATAGCTGGCAGAGGCACTGCGGGCCAGTCCTTTGCTGTTTCCAGTCCCCCTCCCGGTCTGCCGTCCCCCCGCCTCCATTTTCGCTGGCAGGGCTAGGAAAACAGTGGTGGGATTCAATTTTTTTACTACCGGTTCTGTGGGCGTGGCTTGGTGGGCGTGGTGTGGCTTGGTGGGCGTGGCAGGGGAAGGATACTGCAAAATCCCCATTTCCTCCCGATCAGCTGGGACTCGGGAGGAAGAGAATAGATGGGGGCGGGGCCAGTCAGAGGTGGTATTTGCCAGTTCTCCGAACTACTCAAAATTTCCACTACCGGTTCTCCAGAACTGGTCAGAACCTGCTGAATCCCACCTCTGTAGGAAAACAAACTAAAAACAAAAGGAGAAATGTTTCCCCTTTTGCATTTGAGCATGCAAGAAGGGACAGGGAAGGAGAAAGGGAAAGAAGAAAGACAAAGAAAAAGGAGGAAAGATGGGAAGAGAGCAAGGAAAGAAAAATATGGAAAGAGGGAAAGGAAGAAGAAAGGAGAAGGAAGGAAGGAAGGAAGGAAGGAAGGAAGGAAGGAAGGAAGGAAGGAAGGAAGGAAGGAAGGAAGGAAGATTATAAAGAGAGGGAGGGAGGGTCTGAGGGGAGTCCTGCCTTAGCACTTGGCCACCACAGAAGGGAGTACGGCTGGAGGAGGAGGAGGAAGAGAATTGTGGGGTCCTTGGTGCTCTCTGAGCTTAGTGGTTTTCCGGCAGATGTTTCATTACCCAGCTAGGTAACACCATCAGTGCTAGAAGGGGGGTGGGGAGGAGGAGGAATTTCCTGACAGAATAATTAATCAGTGGAACGAATTATCTCCAGAAGTTATGGGTGCTCCATCACTGGAGATTTTCAAGAAGAAATTGAACAGCCATTTGTCTGAAATGGTATATAGGTTCTCCTTCTTGAGAAGGGAGTTGGACTACAACAGGAGTCAGCAATGCGTGGCTCTGGAGCTGCATGTGGCTCTTGCATCCCTCTGCTGCGGCTCCCTGTCGCCAGATGGCACCACAATTTTGAGAGGAGCTTCCGGTTTGGAGTGCAGGGGGGAAAGCGGGGCTTGCCAGGAGGAGACTCTATGGCAAGGGGCGGATTTTCCAGTCAGCTCCACAATTGATAGGGTTAGGATTGGTAGAGGAAAAAGGACGCCGCGCTAGGAGGAGACTCTATGGTGAGGGAACCGGACTTCCGGTCGCCTCCAGAATTGAACGAGGGGCTTCCGGTTAGGACCTTTGTGGCTCTTTGAGTGTTTAAGGTTGCCGACCCCTGAACTAGAAGATCTCCAAGGTCCGTTCCAACTTTGTTATTCTGTTATCACACAATCGGAGTGTTTTTTGGTGGTTTTTTCCTGCATTCTAGGGTTGTGCTGCGGACTGTTCTGAGAAGGTCATGAATTATTTAATTAAGTAAAGAGATGAAGTTGGATTGAAGTGCGATTTTTTTTTAATGGCTGCAGAAAGTTGTTCTTTCTTCCACCCTGAAATCCCTGGAAACCCGGTCTTAAGGTACATAACAAGACCCGCATTTATTCCTGAACTTTTCTTTGAGCCGTTCTCTACCTTCGCAAACCCCCTGTAGATTTTGTTCCTACTTCAAAGTGAAAACTTTCATCTCCTTCTTAGATGGGCTGACGTGTGGCTGCTGTCGCTTTTATTTTATAACAAAAATTTGGTGACAGGTCCCGCAATCCCAGGTTTATTTTCGTTCTGGACGGTTTGAGAACGTCTCCCAAATCCACAGAGGGTGCCTGTGGTACAAAAAAATAAAAATAAAAATCAAATCTATCATGGTCCTTTTGGCTCTCGGATTCTCCCAATGGATTTGAATGAAGCTCATTCACAAAAAAAACTCGTGGAAATAAGTGAGAGGACATTTCTAAAGACAATATTCTAGATGGAATATTTGGGGAATGGAAGGTAAATTTCAGGAATACAGAATCAGAATAGAGCTAGAAGGGACCTTGGAGGTCTTCTAGTCCAGCCCCCTGCTCAAGCAGGAGATCCTGTACAGTTTCAGACAAGTGACTGTCCAGTTTCTTCTTAAAAAACCTCCAGTGATGAAGCACCCACAACTTCTGGAGGCAACTTCTGTTCCCCTGGTTAATTGTCCCCACTGTTAGGAAGTTTCTCCTTAATTCCAGGTTGCTTCTCTCCTTGATTAGTTTCCATCCATTGTTTCTTGACTTGCCTTCGGGTGCTTTGGAAAATAAGTTGACCCCCTCCTCTTTATGGTAGCCTCTCAAATACTGGAATATTGCTATTATGTCCACCCCCCTAGTCCTTCTTTTCTCTAGACAGGCCAAACCCAAATCCTGCAACCGTTCTTCATATGTTTTAGTCTCCAGGCCTTTAATCATCTTAGTTGCTCTTCATCTCTTCATCCAACCTCTTTCTATTTTCCTAAATTTCTTACGGTTATGGGTTTCAAAGATCTTGTCTCCAGGGAACACTTTTTGGGGGAGGGGGTTATTAACTTTCCTACAGAGGTCTCCTTTTGCATCTCTAATAGAATCATCGTCTACTGCAGAAGATTCATTTTAGACCTCCAGCTTGTTTCTAGATATTTAGAACATAGACTCATAAGGCTGGAAGGAACTTCAGAGGTCTTCATGTCCAACCCCCTGTTCAAGACCTGAGACTATATACTATCCAGGCCAAATGGTTGTCTAGTCTATTTTGGAAAACCTCCTGTGTTAGAACATCCACAACTTCTGGAGGCAAGTCGTTCCACTGATTAATTGTTCTCCCTGTCAGGAAATTTCTCCTTAGTTCCAGGTTGCTTCTCTCTTTAATGAACAAAGAATATAGGATAATGAAGTTGGAAGGGACCTTGGAGGTCTTCTAGACTAACCTCCTGCTCGAGTAGGACACCCTACACCACTTCTGACAAGTGGTTGTCTACAGTGGTGGGATTCCAAATCTTTCCCTACTGGTTCTATGAGAGCGTGCTTTGCACGCGTGCGCACCTAACACACGCTTTGCACATCGGCGCAGCACTCAAAGACCGCCCTCGGTGTCAGCGCTGGTGAGCTGAGCTGTTGTTTAGCTCAGCTGAGGCGCAGCAATCGCTCTGCCGCATGAATCAGCTGAGCTAAAAAACAAGGGAATATATGGTCAAAATTTCCGCTACCAGTTCGCCCGAACCGGTCCGAACCGGCTGAATAGCACCTCTGGTTGTCTAGTCTCTTTTTGTAGGCTTCCAGTGATGGAGCACCCACAACTTTGGAAAGCAAGTTATTCCATTGGTTGATTCCATCCATTACTTCTTGTCCTGCCCTCTGGTGGTTTGGAGAATAAGTCAATCCCCTCTTCTCTGTGACAGCCCTTCAAGTACTGGAAGACAGTTATGTCCTCCCTAATCTATCTCTTCAATAGGCTAGACATATCTCAACCCTCAACCATTTGTGATATGATTTAGCCTCCATACTCCTTATCATCTTTGTTGCTCTTCTCGGCACACTTTCTAGTGTCTCAGCATCTTTTTTGTGTCGTGGTGACCAGGACATGTTTAATCTCCAAGGATTGATAGTGGAAAGAATAATATCTGAGGGTAAAGGTTCATACTCCGAGCTTGTGGGTTGGTTTCTGAACATTTCGTTACTAGGCTTGGTAACATCTTCAGCAGAGTTTAGGGAATAAGCTTCCACCACCATTCTGGAATCGATTCTGGAATCCCTTCCAGAATCTCCATCCCTTCCATCTCTATTCTGATTGAAGCTCTTTCACCATAATTTCTTCCTTTGTCATTAATTCTCATCCTCAAATCTTATGGTATACAAAGGACTTAGAAAGATGAGGTTAGTTTCTGAAGAGGAGAGTCAATTCTGGGCCTCCAAAAACTTTATCACACTTTCTCTTGTGATACAGAATCTTCATCTTCCCATCTTTGAAGAACTCTTCTTCTTCTTCTTCTTCTTCTTCTTCTTCTTCTTCTTCTTCTTCTTCTTCTTCTTCTTCTTCTTCTTCTTCTTCTTTTTCTTCTTCTTCTTCTTCTTCTTCTTCTTCTTCTTCTTCTTCTTCTTCTTCTTCTCCTCCTCCTCCTCCTCCTCCTCCTCCTCCTCCTCCTCCTCCTCCTATTCCTCCTTCTCCTTCTCCTCCTCCTCCTCTTTCTCCTCCATTTTCTTCTTTTTCTTCCTCCTCCTCCTCCTCCTTCTTCCTCTTCCTCTTCTCCTCCTCCTCCTCCTTTCTCCTCCTGCTCCTCCATTTTCTTCTTTCCCTTCCTCCTCTTCCTCTTCTCCTTCTCCTTTTCCTCCTCCTCCTCTTTCTCCTCCTGCTCCTCCATTTTCTTCTTTTTCTTCTTCCTCCTCCTCCTCCTCCTTCTTCCTCTTCTCCTCCTCCTCCTCCTTTCTCCTCCTGCTCCTCCATTTTCTTCTTTTCCTTCCTCCTCTTTCTCTTCTCCTTCTCCTTTTCCTCCTCCTCCTCTTTCTCCTCCTGCTCCACCATTTTCTTCTTTTTCTTCTTCCTCCTCCTCCTCCTTCTTCCTCTTCTCCTCCTCCTCCTCCTTTCTCCTCCTGCTCCTCCATTTTCTTCTTTTCCTTCCTCCTCTTTCTCTTCTCCTTCTCCTTTTCCTCCTCCTCCTCTTTCTCCTCCTGCTCCTCCATTTTCTTCTTTTTCTTCCTCCTCCTCCTCCTCCTTCTTCCTCTTCTCCTCCTCCTCCTCCTCCTCCTCCTCCTCTTCCAAGTGATCCAGCACTAGAGAGCTGGAAACAAATCTCTCCAGTGTACTCTGAAATCAGCCTTTCTTGTTAAAAAGCAACTTCTTGGGTGTTTTCAGTTATTCCGCTCCCTCCATCCCATGTTGGCAAGGACTCTCTGTTCTCCTTGCTAATTCATAAGTGAATAAGCGTGCATAAGCGCACAATCGTGCCTACCGTTCCTGTCCCAATGTTCACATATATTCTTACCTCTTTTACTCTTATTCATGCTTGTACTATTACATATATATTCAATCATGTTTTACTGTTTATACTTTGTTTATAATCATATATGCTTGACAAATAAACAAATACAAATACAAATACAAAAATACAAATACAAATACAAATACAAATTCGGTTTTAATTTCCTCCACAATGGACGCTCCACCCACTCCTGGAAAGCCAGGAGTTAATTGAAGCGAAGATCAGCAAATTTGAACCGGGCCTACCATTTGTGATCGCTACCAACCCCTCAGTTCCATTCTCTCACACTGAATTTCGTGAACGTCCAAGAGGAAGTAGGAGAATTGAGTACCTCCTTTTTGATATTCACTGTGTAGTCTGGCTTAGCTGCAGTTACCCTGAAAGAATCTGGCAAACAAATAAAGAGAGATGGGTGTATGGAATGGTTGATGGAAATCAATGTTCCTGAGGCAGAGTTATGATATTTTGGTCACCACATTACAAAAAAGATGTTGAGACTTTGAAAAAAAAAGTGCAAAGAAAAGCAACTAAGGACTAAAGGCCTGGAGACTAAAACTTATGAAGAACGGTTGCAGGATTTGGGTTTGGTCAGTCTAGAGTAAAGAAGGACTAGAAGGGACATGATTTATTTATTTATTTATTTATTTTGTGAGATTTATATACCGCCTCACAGTGCAAGCACTCTCTAAGCGGTTTACACCAGTAAGCAATGTATATTTACATTGCCCCCAACAATCTGGGTCCTCATTTTACCTACCTCGGAAGGATGGAAGGCTGAGTCAACCTTGAGCCGGTGAGATTTGAACCACTGAACTGCTGATCAGTGTCAGCTAATGTGGCCTGCAGTACCTGCCTCTAACCACTGCGCCACCTTGGCTCTTATGATAGCAGTATTCCAGTATTTGAGGGATTTCCACAAAGAAGAGGGGGTCAATTTATTTTCCAAAGCACCAGAAGGAAAGACCAGAAACAATAGATGGAAACTAATCAAGGAGAGAAGCAACCTGGAATGAAGGAGAAATTTCCTACAGTGAGAACAATTAGACAGTAAAACAATTAGCTTGCCTCCAGAAGTTGTGGGTGCTTCATCATTGGTGGTTTTTAAAGAATAGAATAGAATAGAATAGAATAGAATAGAATAGAATAGAATAGAATAGAATAGAATAGAATAGAATAGAATAGAATAAGAAATCAGAATAGAGTAGAATAGAATAGAGTAGAATAGAATAGAATAGAAAATAGAATAGAATAGAAAATAGAATAGAATAGAAAATAGAATAGAATAGAATAGAATAGAATAAGAAATCAGAATAGAGTAGAATAGAAAATAGAGTAGAGTAGAATAGAATAGAATAGAATAGAATAGAATAGAATAGAATAGAATAGAATAGAATAAGAAATCAGAATAGAGTAGAGTAGAATAGAATAGAATAGAAAATAGAATAGAATAGAATAGAATAGAATAGAATAGAATAGAATAGAATAGAATAGAATAGAATAGAAAATAGAATAGAATAGAGAATAGAATAGAATAGAATAGAATAGAATAGAATAGAAATAGAATAGAATAGAATAGAATAGAATAGAAATAGAATAGAATAGAATAGAATAGAATAGAATAGAATAGAATACTTTATTGTCACTTTGAATGTACACTAATAGGCATATATTAAAATGAAATTTTGTTGCATATAGCTCTCAGATATACACAACATAACCACGACAGAATAAATAAATACAAAATTATGCATATATCCACATACCCACATATATTATATGACACAGAGAAACAACACAGTCTAGTTCGGATGTATACATGCACATGGCGAGAAAAACGAATCTTGCGAGTTTACCAGACGGCCGGCCTATGGAACAAAGAAGAGATTGGACACCCACTTGTCTGAAATTGTAGGGAGTCTTTTGCTTGAGTGGGGGGGGGTTGGACTAGAAGACCTCCGAGGCCCCTCCCGGCTCTGTTCTGATCGATTTCTTTCCACGCGTAGAGTTCTGCTTTCATTATTTATGGCCTGCCGATTTGCACAAGCGGTCAGCGGGCTGCACAGCAAAGACCGTTTCACACCAAAGGAAAAAAAGGGGAATTGGAAACAGGTCTTGGGGAAACCACCTTAGGATTGGGATTCTATCAGACAGTTGAGGAACGTCTTGCGGTTACCTAAGAAGAGAAAAGCGTATCTCTTCTTCCTTCAGCCTTCCTTGTTTTCCGCCCAAGAGAGATATCTGGGAAGCAGATCCAGCGTGAAAGGCCACCGAAAATTCCCCATTAATTTTTGGTCTGAAAAAATGGAGAAGGGGGGGTGGAGATTTCTCCTTCGGTTGACTGCTTAAGGGCCATCACTCAATGTCAGCACTTAGCAACCACAGAGATAGACATTCTCCCGGATGATCTGTCTTCGGCTTGGCCTTTTAGAGCTCTCTGTGGAGTGTGGTGCTGCTACTACTGAGTCCATCCATCTTTTAGCCAGTCGTCCCCTTTCTTTCCCCCGCCCTCCCCTTCAACTTTTTGCAAGATGACACGCTTCGCAAAGGACCCGAGGATCTGCGGGAGGCGTCCCAAAGTAGGATGGATAAAACTGTTGTAGAAGTCTATCCGGAAGCCACCTCACATCTACAAATGCCTACGTCAAAATACACCAGCTCTAGTACTGATTTCAGAGTATTGGCGAATGAGGGTTGGTTAGATATGGTTTAACGATTAAGACACCAGGGCGGAAAGCCAGAAGCTTGTGAGTTCTAGTCCCACCTTAGCTAAGGTGACCAGATTTTATTTTTTGTAAAGCGGGACACCATTGACGGGGGGGGGTTCTAGGGGAGCAAGATGGGAGGGGTCCGTCTCTCTTATCCTGCAGCTTTGTGCACCCCCCCAAACACCCCCCCTTCATCGCAGCCAGGGGTGGGTTCCTACTGGCGCAGGCTTACCTGTTCGTCGCCGCAGCCAGGGGTGAAATCCTGCCGGTTTGGCCGGGCCAGTCGTTCGGCGTAGAGCCGATGGAACTGCGGCGGTCGCGGCGCGGGGTTTCTCCCGCCCACTTTCCCTGCCCGGCTGGACGCCACCATTTGGGTTATTTTGTCCTCTGCGCATGCACAAAGTGTTCTGCGCATGCACAGAGGGCAAAAATAACCCGAATGGCGTCATCCAGCCGGGCGGGGGAAGCGGGCAGGAGAAGCCCCTGCGCCACGACCGCCGCCAGTTCCATCGGCTCTACGCCGAACGACTGGCCCGGCCAAAAAAAGCGGGACTTTTTTTAAACGCCGCGGGACGCGGGACAAATTATCAAAAAGCGGGACTGTCCCGCCAAAAGCGGGACGTCTGGTCACCTTAACCTGTTCTAGTTCTAGTCCTAGTCCTGCCTTAGGTATAAAAGCCAGCTGGGTGACTTTAGGGCAATCACCAGGGGTCTGTGAGTTCTAGTCCTGCCTTAGATATGAAAGCCAGCTGTCAAACTCAATTTCATTGAGGGCCGCATCAGGGTTGTGTTTGACCTCGGGGGGGGGGGCAGAGTGGGCATGGCCAGCTCAACGTCACTCGTGTTGGGGGCGCCTGTGGTGGCCCGAGCGCTCTGCCAGAGAAAACGGGCTCCCAAGCTCCGTTTTCGGCTGTGCCAGCCTCCTGCAACCCTCTGCCGGTGAAAACGGAGCTCCGGAGGGCTGCATACGGCCCTCCTGAGCTCCATTTTTGCTGCAGAGGCACCGCAGGCCAGTCCGCTGTTTCTAGGGCAGCCCCGCGGGCCAGATCTAAGCACCCTGTGGGCCAGATTTGGCCCAATCACGAGGAGACTGTGAGTTCTAGTCCCATTTTAGGCATAAAAGCCGGCTGTGTGACTTCAGGGCACGGGTGTCAAACTCACTGTGTCACATTGCCGTCACATGACGTTTCGCGACATTTTTCCCATTCGTGGAGCTGGGATGCACGTGGCCTGCACGTGACACATCTGGCCCACGGGCCGCCAATTTGACACCCCTGCTTTAGGGCAATCACCAGGAGACTGTGAGTTCTAGTCCCACCTTCGCCATGAAAGCCAGCTGGGTGACCTTGGCCCAGTCACCCTCTCTCAGCCCAACTCACCTTACAGAGTTGTTGTTTTTGGGGGGGAGGAGAATAGGAGGAGGTCGATGTGTTAGATATGTTTGCCGCCTTGAGTTATTTGTAAAAAATGATAAAGGCCGGCTACAAATAAGAGAGTAACAGAGTTGGAAGGGACCTTGGAGGTCTTCTAGTCCAACCCCCTGTTCAGGGAGGAAGCCCTATATTGTTTCAGACAAATTGTTGTCCAATTTCTTCTTAAAAACCTCCATTGTTGGAGCATTCAGAACTTCTGGAGGCAAGTCGTTCCACTGATTACCGTATTTTTCAGAGTATAAGAATCACGTTCCACCCCCTTAAAAGAGGGTGGAAATGTTGGTGAGTCTTATACAACGAATACAGCCATTTTTGGCCTCCTGAAGCCCCGCCCCCCGCATCCCATTTTTGTGAAAAACCGGGCCATTTTTTGTAAAAATTGGGACGTTTTTGCCTTCCCCCAGCTCCCAGGAGCATTCTGCAGGCCTCCCAAACCCTCTCCGTGCCCCATTTTTTGCAAAAATGGGGGAGAAACAGGGTGCGCAGAGGGTTTGGGAGGCCTGCAGAGTGCTCCTGGGGGCTGGGGGAAGGCAAAAATGCCTCCATTTTTGTGAAAAACGGGTGAAAAACGGTCCCATTTTTGCAAAAAACAGGGCACGCAGAGGGTTTGGGATGCCTGCAGAGTGCTCCTGGGGGCCGGGGAGGACAAAAACTATTTTTTCTTACTTACCTCTTCGAAATCTTGGTGCGTCTTATACACCGGTGCTTCTTATAGTCCGAAAAATACGGTAATTGTTCCCGCAGTCAGGTAATTTCTTCTTAGGTTGCTTCTCTCCTTCAACTCCCAGAATTTCCCAGCCCAGCATCTTATGACCTTTTTGCCATGGTTGTTAAGCGGCTCACTGCAAATCTTAAATGGATTGTCAGAAGGTCACACGAGAGTGATCCCATAACCATGGGACACAGCAACGGTCATAAATATGAGTCAGTTGCCAGGCATCTGAATTTTGATCACATGATCATGGGGATGCTGCAAAGGTCATAACTGTAAAAAAAATTGGCCCTAAATCACCTTTTCCTGTGCCCTTGTAACTTTGAACGGTCACTAAACGAACCATTGTAAGCCGAGAACTACCTGCCCTGTAGAATAATTTCCCTGTTGAAAGAAATGAATATTTGCAATTAGGAAACAGCAGCATTTACCCATGATTGTCCCAAAAGTAGTTTTTTCAGGAGGCAACTGGACTTTCTTGGTTTTTCTTTTGAAGACGTTTCACTTCTCATCCAAGAAGCTTCTTCAGCTCTGACAGGATGGCGGGGAATGGAAGGGTTGATATTCCTTGCAGACAGCTAGTCATTTGCATCCTTTTAGCCGGTCGTTGAAGCACTTGGAGGTTTATCTGTTTCCTCTGGGTCACCTGAGTGGTGCAAATGGTTCCTGTAATCCGCAATTTTTCCCTCTGGAAACCCATTCCTACTCCCACACCATTCAAAGGGTGTTCATCCCTAATTGCATGACTAAAAGTCATCCATGTCATGGTTGTCATGGAGGTTGTCATGGAGATATTCAGTCATCCATGTCATGGTTGTCCCAAAGGTGCTTTTTCAGGAGGCAACTGGACTTTCTTGTTTTTTCTTTTGAAGACATTTCACTTCTCATCCAAGAAGCTTCTTCAGCTCTGACTGGATGGTGGTGAATGGAAGGATTGATACTCCTTGCAGGCAGCTGGTCATTTGCATCCTTTTAGAGGGTCGTTGAGGCCACTTGGAGGTTTATCTGTGTCCTCAGGGTCTCTACACACATTTATCCATGAGCCGAAGGAATAGGAATAGCTGCAAGCATCCCTTGAAACATCCAAAGGATAGTTTATAGTACCATATGTGAGCTCAGGTGTGGACTCTGGAATTGGGGACCATCAAACTGGGTTTGACGCCTGGACAGTCAGAGAGAGAAAAAGCTAGAAATATTTCTTTTTCCTAGGCATTTTTGAAAGTTTCCCTCAGAGCCTGGATTTCTAATCCTTTTTGAAAGAAAGGGGATTAGCCAAAGAATTCCCTTGTTGCTTAGCAATGGAGTGATGGAAAGGAAGTGGTCCTTGGGAAGGGGCCCGAGAGAGGCCTAAATTATGTCCAGAAATGTTTCCGTCTTTTTGGAATCTCTCATTCCTCGGAATGAGGAATAAATATTTTCTTGGTAGGCCATTGGGGGGTGGGGAACCCTAAAGTTCCTGAAAAGCACCAGTTGTGTGTGTGTGTTTGTACATGTGGAGGTATGTAGGTATGTATGTAGGTAAATGGAGATTTTTATCTGCCTTTTAATGGCATATTTTCCCTCACTACTCCCACTTTATCTTTCCTTTCCTTCCTTCATTCTTTCCTTCTCCCTCCCACCTACTATTATTCCATCCTTCTTCCTTGCTTCTTCCTTCTCTCCTTTGTTATTCCTCCCTCCCTCCCTTCTTTCCTTCCTCCCTGCCTCCCTTCTTTATTATTCCTTCTTCTTTCCTTCCTTCCTTGCTCCCTTCTTTATCCTTCCTTCATTCCCCCTCCCTCCCTGTCTCCATCCCTCATTATTCCTGCCTTCCTCCCTCCCTCTCTTCCTCCCTCCCTCTCTCCCTCCTTCCTTCCCTTTCTTCCTCCTTCTGCCTTCGTTCCTTCATATCTCCTTCCCTCCCTTCTTTATCCTCCCTCCCTCCCTTCTCTCTCTTCCTCCCTCCCTCCTTCCTTCCCTTTCCCCCTTTCTTCTCCCTTCTGTCTTCCTTCCTTTGTTCCTCTTTTTCTCCATTCTTTATCATCCCTCCCTCCCTCCTTCCCTTTCTTCCTCCTTCTGCCTTCGTTCCTTCATATCTCCTTCCCTCCCTTCTTTATCTTCCCTCCCTTCCTTCTCTCTCTTCCTCCCTCCTTCCTTCCCTTTCTCCCTTTCGTCTCCCTTCTGCCTTCCTTCCTTTGTTCCTCTTTTTCTCCCTTCTTTATCATCTTTCCCTCCATCCCTCCCTCCCTCCTTTCCTTTCTTCCCCCTTCTGCCTTCCTTCCTTTGTTCCTCTTTTTCTCCCTTCATCATCCCTCTCTCCCTCCCTTCGTTCCTAAGATATTTCCTCACCAGACTCCTCCATGCCTTCAGTGACAACAGAGCTTCTAATTACTGCCTTTCCTAAGAAAACTCAGATATTTTTTCAGAGATGTATCTGTCTTGAAAGCAGCCCGTAGCACCATCAAACATCAGGAGCTGAGCGCAGGAAGCGTTTTATGGCAGTTTGTATGCCATAAAATGCTGTGTGATCATTTTTATGTCATAAATTTTTTTTTTACAAGATTTGCCAAATTTCAATTCCAAGAGAGTCCTGGGTTTTCGACTCATTGTGTAAGTTAGCCCATTTGAATTGGAAAATTGGTTGAAAAATTGTTCACTTGTGATGCATTGTTTTGCCCAATTAAAGGCTACGGGAAGAGTTTTAGTATAATAATAATAATAATAATAATAATAATAATAATAATAATAATAATAATAATAATAATAATAATAATAATAATAATAATAATAATAATAATAATAATAATAATAATAATAAAAACAACCACAACCACCACAACCACAACCACAACAACAACCACAACAACAACAATTACAGGCAGTTCTAGGTTGCTCCTCTTCTTGATTAGTTTCCACCCATTGCTTCTTGTCCTACCCTCAGGAACTTTGGAGAATAACTTGACTCCCTCTTCTTTGTGGCAACCCCTGAGATATCAGAAAACTGTTATCATGTCACCCCTAGTCCTTCTTTTCATTAAACTAGACATACCCAGTTTCAGCAACAGTTATTTATATGTTTTAGCCTCCAGTCCCCTCATCATCTTTGTTGCTCTTCTCTACACTCTTTCTAGAGTCTCAACATCTTTTTTGCACCGTGGCAACCAAAACTGAATGCAGTATTCCAAGTGTGGCCTTACCAAGGCATTATAAAGTGGTATTAACACTTCGCGTGATCTTGATTCTATACCTCTGTTAATGCAGCCCAGAACGATGTTGGCATTTTTGGCAGCTGCTGCAAATTGCTGGCTCATGTTTAAATGGTTGTCCACTAGGACTAGGACTCTAAGATCCCTCTCACAATTACTACTATTGAGCGATGTTCCACATATATTGTACCTGTGCATTTTGTTTTCCTTGCCTATATGTAGAACCTTACTTTTTTTACCATTGAATTTCATTTTGTTAGATAGCGCCCAATGTTCAAGTCTGTCAAGATCCTTCTGTATCTTAAGCCTATCTTCCGGAGTGTTGGCTATTCCTGCTAGCTTGGTGTCGTCTGCAAATTTGATGAGTTCCCCATCTTCTTTCAAATAAAACAAGGTTTATTTGGTTTCCAGAAACTTTAGTGACAGCGGCAAATGTTTCTGGGGTGGCTGATCAAATGACTGAGTGAGTGGCTGGATCTTTATAGAATTTGGGGGGGGGGTTGTCTTTGAGATGCTCCAGAGGGGTTGTGCAATGCAGTGAGCCTTGTGCCTTTTGCTATTCTAATGGTGACGGGTTAATTCTATTATGTCCTAAAGGTCCTGTCCTGTCCTTAGAATTTGGGTGGGGGGAAATTCTTAATCCCATCAGCTCCAGCCTTCTGTGGGAGCTGTGGCTGAAGGCATTTTGTTTATGAATAGATTGGCCCAGTCTTCCTGAATGGATAGAAAAATCTCCCTTCCTAAAAATCAGTCTCTTCTGCTTGAGGCTGTTTTCCTATGGCAGGAAGGCTGGGGCTGCTTTCTGCCTTTAAGAATATGTTTCTCCATTTCTCCTTTGAGGAAATATTCTATCCTGCCTCTTTTTTTAATATTAAGAATGAAGAATATTTTAATCTGTGTAGGGACGGGCTTCCTATGTGTGTTACTAACATAATAACTGCAGCGATTCATTTTGCAAATGTGGCAAGAAAGGTCGTAAAAATGGGGCAAAACTCACTTAGCAATCACCTCGCTTGGAAATATCGGGGTCAGTTGTGGTCCTAATGAAGGAGATGAACCAGGCCAGGGGTGGGTTTCCCATTTTACCGCTACCGGTTCACCGCGCACGTCCCCGGTTCGCACATGCGCCTTCCTTCCGCTCGTGTGCTTTTTGCACGTGCGCGCCTTTCACGCATGCGCCTGGCCTCAAAAACGTCCCTACATAGGACGTCATAGAGCCGGAGCGGGTGGGAGGTCCCACCCGTGATTTCCGCTACCAGTTCAGGCGAACCAGTCCGAACTGGCCCAATACCACCTCTGAACCAGGCCGATTGTAGCTTATTCAGTAAATCAGGGTAAACACAACCACGGGGTATGTAACCTGTGAATGCATTGCCCTGACTCGTATCCAACGTTTTCCATTCTGGCCCAACATTGTGGATTTTTCTTTTGCCCAATGGGACATTTTCATCCCCTGGCCTTCCTCAAATAAGCTGCAAAAGGGAAATCTTTCATTGTCGCGAAGGATTTGCGTCCCCAATCGGCCTTGTTCCTTGATCCCTTGCAGTTAATTATTGACTGTCGTCCTCTTTGTAATGGACCCGCTTTGCTGTTCTGTAGCCATCATCTGAGCTGGGAAGCCCAGATGAGGAGGAGTGTTACAAACAGGACTATGGAGATAGGAGATCAACCGGTCTCTTGGGGTGGTTCATGTTGCAGGCTGCGAAGTTCTCAGGCTACATGAAGACAGCGGCAGTTTAGCCAAGGAATTTGTCACCTCCCAACAAACAAGGAAAGGGGGTTTCGTACATCTTGAGTTACGCTGCCTATCATCTCTAGCCATGATCAACGGGAACAGAGAAGTTTTAAACCGTTAGGTCATTTCTGTGCGAGCAGCAAGAAATGTTTATTTGCTTTAAAGGACCTTGTTTTAAAAAAAAAATTACAGCATTGTCTTCTCATGAATCAGTTACAAACAAGTTAAGAAAGAGAGAGAGAGAGAGAGAAAGAAAGAGAGAAAGAAAGAGAGAGAGAGAGAAAGAAAGAAAGAAAGAAAGAAAGAAAGAAAGAAAGAAAGAAAGAAAGAAAGAAAGAAAGAAAGAAAGAAAGAAAGAAAGAAAGAAAAAACCAAAACGAAAGTGTTCCTCAAAGTAATTCATTTCTAAAGGTAGTTTATTCAGGACTTGTTTCACTTGAGAAGGGTGTGGGGATAGAAGCCAAGAGATCAACCGTCCCTGTTTTCTGTTGTTGTGCCAGTTGGAAATTCTTCCCAATATCTGGAGGCTGCCAGTAGATCTTCTCCAGACTGCAGTAGATGTATGGATGCCAGTCAATTCATCCCAGGGAAGTGGAGATTGGAATCCTTTGAAGTAGGCCGTCGTCATCCTATTGGTATCACATTTTGCAAGCACTGAAAAGGATTTGTCTTTTCGGAACAATTCCTTTTTTAAGGAAGGAAGGAAGGAAGGAAGGAAGGAAGGAAGGAAGGAAGGAAGGAAGGAAGGAAGGAAGGAAGGAAGGAAGGAAGGAAGGAAGGAAGGACGGAAATGAGGGAGGGAGGGAAGGAAGGAAGGAAATGAGGGAGAGAAGGGAAAGAATGAAAGGAAGGGAAGGAAGGATGGAAATGAGGGAGAGAGGGAAAGGGAGGGAAGGAAGGATGGAAATGAGGGAGAGAGGGAAAGAAGGAAAGGGAGGGAGAGAAGAAAGGAAGGAAATGAGGGAGAGAGGGAGAGGGAGGGATGGAAGGATGGAAATGAGGGAGAGAGGGAAAGAAGGAGAGGGAGGGAAGGAAGGAAGGAAATGAGGGAGAGAGGGAGAGAGGGAGAGGGAGGGAAGGAAGGAAGGAAGAAAATGAGGGAGAGAGGGAGAGGGAGGGAAGGAAGGATGGAAATGAGGGAGAGAGGGAAAGAAGGAAAGGGAGGGAGGAAAGGAAGGAAATGAGGGAGAGAGGGAGAGGGAGGGAGGGAAGGAAGGAAATGAGGGAGAGAGGGAAAGAAGGAAAGGGAGGGAGGAAAGGAAGGAAATGAGGGAGAGGGAGGGATGGAAGGAAGGAAATGAGGGAGAGAGGGAGAGGGAGGGAAGGAAGGATGGAAATGAGGGAGAGAGGGAAAGAAGGAAAGGGAGGGAGGAAAGGAAGAAAGTAAATGAGGGAGAGAGGGAGAGGGAGGGAAGGAAGGAAGGAAATGAGGGAGAGAGGGAAAGAAGGAAAGGGAGGGAGGGAAGGAAGAAAGTAAATGAGGGAGAGAGGGAGAGGGAGGGAAGGAAGGATGGAAATGAGGGAGAGAGGGAAAGAAGGAAAGGGAGGGAGGAAAGGAAGGAAATGAGGGAGAGAGGGAGAGAGGGAGAGGGAGGGAGGGAAGGAAGGAAATGAGGGAGAGAGGGAAAGAAGGAAAGGGAGGGAGGAAAGGAAGGAAATGAGGGAGAGGGAGGGATGGAAGGAAGGAAATGAGGGAGAGAGGGAGAGGGAGGGAAGGAAGGATGGAAATGAGGGAGAGAGGGAAAGAAGGAAAGGGAGGGAGGAAAGGAGGGAAATGATGAAGAGAGGGAGAGAGGGAGAGGGAGGGAAGGAAGGAAGGAAATGAGGGAGAGAGGGAAAGAAGGAAAGGGAGGGAGGGAAGGAAGGAAGGAAATGAGAGAGAGAGGGAGAGGGAGGGGAAGGAAGGATGGAAATGAGGGAGAGAGGGAGAGGGAGGGATGGAAGGATGGAAATGAGGAAGAGAGGGAAAGAGGGAAGGGAGGGAAGGAAGGAAGGATGGAAATGAGGGAGAGAGGGAAAGAAGGAAAGGGAGGGAGGGAAGGATGGAAATGAGGGAGAGAGGGAAAGAAGGAAAGGGAGGGAGGAAAGGAAGGAAATGATGAAGAGAGGGAGAGAGGGAGAGGGAGGGAAGGAAGGAAGGAAATGAGGGAGAGAGGGAAAGAAGGAAAGGGAGGGAGGGAAGGAAGGAAATGAGGGAGAGAGGGAGAGGGAGGGAAGGAAGGATGGAAATGAGGGAGAGAGGGAGAGGGAGGGATGGAAGGATGGAAATGAGGGAGAGAGGGAAAGAAGGAAAGGGATGGAGGGAAGGAAGGAAGGAAGGAAATGTGGGAGAGAGGGAGAGGGAGGGAAGGAAGGAAGGAAATGAGGGAGAGAGGGAAAGGGAGGGAAGGAAGGAAGGATGGAAATGAGGGAGAGAGGGAAAGAAGGAAAGGGAGGGAGGAAAGGAAGGAAATGAGGGAGAGAGGGAAAGAAGGAAAGGAAGGGAGGGAAGGAAGGATGGAAGGAAATGAGGGAGAGAGGGAGAGGGAGGGAAGGAAGGATGGAAATGAGGGAGAGAGGGAAAGAAGGAAAGGGTGGGAGGGAAGGAAAGAAAGAAAGAAAAGAATGGAAGGAAGGAAGGAAGGAAGGAAGGAAATAAATAAAAGGAGACAGGCAAGAAGGGGAGGAAGGGAGCAGCAAAGAAGGAAGGCGGATTTGCCATGTCCCTGCCAACTTCCCAGATTAAAGCTCCATGGGGAATCCGGCAGGAAGTCAGAAGTCCTTCCTGCTCCCACTGTTGTTGTGGTTGTTGTTCTTATGCCCACCCGAGGTCATTCTCTTTGTCTGTGTAGGTAAGGAAATCTCTCTCTGAAACCACGACCCAAACAGTACGGCTTGCCTCACATTGCTCCGCGTGTGCTTTCGGCCGCTTAACCTTCGGGAACCCTACGTCGACTGCACCAGCCACAGGGGAGCTCAGCTTTCCCACATACCGTCCACTTCAATATCCTGAAACCATTTACTGGGGCGGGGGGGGGGAGAGAAACCCTTCAGAACCACTGCACCACATCTTCCACAAATCCTGGAACACAGGGGAACTACCCGAGGACTGGAAAAGAGCTGATGTGGTCCCCATCTTCAAAAAAGGTAAAAAAACAGACCCAGGAAACTACAGACCAATCAGCCTAACATCAATACCTGGGAAAATACTGGAAAAAATAATTAAAAACCAGATCTCCCATCATCTAAAAACAAACCAAGCAATAACCAACAGTCAACACGGATTTGTTAAGAACAAGTCATGCCAAACCAACCTCATTTCATTCTTCAACACTGTGACCAAATTAGTAGACCAGCGTAATGCAGTAGACATAATATACCTGGACTTTAGCAAAGCATTTGACAAAGTAGACCACAACCTACTCCTTCATAAGCTAGAAAAAAGCGGGATAGACAGCTACACAACCAGATGGATTAACAATTGGCTGACCAACCGTACCCAGCGAGTAGTCCTCAATGGCTCTAAGTCCACATGGAGAGAAGTAAGCAGTGGGGTACCACAAGGTTCCGTCCTAGGCCCAGTACTCTTCAATATCTTTATAAATGACCTAGATGAGGGAATAGCAGGAGAACTAACCAAATTTGCAGATGACACCAAGCTGGCGGGAGTAGCAAACACCCCAGAGGACAGACTCAAAATCCAGAGGGACCTCGACAGACTCGAACACTGGGCCCAAACCAATAAAATGACATTTAACACAGAGAAAAGTAAAATTCTGCACCTAGGCAAGAAGAATCAAAAATACATATACAAACTGGGCAAAACCACACTCAATAGCAGCGATTGTGAGAGGGATCTCGGAGTCCTGGTAGACAGCCAACTAAATATGTGCCAGCAGTGTGCAGCAGCAGCCAAAAAGGCCAACGCAGTCCTGAGCTGCATAAATAGAGGGATACAATCAAGGACCAGAGAGGTACTAGTACCACTCTATAAAGCCTTGGTCAGACCACACCTAGAGTACTGCATCCAGTTTTGGTCACCACACTACAAAAAAGACATTGAAACCCTAGAGAAAGTGCAGAAGAGAGCAACCAGGATGATAAAGGGTCTGGAAAATAAAACATACAAAGAGCGGTTGCAGGAACTGAGCTTGGCCAGTCTGGCGAAGAGAAGGACCAGGGGTGACATGATAGCAGTGTTCTAATACTTGAGGGGATGCCACAGAGAGGAGGGGGTCAGGCTGTTCTCTATTGCACCAGAAAGCCAAACAAGGAATAACGGATGGAAGCTGACCAAGGAGAGATTCAACCTGGAAGTGAGGAGAAACTTTCTGACAGTGAGAGCGATCAACCAGTGGAACAGCTTGCCAGCAGAGGTCGTGAGAGCCCCAACACTTGCGACCTTCAAGGAGAGACTGGACTGCCATCTGTCTCAAATGGTGTAGGGACTCCTGCTTGAGCAGGGGGTTGGACTAGATGACCTACAAGGTCCCTTCCAACTCTAATAATAAAATCTAAAATCATTTCCTCCTTAGCGTTTACTAATGAGTACCAGTCGGGGGTCCCTGACTTGACAGGGGTTTTTTTTTCCTCCTTGGCTGCTCCGATCTTCTGGCTCAAGCTGCCATTTTAATTTCCCGCCAATCCTCCAGTGTAGCATCACGTTGACACATGGCTGAACATTAAAACTCACAGCTTCCAGCCATGCGGCGTTGCCTTGAGCATCTCTGCCTTGGCGCTTTTGTATTTTTGAAAGGGGGATTCCGGGGGAGGGGGCCCTAAGCGAGCTCACCTGGTTGTTTTTTTTAGTAAGCCACAGGCAGGCTTGTTTGGCTCTCTAATCACTCGGCCTTTAGGGAACCCGTCACCACGCCGGGAAAAAATATATATTGGGGACGTGCAACATGTCAGATTCAAAGGCGGGAAGGGACTTTGGAAAACCCAGAGCATTGCTCTGCAGCTCCTTGAAGTAAATGTGTGGCTTCCCGGGAACAGGCTGGAAGCAGCTTAGGGCAGCCGCACCCTTCTGGAAAAAGATATAGCTACTTTAATAGTGTAGTGGAGTGTGGAGTGGAGTGTGGAGTGTACTGGAGTGTGGTGTAGTGTGGTGTTGAGTGTGTAGTGTAGTGGAATGGAATGGAATGGAATAGAATATAGAATGGAATGGAATGAAATAATAGAATAGAATAGAATAGAATAGAATAGAATAGAATAGAATAGAATAGAATAGAATAGAATAGAATAGAATAGAAGAATAGAAATAGAATAGAATAGAATAGAAATAGAGTAGAGTAGAGTAGAATAGAATAGAATAGAATAGAATGGAATGGAATGGAATGGAATGGAATAGAAATAGAATAGAGTAGAATAGAGTAGAATAGAATAGAATAGAATAGAATAGAATAGAATAGAATAGAATAGAATAGAATAGAATAGAATAGAATAGAATAGAATAGAATAGAAGAATAGAAATAGAATAGAATAGAAATAGAGTAGAGTAGAGTAGAATAGAATAGAATAGAATAGAATGGAATGGAATGGAATGGAATAGAAATAGAATAGAGTAGAATAGAATAGAATAGAATAGAATAGAATAGAATAGAATAGAATAGAATAGAATAGAATAGAATAGAAGAATAGAAATAGAATAGAATAGAATAGAAATAGAGTAGAGTAGAGTAGAATAGAATAGAATAGAATAGAATGGAATGGAATGGAATGGAATAGAAATAGAATAGAGTAGAATAGAATAGAGTAGAATAGAATAGAATAGAATAGAATAGAATAGAATAGAATAGAAGAATAGAAATATAATAGAATGGAATAGAAATAGAATAGAGTAGAATAGAATAGAATAGAATAGAATAGAATAGAATAGAAGAATAGAAATAGAATAGAATGGAATAGAAATAGAATAGAGTAGAATAGAATAGAATAGAATAGAATAGAATAGAATAGAATAGAATAGAATAGAATAGAAGAATAGAAATAGAATAGAATGGAATAGAAATAGAATAGAGTAGAATAGAATAGAATAGAATAGAATAGAATAGAATAGAATAGAATAGAATAGAATAGAATAGAATAGAATAGAATAGAAGAATAGAAATAGAATAGAATAGAATAGAAATAGAGTAGAGTAGAGTAGAATAGAATAGAATAGAATAGAATGGAATGGAATGGAATGGAATAGAAATAGAATAGAGTAGAATAGAATAGAATAGAATAGAATAGAATAGAATAGAATAGAGTTGGAAGGGACCTTGGAGGTCTTCTAGTCAAACCCCCTTCTCAGGCAGGACAGTCTACACCCGTGATGGCAAACCTATGGCACATGTGCCACAGGTGGCACGTGGAGCCATATCTGCCGGCACGCAAGACGTTGCCCTAGCTCAGCTCCAGCGCGCATGTGCGCCCCGCCAGCTGATTTTCAGCTTGCGCAGAGGCTCTTGGAGGGCGTTTTCGGCCTCTGGAGGGCCTCCGGGGGGGCAGGCCATTTTTGTCCTCCCCAGGCTCCAGGGAATCCTCTGGAGCCTGGCGAGAGTGAAAAATGGGCCTACTGGGCCTACCGGAAGTCGGGGAGCGGGGGGTCACGTGCGCATGCGTGGGGGGTGGGGCAGTACAGGGAGGTCGCGTGTGTATGCACAGGGGTATGAGGCGTATGGGGGGCATTGAATTATGGGTGTGGACACGCATGCGCGCGCTTTCGGCACCCGAGGAAAAAAAGGTTCGCCATCACTGGTCTACACCATTTCAGACAAATGGTTGTCCAATCTATTCAAAACTTCCAATGTTGGAGCACCCACAACTTCTGGAGGCAAGTCGTTCCACTGATTAATTGTTCTTACAGTCAGGAAATTTCTCCTTAGTTCTAAGTTGCTTCTCTCCTTGATTAGTTTCCATCCGTTGCTTCTTGTTCTGCCCTCAGGGGCTTTGGAGAATAGTTTGAAAAGAAGGGTCCAGGCCTTTCAGAAGGGAAGAGAAGGAGATAGAGAGAGGAGAGTAGTATGAAATATAGAAGGAAAACAGACAGGAGATAAAAGTACAAAAGGTGCAAATTTAGGATATTTGTTTATAGCATTTTGGACAGAAATGTATAATAATTTATGTTTTGATATTATGGTATAGGTATGGATGTTTGTGTAAAGATGCTGAAAAAATAAAAAATTCTTTTGAAAAAAAATTATGGGAGCTGCGGCCCCAAAATATCTGGATGACACCAGGTTGGAAAGAAGGTGAATCATCTGTGGCCTAGAGGT
Source organism: Diadophis punctatus similis (assembly GCA_023053685.1). Lineage (NCBI taxonomy): Eukaryota > Metazoa > Chordata > Lepidosauria > Squamata > Dipsadidae > Diadophis > Diadophis punctatus. The sequence goes on along the minus strand of JALIGW010000036.1, from coordinate 5,181,132 downwards.
GGAGCTCATGCCTCACAGTCAGGAGGTTGTGACTTCGATCCTAGGTAGAGGCAGATGTAGGGTCTCCTGCTTGGGCAGGGGGTTGGACTAGATGACCTGCAAGGTCCCTTCCAACTCTGTTAAAAAAGTTGACATTGATAAATCACAAAAGATTCTTTGCCTCTGTTCCCAGCATCACACTGAGCTGTAGGTTCCAAAATCCGTGCCCATTCTGTCGATGACCCTATCTAACAATCTCCTCCTTTGCCATATCCTTCACCTTCCGCCTTCCATCTTTCCCAAAATCGGGGTCTTCTTCTCCAAGGATTCCTCAATTCCCATGAGGTGGCCAAAGTCACTGAGCTGTCACTAAGTGATGCAATCCGGTGATGTTGTGATTTATGGCCACAACTCTTAGTGAAGACAATCCAATTCAAAGCGGTCCAAAGCACCCGAAGGCAGGACCAGAAAGAACTGATAAGACATTTATCAAGGAGAGAACCAACCAAGAACTAAGGAGAAATTTCCTGACAGTGAGAACAATTAATCACTGGAACGGCTTGTCTTCAGATGTGGGTGCTCCATCACTGGAGGTTTTTAAGAGGAGATTGGACAACCATTTGTCTGAAATGCTATGGGGTAGTGATGGCGAACCTTTTCGGCATTGAGTGCCAAAACCGGAACGCGTGCGCACATGCCGGAGCACTGAAAACCCAAAGACCAGCTGGCCGGTGCGCATGCGCACAGAGAGGGCTCTGCATGCCACCTCTGGCACACGTGCCATAGGTTCACCATCACGGGTATAGGGCCTCCTGCTTAGAATATAGAATAACAGAGTTGGAAGGGACCTTGGAGGTCTTCTAGTCCAACCCCCTGCTTAGGCAGGAAACTCTATACCATTTCAGACAAATGGTTATCCAATCTCTTCTTAAAAAGAGGAGCCGAGGTGGCGCAGTGGTTAAAATCAGCACTGCGACCTTCAGCTGATTGCTAGTTCAGCAGTTCAGCTGTTCAAATCTCACCAGGCTCAAGGTTGACTCAGCCTTCCATCCTTCCGAGGTGGGTAAAATGAGGACCCAGATTGTTGGGGGCAAGAGGCTGAACTCTGTAAACCGCTTAGAGAGGGCTGTAAAGCACTATGAAGCGGTATATAAGTCTAAGTGCTATTGCTATTGCTATTCTTAAAAACTTCCAGTGTTGGAGCATTTACAACTTCTGCAGGCAAGTTGTTCCACTGATTAATTGTTCTAACTGTCAGGAAATTTCTCCTTAGTTCTAGGTTGGTTCTCTCCTTGATAAGTTTTCATCCTTTGCTCCTTGTCCTGCCCTCAGGAGCTTTGGAGAATAGTTTCTCCTAGCCCCTGAGATATTGGAAGACTGCTATCATGTCACCCCTAGTCCTTCTTTTCATCAAACTAGACACACCCAATTCCAGCAACCGTTCTTCATATGTTTTAGCCTCCAGTCCCCTAATCATCTTTGCTGCTTGAGCAGAGGGCTGGACTAGAAGACCTCCAAGGACCCTTCCCACTCTGTTACTATAATCCTGGACCCAACTGCTGTTGTAGCCCAAGCACTACCTGTCACTAGTAGCTTTGTGAGACAAATCCTCACCATTACCTCACCCTGTTTGGGAAATCATCCCTTCCTAATCGGTACATTATTCCATATGGCTTCCTCTGTTATTAGATGGCGAGAAAGCATATCACACTAATGTCCACAGCTGGTGCTCCTTTTTAATACCATATGGGTCCCCGTGCAAGCAACTCTGCATTATGAACTCCGATAGAAGCATTTATCTTAACGGGCTTTGTCCCACAGGGGTGTCTATCTTGTCACATGCGCATAGCAAGAAATGGTGTGAACTTTTCAGGAGTCGCGGATGCTCTGTGGTTTAAATGAGATTCAGAAATACCAGCTAGGGCTTGAACATGGCCTAGGCCCATGATGGCAAACCTATGGCATGCGTGCCAGAGGTGTCACCCAAAGGCCTCTCTGTGGGTACGCGCGCCGTCACCAGCTTCTATTCTGGTTTCCGGCACGCATGTGAGCCAGTGGTGGGATTCAATTTTTTTTGCTACCGGTTCTGTGGGCGTGGCTTGGTGGGCATGGCAGGATACTGTAAAATCCCCGTTCCCTCCCCACTCCAGGGGAAGGTTACTGCAAAATCCCCATTTCCTCCCGATCAGCTGGGACTCGGGAGGCAGAGAATAGATGGGGACGGGGCAGGGGTGGGTTCCTACCGGTGCAGTCCAGAGCTCCGGTAGGGACCTGCCGATACCCCAATATGCGCGCGACTGCTCCGGTACCGTCTCCACCGGGCAGTCGCGCGCATCACCATCTCTTTTTCGTGAATTTTCGGGCGATTTTGCTTCTGCGCATGCGCGGAAACAAAATCGCGCTGAAGTCTTGTGAGGGGACGCGCGCGCGAGATTTCAGTGAGATTTTGCTTCTGCGCATGCGCGGAAGTAAAATCACGCCAAAATCTCGCGCGCGCGCGTGTCCCCTCGTGAGATTTCGGCGCGATTTTGCTTCCGCACATGCGCAGAAGCAAAATTGCGCGAGGGGGCGCGCGTGCGTAGCGTGTGTGCACGCGCACAAAGCACGAAGGACCGCAGAGCAGTGCACCGGTCTGGGTAAGTGAGCATCTCACCCCTGGGACGGGGCCATCCAGAGGTGGTATTTACCGGTTCTCCAAACTACTCAAAATTTCCGCTACCGGTTCTCCAGAACTGGTCAGAACCTGCTGAAACCCACCTCTGATGTGAGCCCCGGAAACCTGAAGACCATCTGGCCAGTGCGCATGCACACGCCGGAAACCAGAAGACCAGGTGGCCGGCACTTCCATGTCCGGTGCACATTCCGGTTTGGGCTCTCGGTGCCGAAAAGGTTTGCCATCACTGGCCTAGGCCGAGAAGAGGGATGTTGACAATTTGAAAAGAATTCAGCAGAGGAATGAAACTTTTAAGCTGGTTTTCCCGGAAAAACACTGGATTGTATAAGGTCTGTCCTCGGAATCCGGGGTTTCATGCTGGCTGGGGAATTCTGGGAGTTGAAGTCCACAAGTCTTAAAGTTTCCAAGCTTTGAAAAGAGAGGAATTTTACGAGAAGATAGGATCAACCGGTCCTTCAAGGCCCCTGAGGGCAAGACAAGAAATAAAAGATGGAACAGATTTCTCAAAGAGAGATCCAACCTAGAACTAAGGAGAAATTGCCTGACAGTGAGAACAATTAATCAGTGGAACAACTTGCCTCCCGGAAGTTGTGAATGCTCCAACACTGGACGTTTTTAAGAAGATGTTGGATAACCATTTGTCTGAAGTGGTGTAGGGTTTCCTGCCCAGTAGGCCCCAAAATCAGCTGGCTGGACCTGAGCTCGCGTGGCCACCGATATGGCTCCACGTGCCACTTGTGGCACGTGTGCCATAGGTTCGCCATCACTGCCCTATACCATTTCAGACAAGTGTCTGTCCAATCTCTTCTTAAAAACCTCCAGTGTTGGAGCACCCACAACTTCTGAAGGCAAGTTATTCCACTGGTTGGTTAGCTGATTGACTTCTTATAAGCCCAGAGGTTCTGGGGCTTATTTTCTGCCCATGAAATATGACAAACCGCAACCCCAAACTCCTAACTCCAATTTGTGTCCAACAGGGTGGAACCTGCTGACGTGATTTACAGCCCGGATTTGCAATACCCTATCAAAAAATGTGTGGTTTTATTGCACCTTGTGACATTCCATTACAGCCAGTTTGGGACCCCCGTCCAACTCATGCTAAGTGTGCTTTCACTCTTAATTCTGCGCTGGCTGCATTCTCCTGGTTTTTCTTTTGGCCAAGGAATTCCTTCGACAATTCAAAAACCTCTTTTCCAATCGGAGGAGTTGGCGAGGAATTCTAAATTCCTGCCGTCGGTGGCTTCATGGCATTTGCTAGACCTGAACCCCAAGAATTCAATGGGGGGACACCTTCTCAGAGGGGTTTAAAATGAGCTTTAAATGAGGTCCATGCATTGGGTGTGTGTGTGTGTGTGTGTTTGTATGTGTGTGTTTTTGTGTCTGTGATTAATGCACCTGGTTTTACCTGCCAAGAAAATTGGGGATGGGGAGGAAGTCAAAATGTTTGATTGATGGCACATTTTAGTCCCTTTTTAAAGGAGCTTCAAACAAGGGGGACTTTCTCCACACTGTTTCCCCAGAAGAATCTTGGGACATGATGGTAGATAAAAGGTTTTTTTTTTTTAAAAAAAAGGAGGTTATGGTGCTAAGCAGATTAACAAAAAGAAGGCATATGCAACCATATTAATGGAATAATATCGCTTCAAAATTAACCAGTATCATCATTTTTTAAAAAAAGGCTTGGAATAAATAGAATATAATCAAAGCTATTTTTAAAAAATGATCTTATTGCTAAAAAAAAAAAATCTACTCTCTTTGATTTTGTCAAAAGGAAATGACAAAAAAAATCTGATAACTGTGAGCCAGTTTGATTTAGTGGTTAAGGAACCAGGCCAGAAAGCAGGAGACGCTGTGTTTCTTGAGACATTTGGAAATAGCTCCAAACCTTTTGAAGTATACGAGTTCAGCAGTTTTTCCCTGGGTGCGGCTACGAAAGTCTCATTTCCCCCCAGAATTGAGGTCTGCAACAAAATGTCCTAGAAAACTGATATTACATCATCCCAATTTTGAGTCCTGATATCAGATTTGTGCTCATTGAGTCCCACGGGATTGGGCGGCCTATAAGAACGTCTATTAAATTAAATTAAATTAAATTAATTCTTTCCTGAAAAGGTTGTCCCATTAACGGGGCATCTCCCTTAATTGACGGAAGACAGAAAAGAAACCATGGATAACAGAATAACAGAGTTGGAAGGGGCCTTGGAGGTCTTCTAGTCCAACCCCCTGCTTAGGCAGGAAACCCTATACCAGTGATGGCAAACCTTTATTTCCTCGGGTGCCGAAAATGCGTGCGCACGTGCTATCGCACACACGCGAGTGCCCACACCCATAATTCAATGCCTGGGGAGGTCAAAAACGGCCTCCCCCGCACCCCGGAAGCCCTCTGGAGGCTGGAAATGGCCCATTTCCCGACTTCCGGTGGGCCCAGTAGGCTTCCCTGGAGCCTGGGGAGGGCGAAAACGCCCTCTCCCACCCCCCGGAGGCCCTCCAGAAGCTGAAAATGCCCTCCCAGAGCCTCCACGCGAGCCGAAAATCAGTTGGCCGGCGTGCACATGCGCATTGGATCTAAGCTAGGGCAACAGCTCGCGTGCCGGCAGATATGGCTCTGCGTGCCACCTGTGGCACGCGTGCCATAGGTTCGCCATCACTGCCCTATACCAATGTTTGTCCAATCTCTTCTTAAAAACTTCCAATGTTGGAGCACTCAGAACTTCTGAAGGAAAGTTATTCCACTGATTAATTGTTCTCACTGTCTGGAAATTTCTCCTTAATTCCCGGTTGCTTCTCTCCTTGATTAGTTTCCACCCATTGCTTCTTGTCCTACCTTCAGGTGCTTTGGAGAATATTTAACAGATTAACAGAGTTGGAAGGGACCTTGCAGGTTATCTAGTCCAACCCCTCGCCCAAGCAGGAGACCCTACATCTGCCTCTACCTAGGATCGAACTCACAACCTCCTGATTGTGAGCCGAGAGCTTGACTCCCTCTTCTTTGTGGCAGCCCCTCAAATATTGGAAAATTGCTATCATGTCACCCCTGGTCAGGGGTGGGTTCTAACTTACCTTGCTGCTGGTTCGCTTCCTCCTGTGCCGCGTGGGCGCGCCGCATGGGCGCGTGCAAAACCCGGAAACTTTTTTTAAAAAAATTCATAATTTCTGTTTCATAAAACAGGACGGAGAATCTTTAGAGGATTGGATCCAGTAAAAAAAAAATGGCCATGTGTGTGCCAGATATTAAGCCCACATGGAGTGGAATTATATTCTCCTTTGCTACTCTTATCTGTCCTTTAAAGTGCTACCGGTAGGTGAGATCTATCTGCTTCCACCCACCAAAGAGAGGAGGGGAAAACACACGGATTTGTGTGTTCCAGGCAAGGATGCTCTTTCAAAAGACAATGAGCTAAAAAAGAAAAAAAATCAAAGTTGTAAATTAGATAAGGAAGCATCCGAGCCCAAAAGAAAGCTCGTAGGTTTTTCACATCCTTCTGTTGAGATAAGAATGATCAAAGCGTTTAAACATTGCCGAGAGAGAGAGAAAGAGAATATATATATTATTATTTTTTCTGAGGTTTTCGTGGGTGTTTGTATGTAGGTCTTTGGGTATTCGGGTTTTCTCCCGCGTGGAATTGGAAGTGTCTTGGCGACGTTTCGATGAAGTCTCATTCATCATCTTCAGGCTGGTGTCTTCTGCTTCCTGCTTCTAGGAGCAATGCTGATGCTAGGAGCAATGCTCCTAGAAGCAGGAAGCAGAAGACACCAGCCTGATGATGATGAATGAGACTTCATCGAAACATCGCCAAGACACTTCCAATTCCACGCGGGAGAAAACCCGAATACCCAAAGACCTACATATATATATATATATATATATATATATATATATATATATATATATATATATATATATATATATATATATATATATATATATATATATATATATATATATATATATATATATATATATATATATATATATATATATATATATATATATATATATATATATATATATATATATATATATATATATATATATATACCAAAATAGTTGCCTAGCAGCTGGAATTTCTAACACAGGAGGGATCCAATTGGCTCAGGTCAGAAATAAGACCTGGATGGAGTTTTTATCCAGCATTGGCAAAACACAGTAATGTGAATTTTCTCTCCTTTCTTTTTTCCTTGTTCCTCCTCCTCTTTTACTTTTTACCCTGCAGGAAAATTAATTGCAGAAGGTGGGGGCTAGCTTTAAAGGGAATCAAGAAAGGACCGCTTTTATTCAATTTGCATCTCCCAGAATAAAGATCCTGTCAATTTGTTGAGGATTAAGAGCGTAAGCTTTCAGATCTCCTCGAGATACATTAAAATTCCCCCACCCGCCATTTCATTATTTAAAGTCAACCGTTAATGTTATTTATACAGCGCTGTAGAGTTAGTGCCTAGAGAAGTTCTAAGGAAATAGCTGGCAAATCTTTTTTTTTCCTTTCTTTTAAATAAAGGAGATGAAATCCTGGTCTGTAAAAACTTTTTAGTTGTTTGTGGCCTGGGTCTAGAACAGGGGTGTCAAACTCAAGGCCTGTGGGCCGGATCCGGCCCGCGATGAGGTCGGATCCGGCCCACGGGGCTGTCCTGGAAAATGAAAGGGTCCGGCCTGCGTTGCTTCGGCACGGTCTACCCAATGCAAAGAGGAAACCTCGGGATAGCACAGTTTGGGGAGTGGCGTCAAGCTGGTCACGCCCACCCAGTTGGCCACACCTGCCCAGTCGGCCACGCCCACCCATCCCCCCAAGGTCAACCACAGCCCTGATGCGGCCCTCAATGAAATTGAGTTTGACATCCCTGGTCTCAACTTTAGCAACTTTAAGATGGGTGGACTTCAACTCCCAGCATTCCCAGGCAGCATGGGCGGACCAACTCCCAGAATGCTGACTGGGGAATTCTGGGAGTTGGTCCATTGATCATCATTCTTCATTTAGTGACCTTTCAAAGTTACAACGGCCCTGAAGAATGTGACTTATGACCATTTTCCCACAGTTATGACCTTTGCAGCATCGCCATGATCACATGATCAAAATTCAGATGCTGGTTCATACTTATGACCGCTGCTGTGTCCCAAGGTCATGTGATCCCCTTTTGCGACCTTCTCACAAGCAGTGGGGAAGCTAGATTCACTTAACAACCGGGTTACTAACTCATCAACCACAGTGATTCACTTAACAACTGTGGCAAGGAAGGTCAGAAAGTGGGGCAAAAACTCACTTAAAATGTTTCACTTAACAACCGAATTTTGAGGCTTAATCATGGTTGTAAGTCAAGGACTACCTGTATTTATAAATAAGGGAGAAAAGTATAGCAAGCATAAAGATGTTCATGCAAAATTAGTTTTTGATAAGGCTTCAAAACGTTTCCATTATTCTGTGTAATGATTTATGACTATTTGAATCTCGCAGTTCCTATAATTAATACTACTGGGTGCGTTCTATTTGGGAAAGTGTTAATTGTAACAATGCAAATGCAAATGCAAAAAGTCTCTACTAAAGGTTTTACTTCGGGTGTTGAAGCTTCCATTTTCAACACTTTTCTTGGGGAAATATTCATGCGTCATAAGTATTTCTTGTGCTTTAAAATAAGCATAATCATGATCACAACGATGTAATCTTGGCTCATAGCATCAGTTTCTCCCCATCCTGTTAGGACACCCTGGTTGTTCTGCCAAAATTATATTACAGCCATGCGTTTGCTAATTACATTGTACCCAGTATGGTGCAAATTACACAGTCGATAGATTTGCAATCAGTTATTTGTGGTGAATTGATGGCGCTTTCTGAAAGAACTCGGTTTTCAAACTGGGGGGGGGGGCTATAAAAGTGTCGTTTCTTTATTTTCTCTCACTTCCACTTGTTTTGTTTTGTTTTTTTATTTTTTCCCCCACCAAACTTACATAAATATCCATACATATACCATATTATCAAAAGATCCATAATAATATATTTCTATCCAAAATAATCTAGACATATATCCTTAATTTGCTCCTTTTATATTTTTATCTCTGTTAGAACCCTGTTCAAACGATTGGGTGTGTTAATATACGATTAAGCCACAAATCATTGTTATGTGTATATTGCTTTAAATGCATTGTGGATGATTACTATATAAGCAAGCAAGAGAGCATGCTCAGTGTGGTTGATGGTTGATGGTTGATGGTTGTTGGTTGTTGTTGGTGTTTGACAGGTGTGTTCTGAATTGAAGATTCTTTGCTGCTTTACTGATGCGTAGATTACTTTATGGCTGTGTGAAATTGCTGTGAAAAGAAGAGTAACTATCTGTGATAGTATAGAATTAAGTGATAGCTGTAATCTTTGTTTGTGAGTTAAAACAAAGATAGGCAAGAAGAAGAAACTTCGCATTGACTGAATAACTGTGTATGACTTGGACTTCCTGTTTAACTTTGCTACTATTCAAGTAAAAACTATTTTGTACATACTAAAGATATTCTGTTTATTGACTGAATAGCATTCATATCAAACTGCAACACCATTACTACAACACATTTCGCTGTGTATGTGCTTAACCACACAATAACCCCTTAACAATCTGCAGTCTGCTTTCTTTTTATATTTCATACTACTCCCCTCCCTCTATCACCCTCTCTCCCCTTTACCTTCTTCCTCCCTCTCTACCCCCTCCCTACTTCCCTCCTTTCCCTCTACCCTTCCTTTCTACTTCCTCTTCTCCCTCCTATCCTTCCCTGAGTACATCTAATCTTAATCCATTCTATGATTAGCAGACTAGAAATTCAAAAACCCTAAACTTTCCATTACCTCCACTGGTTGATAATGTCCTCTAATTTCTAAGTGACAAGTAAGACCAGAATCTTAAAAAGCTCCTGAAATTTTGCTGGTTGTAAGAATGTTCTTTTTCCCATACTCCTATTGGTTACAAAGAGTTTAAAGGCAGATTTTCCTCAGGGTAAAAAGTTGCCAGGTCTCCTGTGGTGGGATTCAGCAAGTTCGCACCTATTCGGGAGAACCGGTTGTTAACTTTCTAAGCACTTCAGAGAACCAGTTGTCGGAAGAAATCTTATTTTGCTTTTTTCCACTTTTCAGGGCTAATCCTGTAAGGAAGGCAGGAAGGAACCATTCTGCTGTTGTTTCTAGCCTAATCTTTATTGCCCTGCTTACAGAAACTGCCTCTCTGGTTAACCCTTATTACATTGTAACAGCTAAAGCGAAGCGCCCATCGACGTGAGTGATGTTGAGTTGGACACACCCACACGGTCACATGACCACCGAGCCACGCCCAGCCAGCTGGTCATTAGGGCAGAGAACCGGTTGTTAAATTATTTGAATCCCACCACTGCGGAGGTCTCCATAGTTAAACCTGTATATTACTAAAGCTCTCAATTCTGTAACCGTTAACTGGGAGAAACTGTGCATCACAAGTCAACCATTTTGGAACCGAGATAATTCAAATGGGCTCACTTACAGAACGTGGCCAACATTTAGGACGCACGACTCCCGTGGGATTGAAACTTGGAAAAATTGTGGTCGTATTCATCGTAAAATTGATGTTGATTTCGAGCAGTCTTGAAGTATAGACAATTCCCCTGCAGTTTCTAACCAAGACAGTTAAGTGAGTTTTGGCCCCATTGTGCCACAGTTGTTCAGTGAATCACTGCCGTTGTTAAGTTAGTAATCTGGTTGTTAAGTGAATCTGGGGGGGATCACATGATCCCAGGACACTGCAACCATCATAAATACATGCCAGTTGCCAAGCCTCTGAATTTTGATCGCGTAACCACGGGGATGCTGCAACGGTCGTGTGAAAGACGGTCGTAAGTCGCTTTCAGTGCCGTTGTAACTTTGAATGGTCACTAAACAAACGGTTGTAAGTCGAGGAGTACCTGATGGCGGCGGTGGAGATGATTTTAGGACTTAGCCAGGGGTGGGTTTCTCTCTTACCTCGCTACCGGAGCTCTGCGCGCGCATCGCCACGTTTGGTTCCGAGCATGCGCGGAAGCAAAAAAGACCAAAAATACTGTACCGGAGCAGCCGTGCTCAAATAGCACCATCTGCTGGCCGCTACCGGTACTGTAGAGTGGGCTGCACCGGTAGGAACCCACCACTGGACTTAGCGCAAGGAACTTGGGGTTGTTATCCCTGAAGATATGGGTGAGGGTCAAACTGTGAATTGCGAATTCGGAGGAAATGTGAGGAATTTTAGGAAGATACCTTATTCTTAAAACTGATCGGGCTTATGCAGGCAAAATGGGGCATAAGCCTAACTACATTTCCATAAATGGCGATGACTCTGGAAGGTCTAGCTACCTTCCAGAGTCATCGTCCCAGAGAGTTACAGAGAGACACTTTCCTGCTGGTTGATGGTGACTTCCAGGGTGGTATCTCTGAAGAGGGGGCCTAGCACAGGATGTGTTGAAAAGGTTCTTTATTTTTATTGGTTCTTTTACATTCTTAGTGTACTCTAATGGAGAACGGTTTTCTGGGTGGTAAGAGAGAGGCTAAAGATATCCGGTGTACCAATACGCTGATAAAACAAAGCTGAAATCAAGAACATAGGATTAAATTTAGTTTGTTTTTAATACAGCCTTCCTCAGCTGAGGGAGGGAGGGAGAAAGAGAGGGAGGGAAAGAGAGGGAGAGAGGGAGGGAGAGAGAGAGAGAGAGACAGAAAGCGAGAGAGAGAGAGAGAGAGAGAGAGAGAGAGAAAGAAAGAAAGAAAGAAAGAAAGAAACAAAGAAAGACAGACAGACAGACAGACAGAAAGAAAGAAAGAAAGAAAGAAAGAAAGAAAGAAAGAAAGAAAGAAAGAAAGAAAGAAAGAAAGGCAAACAGACAAAGGAAGGAGAAGGAAGGAAAGAAAGAAGGAAGGAAGGAAGGAAGGAAGGAGAGGAAGAAAGGAAGGAAGGAGAAGGAAAGAGAAAGAAAGAAAGAAAGAAAGAAAGAAAGAAAGAAAGAAAGAAAGAAAGAAAGAAAGAAAGAAAGGCAAACAGACGAAGGAAGGAGAAGGAAGGAAAGAAAGAAAGAAGGAAGGAAGGAGAGAGAAGGAAGGAAAGAAGGAGAGGAAGAAAGGAAGGAAGGAGAAGGAAAGAGAAAGAAAGAAAGACAGACAGACAGACAGACAGACAAAGGAAGGAAGGAAGGAGAAGGAAAAAGAAAGAAAGAAAGAAAGAAAGAAAGAAAGAAAGAAAGAAAGAAAGAAAGAAAGAAAGAAAGAAAGAAAGAAAGAGAAGGAAACAAAGAAAGGAAGAGAAGGAAGGAAGGAGAGGAAGGAAGGAAGGAAGGAAGGAAGGAAGGAAGGAAGGAAGGAAGGAAGGAAGGAAGGAAGGAAGGAAGGAAGGAGAGAAAGGAAGGAAGGGTTTTTTTAAGCTCACATTCTGTGCAAAACCAGCACAGTGGTGGGGTTGTTCCATGCCACAACTCAGCTGTTCACCTGCCGCTTTGCGCTTGTTGTAAAGCTTGTAAAACACGGATTGTGTAGGTTAGAAGTGAATTGCTTTGTGAAGTTTTTGTTTACTTTGCTATTTTTACACAAGGAGCTGCATGAGATCTGAAAATTATTTCAAGAGTTCCTCCAGGCTAAAAAACATTGAGAGAGGTTATTTTAATAGGTCATGTATTTATTTTTGTCTAATCTTAATCCCAATAAAATTATTAGTCTTATTTGGGGGGAGGCAGTTGAACCCACAAAATCACATATTTAAGAGGGTTGCAGTAACACTTTTTAAATCCCTCAGAATAGTTCAGCCCATAAACTTATCCTTTTGTGTTTTATTGAACAATGATTTTAAAAACATAGTATAATGTAGTTGTGTGAGCCCGGTCAAATATCAGCTTCTCTGAACATTTTTTGAAAATCAGCAGCTTAGTCAGAATTGCTCTCAATTACGTAAACAAAACATGTAAAGATTGCTTTGCCTTTTCTAATTTTTATTTAAATAGAAATGACAGAAGTCCTGTTGCCACAATTGTTTTGATTTTTCCAGTCCACGTGGAGAAAAGAAGCATAATGTTTATGCTTCCAAGAGCAAGCATTGACTTTTACAGTCAATATTAAACATTATTATAATGTGTTTATTAAACTCTACTACTTCCATGTTCATGTCCAGCAGTACGAAAATGGCAAAGCAAGGAGGCTGCATTGATGGTCCAAAGAAGACAGCCCAATATTTTGAATATGTCCAGATTATACATGTTCAGTGGTTTTTTTTTTAATTCATCCATTAATATCTAGACTTTATCTGGAGTTGCTTTGGATAGCAATAGAATAGAATAGAATAGAATAGAATAGAATAGAATAGAATAGAATAGAATAGAATAGAATTTTATTGACCAAGTGTGATTGGACACACAAAGGAATTTGTCTTAGTGCATATGCTCTCAGTGTACATAAAAGAAAAGATACGTTCGTCAAGAATCAAAGGTACAACACTTAATGATAGTCCAGGTACAAATAAGCAATCAAATCATATTAGGAACCAGTCAATATAAATTGTAAGGATACAAGCAACAAAGTTACAGTCATACAGTCATTAGTGGGAGGAGATGGGTGATGGGAACGATGAGAAGATTAATAGTAGTGCAGACTTAGTAAATAGTTTGACAGTGGTGAGGGAATTATTTGTTTAGCAGAGTGATGACGTTCGGGGGAAAATGGTTCTTGTGTCTAGTTATCTTGGTGTGCAGTGCTCTATAGCGACGTTTTGAGGGTACCGGTAGGAGTTGAAGCAGTTGGTGTCCAGGATGCGAGGGGTCAGTAAATATTTTCACGGCCCTCTTTTTGACTCGTGCAGTATACAGTCCTCAATGGAAGGCAGGTTGGTAGCAATGGTTTTTTCTGCAAGACACTGTTTTTTCTGCAAGACACTGGCATATTAAAAATTATTAATAACTATCTCACTTAGCAACAGAAATGCTGGTTGGGCTCATTTATGGTGATAAGTCGAGGGCTGCTTATATTTTCTTGTTATTATTCCATATTTCATATAAAGAAGGACTGGTATTTATTCAGTTATTCTTTTCTCCACAGGTAAAGTGGAAGTAGAACATATCCAGGACAGGGCTGCCTCCTTCAAGCACCATTTGATGGATTATTCTTAGATACTTCCAACAGGTAAAGTACCTTCTCTCCCTCTGGATATTAATGTTGTTCTAGAACAGGGGTGGCAAACTCAATTTCATTGAGGAACACATCAGGGCTGTGGTTGACCTTGGGGGGCTGGGCATGCATGGCCGACTGGTGTGGCGTGGCCGACTGGGTGGGCGTGGCCAACTTGATGCCACTCCCCAAACTGCTGGGATGTTTCCTCTTCACATTGGATAGACTGGGCCGAAGCTGAGCTGGCCTGATCTTTCCTCTTCGCACTAGGTAGACCAGGACGGCCCACGGGCCTCATCCGACCACATTGTGGGCAGCATCCAGCCCGCAGGCCTTGAGTTCTAGAAGGCATTTGATACAGTTGTTCACACTGCCTCAAAAGGAATCCTTATATATTATATTATATATATACAGTATTATCCTTATATATTATATATTATTAAGAGCCGAGGTGGTGCAGCGGTTAGAGTGGGGTACTGCAGGCCACTTTAGCTAACTATGATCCGCAGGTCAGCAGTTCAAATCTCACCAGCTCAAGGTTGACTCAGCCTTCCATCCTTCCGAGGTAGGTAAAATGAGGACCCAGATTGTTGGGGGCAATGTAAATATACATTGCTTACTGGTGTAAACCGCTTAGAGAGTCCTTGCACTGTGAGGCGGTATATAAATCTCACTAATAAATATATAAATGTCACTAATAAATAAATAAATAAATTATATATATATATATATATATATATATATATATATATATATATATATATATATATATATATATATATATATATATATATATATATATATATATATATATATATATATATATAATATTATATTATATTATATTATATTATATAATATTATATTATATTATATTATATTATATTATATTATATTATATTATATTATATTATATTATATTATATTATATTATATTATTATATATTATCAGTCTGTTAAATGTGAAATGTAACTAATAACCACTCAGGGAAAGGTTTAGAAGGAGAAAGAGGAAGTAGAAAGGAAGGGGAGAAAGGAAGGGGGAGAGGGATGTAGGAAGGGGGATAGAAAGAGTAAGAAGGAAGATAGAAGAGGTGGAGAGAGAGAGGGAAGGAAGGGGAGAAGGGAAGGAGGAGAGGGAAGTAAGAAAGGGGAGAGAAGGAGTAAGAAGGTTGGTAGAGAGAGAGGGGGGAGTGCAGAGAAAAGATAGAAGCAGACTGATTAATAATAGTAGTATTAGGGGTAAAAATAGGTTATTGGATTTTTGATTGTTTGAGAAAAGTGCATATTATTGATGTGTTTTTAAGGTATATGTATTGATGTATATATGGAAAATGTGGAGAGAAAATTTTTTTTAAAAAAAGGAATCCTTATCACTACCTTAAGGTGACCAGACGTCCCGCTTTTGGCGGGACAGACACGCTTTTCAAGCGTGTGTCCCGCGTCCAGCATTCTTTTCAAAAAGTCCCGCTTTTTTGAAAAGAATGCTGAAACAGCGGGACGTCTGGTCACCTTAAAAGGGGAAGCAAAAGAGAGGTACCGGAAGCAAGTCGGGCGGAATTCCAGCGAGGCGGCTGCCTGCTGGGGGGAGGGGGAAGGGGGGCTGCTCATCCTCTCCTTCCCCCGCCCCATCCCTAGCCCCACCCTTGGAGGCACCGCTGCTGTTGGGATGCTGCTGTTGGGAGGGGTGAGGGACAAGGAGCCGTCGCCGCTTTGAGCTCACGAGCGGCCCCTCCGGCGGCGCAAACAGCCCTTCCTCGTCCCCCTCCCCTTCCTTCCCCCCGTCGCCTCGCTGCCGCTGTTGCCCTGGGGCCGGGCGGGCGACCGGGAGACCGCGGCGCTTGGATGCCTGGAGCAGGTAAGCTGCCGGCTGCCTCCTTTCCCCATCTCCCGCCTCCCGTTCGTTGCTTGCCAGCCCGGCCCCAGGGCAGCTCCCGAAGGGGAGGCGGGAGGCGAGGAAAGGCCTCCCGCCTCCCCCCCACCCCCACCTGGACGCCGACATTTGCTGTGTTTTGCCCTCTGCGCATGCGCAGCGTTCTGCGCATGCGCAGAGGGCAAAACAAATGGCGGCGCCCAGGCGGGCCCGCCCCCCCCATCCCGCTTAAAAAAAAATATCTGGTCACTTTACACTACCTGGGATTTTGAAATTCGGCCTTGCCGAATTCTCTTGGCAAGAGATGCATTTGAGGAGCCACCAGCAATAAGCGAGGAGCTGCTGAGCTCTGCATAATGACGATGTTTTACATCTGTCGACTGTTGTACAGTGCAGGCCCCTCACGTGCTTCAGAGTTTCTTTGTGTTCCATCGAGAAAATGGTGTAAACATCTGTCCTTCCTCTTGCTGATAGCAGTATTAACATCTTCCCCTTCAGCCTGCAAAGATCTATAAAAATTCCCCTCGTGCACGGGCCCAAAGGTGCTTTTTTTTCAAGAGGCAACTGGGCTTTCTTTGTTTTTCCTTGAAGACGTTTCGCTTCTCATCCCAGAGGCTTCTTCAGTTCTGAGTGAACGGTGGAGAATGGAAGGATTTATATTCTTTGCAGTCATCTGGTCGTTAGGCCACTTGGAGGTTTATCTGTGCCAGGGGTTGGTTCCACTTACCTTCGCCACCGGTTCGCATCGCGACGTTTTGCGAGCGCGTCCCCTCTTGCAATTTGGCTTCCGCGCATGCTCAGAAGCAGGAATCAGCCCGAAACACAGCTGAGGAGCTGATCAGCTGTGCTTCGGGCGAAGAAATAAAGGTCAGTATTAATCCGTGGGCGGGCGGGAGGGCCCTTTTTCAAGCAGCGGAAGGGGAAACATTCACAAAAAAACCCAGAAAAAAGATGGTGGCGCACACGGACCGGCACCGACAGTGACGTCAACAGCAGGTCGCTACCGGTTCGGGCGATCTGGTCTGAACCAGGAGGAACTCACCCCTGATCTGTGCCCTTTTGGTCATCTGAATAGTTCAAATAGTTCAAAAAGAGCCAAGGTGGCGCAGTGGTTAGAATGGGGTACTGCAGGCCACTTTAGCTGACACTGATCCTCAGGTCAGCGGTTCAAATCTCACCGGCTCAAGGTTGACTCAGCCTTCCATCCTTCCGAGGTAGGTAAAATGAGGACCCAGATTGTTGGGGGCAATATAAATATACATTGCTTACTGGTGTAAACCAGTTAGAGAGTGCTTGCATTGTGAGGCGGTATATAAATCTCATAAATAAATAAATAAATAAATAAATAAATAAATAAATAAATAAATAAATAAATAAATAAATAAATAATGAATGAATGAATGAATGAATGAATGAATGAATGAATGAATAAATAAATAAATAAATAAATAAATAAATAAATAAATAAATAAATAAATGGGTAGGGAGCCTTTTTGTGCAAAACTTTTGTGCAAGGTTGGCCACTTCAAGATTTCTGGACTTCAACTCCCAGAATTCCCTGGACAGTCTCCTTCCTGTCAGTCTCCTTCCTTCCTATGAGCCGTGGTGGCGCAGTGGTTAGAGCGCAGCACTGCAGGCTACTTCTGCTGACTGCCGGCTGCCTGCAATTTGGGCAGTTCAAATCTCACCAGGCTCAAGGTTGACTCAGCCTTCCGTCCTTCCGAGGTCGGTAAAATGAGGACTCAGATTGTTGGGGGCAAGAGGCTGACTCTGTAAACTGCTTAGAGAAGGCTGTAAAGCACTGTGAAGTGGTGTGTAAGTGCTAAGTGCTATTGTTTCTTTCTGGTTCAAGAAGGTAATTTCTATATGAGAAATTTCCTTTGCTCTGCTTTGAGGTAGACCAGGATGGGCAAGCCATGGCCGCAACATCCCATTGTCAGGTCCTTGCACCCCATGAATGGGTGAGTGGCAGTTGAACAGGTAGTCCTTGACTTACAACCGTTTGTTTAGTGTCCATGCGAAGTTACAACAGCCCAGAAAAAAGTGATTGATGACTGTTTTAACGACCGTTGCAGCATCCCCATGGTCACATGATCCGAATTCAGACGCTTGGCAAACTCCGTATTTATGACGGTTGCAGTCCCGGCGACACGTGATCCCCTTTTGCGACCTTCTGACGAGCAGTCAATGGGGAAGACCAGATTCGCTTAACAACCGTGTTGCTAACTTAACAGCTGCAGTGATTCGCCAAACGACTGTGGCAAGAAAGGTTGCAAAATGGAGCAAAACTCACTTAATCAATGTCTCCCTTCTCCGCAGAAATTTGGGGCTCGATTGTGGTCGTAAGTCGAGGACCACCTGTATCTCGTTTGTGTGTCCATGTTTGTCCGTGTGTGTGTGTGTGTGTGTGTGTGTGTGTGTGTGTGTGTGTGTGTGTGTGTGTGTGTGTGTGTGTGTCTTCCATCCTATCGGATGCCTGACTGCATTATCCCTGCGTCTTTCTTTCACCTTCTGGCAACTCTCTTAATATAGCGACAATAAATAGATGATACCTTTTTTCCCACCTACCGGTAGCAAAGAATTAATAGATGTGATTGATGCTGAGATAGATTTCCGGCTATTATGGCTGTTTGGATTCGGGGGGCCGGGGGTGGGGAGAAGAAAGATAAAAAGTTGAACGCAAGTGAAGCACATCTCAAGTCAACTACATCTGTCACCCAATATTAATGAAAAGTGGCCCATAGTTATCTGCTGCAAAATACTGTTTTTCCACCTGCCTCTCTTTGCAGATAATAACATGCTTTGGTGCTACAGAGCCGTCCTTCCAAAGAGAACCTCAGTATTTTCACAAATGTTAGTGAATTAAATTGGAAAAT
Organism: Diadophis punctatus similis; assembly: GCA_023053685.1. NCBI lineage: Eukaryota > Metazoa > Chordata > Lepidosauria > Squamata > Dipsadidae > Diadophis > Diadophis punctatus. The sequence goes on along the minus strand of JALIGW010000036.1, from coordinate 5,162,619 downwards.
AACGGAGTATTACTAGCTTGAGAGGTAGTAAATGACAATTGTGAGACCCCGGGTGTAGTAACGTCATCCACGTTTGAGGGACGGTGAGCATCTGGAGGGGGCTGCCTCCAACTGGCTGCTTCCTAGCTATGTTGGATTACACGTTCCATGGTTCCCAGGCAGCACAGCTGTGTTGAGTGAAGGTCACGTGTCTTGTAGTCAAACCATTTTGGAGACTTCAGCCGGGATAAGCTCTCACAGAACCGCTGGAGATCAGAAATGGCATTAATACCAAAAATCAGACTTTTGGGTGCATACTCCCGAATGACCACAAGGGGTCAGAATAATTCTGTTTTCAATATTTGCTGCCATCTAATGGCCTGATCTGGTAGTCCTACAAATAAACTGAGCTTTCTGTGTGTACAGGTGCCATAGTAGTCCTTGACTTACAACCTCAACTGGGACCAAATTTCTGTTGTTAAGTGAATCACACCCAAATCACACCCATTCATTTAGCAACCAGTCAAAAATGAAAACGGCTCTGAAAAAAAGTGACTTGCGACAGATCCTCGCACTTGTGACCGTTGCGACATCTCCACGGTCACATGTTCAAAATTCAGCCCCTTGACAATCTGCGTCTATTTATGATGACATCTGGAGTGAAAGGAACGCCGTTTGTGACTTTTCTGGCTGGCTTTTGAAAAAGCAAAGTGAATGGGGGGAGCTGGATTTGGTTAACAACCGTGTGATTCACTTAACAACTGCAGGGTTTCGCTGAAGAACCTTGGCAAAAAGGCCCAAAGGTGCTTCTTTCAAGAGACAAGTGGGCTTTCTAGTTTTTCTTTGAAGATGTTTCGCTTCTCATCCAAGAAGCTTCTTCAGTTCTAACTGAATGGTAGAGAATGGAAGGATATAGAACAGGGGCGGGTTGTTCTCTAACCTTGCTGCCGGAGCCATGCGCGCGCATCTCCACGCTTTGGGGGGGTGCACGCTTGCTATGCGCGCGCACCCCCTTGTGCGATTTTGCTACTGCGCATGCGCGGAAGCAAAATCGCACCAAAATCTTGTGAGGGGATGCACGTGTGCGTGAGATTTCGGTGTGGAGGCAAAATCTCACCAAAATCTCAGGCGTGCGCAGAAGCAAAATCTACCCAAAATCACCGGGAAAAAATGGCGACGCGCGCAGTGGACCGGTAGAGAGGGCTCCAGAGCGGTTGTGCAATCAGCCGCCTCCTACCGCAGGGGCACTGTGCACTGGGCAGCTCCGGCAGGAACCCACCACTGATATAGAATAGAATAGAATAGAATAGAATAGAATAGAATAGAATAGAATAGAATAGAATAGAATAGAATAGAATAGAATAGAATAGAATAGAATAACAGAGTTGGAAGGGACCTTGGAGGTCTTCTAGTCCAACCCCCTACTTAGGCAGGAAACCCTATGCCAGTGATGGCGAACCTATGGCACGGGTGCCACTGGTGGCACGTGGAGCCATATCTGCCGGCACGCGAGTCGTTGCCCTAGCTCAGCTACAGAGCGCATGTGTGTGCACGCCAGCTGATTTTTGGCTCGCACGGAGGCTCTGGGAGGACGATTTTGGCCTCCGGAGGGCCTCCGGTGTGGCGGGGGGGACCGTTTTTGCCCTCCCCAAGCTCCAAGAAAGCCTCTGGAGCCTGGGGAGGGCAAAAAAACGGGCCTACTGGGCCCACTGGAAGTCAGGAAATGGGGGAGTGGGGGGATCACGCACGCATGCACAGGGGGGTGGGGCAGGTGGGGGGCTTTGAATTATGGGTGTGGGCACGCACGAGCGTGCGATAGCGTGCGCGCGCACTATTTTGGCACCCGAGGGAAAAAAGGTTCGCCATCACTGCCCTATGCCATTTCAGACAAATGGTTATCCAATGTCTTCTTAAAAACTTCCAGTAGAGCATTTACAACTTCTGGAGGCAAGTTGTTCCACTGGTTAATTGTTCTGTCAGGAAAACTGTCAGGAATATTCCTTGCAGTCATCTGGTTGTTAGCACTCTCTCTGAGAATTGCTGAGGTCACTTGGAGGCCAAGAAGGCTCCACACCCATCTGCACTGTTCAGGGGACCCTGAGGACATAGACAAACCTCCAAGTGGCCTCAACCAGTCTAAAAGGATGCAAATGACCAGCTGTCTACAAAGAATATAAATCCTTCCATTCCCCACCATCCAGTCAGAGCTGAAGAAGCTTCTTGGATGAGAGGCGAAACGTCTTCAAGGAAAAACAAAGAAAATCCAGTTGCCTCTTGAGAAAAAGCACCTTTGGGTCTTTTTGCCAAGGTTCTTCAGCGAAACCTGCAGTTGTTAAGTGAATCAAAAATCATGAGCAAAAGGAGGTAATAAAATTGGGCGCAATTCACTTAAGAACACCGTCCTTAACAACAGAAATTCGAATTGTGGTCATACGTCAAGGACCACCTATCTTGAGGATCTTCTGCCTCAATTTACTTTCTTGTTGCTTCTGTACATCATTTTATCACTGGATATGCTAGGAATGAAACGGAGGGTTTTCTGCGTGTAAAGTTAGTCCTGTAACCCCTGTCCATTAATTTTATTTTATTTTTTTTATTTGTCAAGCATGTATTCGATAACAGATATAGGTATAAACATGCTTATTAATACATGACATGGATATGAATAAAAGGGGACATTAAGACAGGGACGGTACCTCTTAGGAATGGGGTGAGGTCGACTGTAGGCAGTCTAAGGTTAAAGTTTTGGGGGTTAGGAGAAGAAACCACAGAGTCAGGTAGTGCATTCCAGGCATTTCAATCTAACTAAAGTGCAATCCTAATTAAATGTGCGTTATTAATACACATGGCTTTTTAAAGCAGTGGTGAAACTTTTTTACTACCGGTTCTGTGGGCGTAGCGTGGTGGGCGTGGCAGGGAAAGGATACTGCAGAATCTCCATTCCCGCCCCACTCCAGGGGAAGGATACTGCAAAATCCCCATTCCCTCCCCACTCCTGGGGGAAGGATATTGCAAAATCCCCATTCCCGCCCCACTCCAGGGGAAGGATACTGCAAAATCTCCATTCCCTCCCCACTCCTGGGGGAAGGATACTGCAAAATCCCCATTCCCTCCCCACTCCAGGGGAAGGATACTGCAAAATCTCCATTCCCTCCCCACTCCTGGGGAAGGATACTGCAAAATCCCCATTCCCTCCCCACTCCTGGGGGAAGGATCCTGCAAAATCCCCATTCCCTCCCCACTCCTGGGGGAAGGATCCTGCAAAATCCCCATTCCCACCCCACTCTGGGGCCAGCCAGTGGTGGTATTTGATTTGCCGGTTCTCCGAACTACTCAAAATGTCCGCTAATGGTTCTCCAGAACCTGCTGGATTTCACCCCTGGCACTTTAAAGGCTAAATTAACTGGCTTGCAGAGGTCGGATGCGTAGCTGGGCCTGCTTTTTTTAAAAAAAATAAGTTTTTAAAAATGGTTGGCTGATAAGAACTGGGACCTCAGATCTGAACTCCCTTCACCGAGAGCCAACGGGGTTTTTGCCCTGTCAGATTTTTGCAACTCGACAGCCACAATATCCTGGCAGAGAGTAAATAGCCACAGATTGGATCTTGGGGCACCTGCTGAGCCGCACGGGCCGAGAACGGCGTATGTGCCCAGAGAGCAATTCAGACAGCCTTCCTTCCCTAGTTCAACGCCTGCGTTTTGGACCCGGCCCAGAATTGGAATTTGATTTAATTTGCACTTTTCTAATTAGACAGTAACGGATGGGAAGTGGGTGGTGAGGGTAAGGCAGCGAGACTTCCAAATTTGCAGGGAAGCCAAAATAAAAAGGAATGGAAGGAGATTGTATTGAATATTCATGAGCCCCTGCTTGCTGGCGCAAGGTGCATGAAGGCCCACGGAGGTTAGCGCCAGTTTGAACCCAGCGTGGCTCTTGACTGTTTGCATCTGCCAGTCTCCCTTAATTAATTCCCTTTCCCGGTAAAGGTAATGATGAGTGCGCTTCCGATCTTGTTTATTCGGAGCTGATTCCGTTTACGAAAATGTAATCCGGACAGAATATTTGGTGGGGATGGAAAAATGGGGGGGGGATGTTTCCGCGTGGCGTAATTTTATATTTTGCAATCTGGGTTACTGGGGCTAAAATTGTGTTTTAAGCTCCCTGCTGTCCTTTGGGAGAAAGGGTATTGAAATAAATCAATAACAAAGAAGGGATAATGTGCATACTGATCAGCTGTTCAGCGGTTCTCGTGTTTGCTCTGCAATGGATGGGCACGGTGGAAGGGTTGTGCCAGTCCCTACATCCACTAATCTGTAACCCAAGCACTAACCAGGTTATGTGCCAGAGGCATCTCTTGAGCAAGGAGGACAAGCACCCAATAGAGGCTAGTTACATGCATTGTATTAAGCCAGTGTTTCTTAACCTGGACAATTTTAAGATAGATGGACTTCAACTCCCAGAATTCCCCAGCCAGCGCATGCCATCGACTTGTATCTGAAAACTATAATATTTTCAAAACTATATTTATTTGTTTGTTTGTTTGTTTGTTTGTTTGTTTATTTGTGAGATTTATATACTGCCTCACAGTGCAAGCACTCTCTAAGCGGTTTACACCAGTAAGCAATGTATATTTATATTGCCCCCAACAATCTGGGTCCCCATTTTACCGACCTCGGAAGGATGGAAGGCTGAGTCAACCTTGAGCCGGTGAGATTTGGACCGCTGACCTGCGGTTCACAGTCAGCTAAAGTGGCCTGCAGTACTGCACTCTAACCGCTGCGCCACCTCGGCTCTTTCCTCAGATATTCCTCAGATCAGACATTGGATGCAAGTTGCATGACATAATCTTTCCAACAATGTCTGCAAATCCTCCAGCTTCTCAAGATGGCATCATCTGAACGCAAAAATATACACACATTCACATCTTAAACCAACACGCCCAAAAACCTCACCCGAAGCATGCAAACAACCATACATACATTAAATAAAGGGTCGTCAGAAAACACCTTTGCCTTAATGTCGAATTCTTTGATGGACTTTTCATTTCTCCCTTCCTCCCGTAACATCTTATCTCATTCAGCAACCAACCTTCAGCTCCATATTCACGCAGATCTATTTCTCAACTGAGTTGCTGAAAAAAACCACAAATGTGTCCTGTGTGCCCCCCGCCTGGGGTACAGCTACACACAACTGTTGCTCATTGTCGTTTCTTTCACTCTTTCTTTCAGAATTCTGCCAAATGTATTCCCAGGAACATTTGATTATCATCTCCCCTGTAGTTTTTGCATTGAGACTTGCGACTTTGCTCTTTGTGTAGGGCAACAATTGTAGCATTCTTCCATTCATCGGGCACACACGTAGCCTTCGCACACATTAAACAATCCACTTAGCCATTTCCTCAGCAAACAGTATCCAGATTTTCCTAGTCCTCCGTTTGCACCATCTGTACAATTTCTTAAGATTCTCACAGCATTTATAATTTGCTTTTTTGTCTTGGGTGTCATTCCTTTCTATTCTCCTATTTATTTTTTTATTTGTTTTTTATTTATTTATTTATTTATTTATTTATTTATTTATTTATTTATTTATTTATTTATTTATTTATTTATTTATTTATTTATTTATTTATTTATTTATTTATTTATTTATTTATTTATTTTGTGAGATTTATATACCGCCTCACAGTGCAAGCACTCTCTAAGCGGTTTACACCAGTAAGCAATGTATATATTTACATTGCCCCCAACAATCTGGGTCCTCATTTTACCTACCTCGGAAGGATGGAAGGCTGAGTCAACCTTGAGCCGGTGAGATTTGAACCGCTGACCTGCTGATCACAGTCAGCTAAAGTGGCCTGCAGTTCTGAACTCTAACTGCTGCGCCACCTCGGCTCATTATCACTACTCATTATCACTACCATTCTTGTTCAGGTCTCCGAAATATTCCTCCCAGCATCCCCTCAATTGAAATTTATCCCAATCATTTAAGTACAGGTAGTCAATCAATCAATCAGTCAATCAGAATAGAACTGGAAGGGACTTTGGAGGTCTTCTAGTCCAACCCCCTGCTCAAGCAGGAGACCCTATGCCCAGTGATGGCTAACCTTTTTGTCGTTGCGGGCAGAAAGCATGCGCGCGCACTGATAATACAATGTGTCCGTGACCCTGCGCACATGGCCCATCCCCCACGCATGCACGCTTGACCCCTGCGTTCCCCACGCCCCCGCGCATTTGTGCACAACTCCCCCACACTCCCCCATCCCCATGCATGCACTCACAACCCCCCGTGCTCCCCCACCCCACACATGCACGCAGGAAGCCCCCCATGTGTGACCCACCCCCCGAATGCACATCTCCCATATGCGCCCCGCCCTCACGTATGCATGGCAGAGACCTGAAAGCCAGCTGGCTGGCGGGAGGTGCAAGCGCATTCGGGGTGGAGCTGAGCTGGGGCGACAGCTTGTGTGCCCACAGAGAGGGCTCTGTGTGCCACCTGTGGCAAGCGTGGCATAGGTTCAGCATCACAGCCCTATGCCATTTCAGATAGTAATATATCATTCCCTATACCCGTGGTGGCGAACCTATGGCACGCGTGCCACAGGTGGCACGCGGAGCCATAGCGGCCGGCACGTGAAGGTTCCCACCGGCAAACCGGAAGTGTGGAAAAACGCACTTCCGGTTTGCCGGTGTGCTGTTTTTTGCACTCTGGAGGGTTCAGAGAAGCTCCCTGAAGCTCCGGAATGCAAAAAACTACAAAACGGACAAACCGGAAGTGCACTTTTTCGCACTTCCGGTTTGTCCGTTTTGTAGTTTTTTGCATTCCGGAGCTTCAGGGAGCTTCCCTGAACCCTCCGGAGTGCAAAAAACAGCACACCGGCAAACCGGACGTGCGTTTTTTCGCACTTCCAGTTTGCCGGTTTCATCGTCCCAGGCTCCGGTAAGCCTTTGCGCGGGGGTGGGGGGTGTGCGCATGCGCAGGGGGCAGCATGGGGGGTGTTGTGCGCATGCATGGGGGAGGGAATGGGTGTGGGCATGCGAGCGCGCCCCCCCCCTTTTTGGCACGCGAGCCGAAAAAAGTTCGCCACCACTGCCCTATAGTATAATATAGTAATATATCTTTCTCAATAATATACAATAACATAATTTCTTCAAAATACTCATTAAATATAATCATACTAACATAGTATATACACAATAATGTACCTTTTTAATAGGTTAAATATTTGTCAGTTTTTTAGTTTTCTCTTTTCATACCAATCATAAAATACATTCCAAATTTCATAATATTCAGAGTCCTCCTTTTCTTTTAGTTCCATTGTCAATTTATGAATTGCACATTCTGCACATTCCAATTTTTTTTTTAATTACTATGTTTTCACTTGGGACATCCTTCTGTTTCCAGTATTGTGCAAGGCTAATCCTTGCTGCAGTTAAAATATGTAGACGTTTCACTTCTCATCCAAGAAGCTTCTTCAGCTCTGAGATGAGAAGTGAAATGTCTTCAAAGAAAAAAACCAAAAAGTCCAGTTGCCTCTTGAAAAAGCACCTTTGAGACTCCAGTGATGGAGTACCCACACCTTCTGGATCACTGGACCTTGGAGGTCTTCTAGTCCAGCCCCCTGCTCAAGCAGGAGAACCTATACTACTTCAGACAGGTGACTGTCCAGTCTCTTCTTAAAAACCTCCATTGATGAAGCACCCACAACTTCTGGTGGCAAGCTGTTCCACTGGTTAATTGTCCTCACTGTTAGGAAGTTTCTCCTTAATTCCAGGTTGCTTCTCTCGAGTTACGACCACGAGTTGAGCCCAACATTTATGCTGCTAAGTGAAATATTTGTCAAGTTAGTTTTGCCCCATTTTACGACCTGTCTTGCCACAGTTGCTAAGTGAATCATTGCAGTTGTTAAGTTAGGAATGTGGTTTTTAAGTGAATCTGGCTTCCCCATCTATTTTGTTTGTCAGAAGGTCACAAAAGGAGATCATATGACCTTGGGACACTATAATTGTCATAAATATGAGCTGGTTGCCAAGCATCTGAATTTTGATCAGGTGATGATGGGAACGTTGCAGTGGTCGTAAGTGTGAAAAATGGTCACAAGTCACATTTTTCACTGCCGTTGTAACTTGGAACAGTCACTAAATGAACCGTTGTAAGTCGAGGACTACCTGTACTTTAATTTTTAATTCTGCAATATAGTATTCACTTTGTGGGAGACTCACGGCTTCTTCACCAAACTATTTTTTTCTCTCATCAAAATTGCTCCTTATTTCCTGCATTCTTAATCTTAATTGTGCCTCGCTTTCTTTAACGCATTCTTTGCAACGATCTTTTTTCTATGCACATTATACGTTATATCGTTTTTCATTCTCTTACACGTATTTTTCTCGTTTCATTTTCATTTTGTCCTTTCATCGGATATTTTTCTTCATAACTCTTTCCTTAAATTCATGGTTATTCATTCTGTTGCGAGAGATTCTGTGGTTGGGGGGGGGTGGGGTGGAAAAAAAACCCATTTAAACCCTAAAATTCCCTATTTCAATGAATATCTTAATGACAACTCTGGTGTTGTTTTTTTGCATACTCCCCGATATCTTTTTTTTGAGATACAGTAGATAAGCTGAGCCGAGGTGGCGCAGCGGTTAGAGGCAGGTACTGCAGGCCACTTTAGCTGACACTGATCCGCAGGTCAGCGGTTCAAATCTCACCGGCTCAAGGTTGACTCAGCTTTCCATCCTTCCGAGGTAGGTAAAATGAGGACCTAGATTGTTGGGGGCAATATAAATATACATTCATTGCTTACTGGTGTAAACTGCTTAGAGCAGTGATGGCGAACCTATGGCACGCGTGCCACAGGTGGCACGCGGAGCCATATCTGCTGGCACACGAGCCGTTGCCCTAGCTCAGCTCCAGCGTGCATGTGCACGCCGGCCAGCTGATTTTTGGCTCGCATGGAGGCTCTGGGAGGGTGTTTTCGGCTTCTGGAGGGCCTCCAGGGGGTGGGGGAGGCCGTTTTCGCCCTCCCCAGGCTCCAGGAAAGCCTCTGGAGCCTGGCGAGGGCGAAAAATGGGCCTACCAGGCCCACCAGCATTTGGGAAATGGGCCATTTCCAGCCTCCAGAGGGCCTCCAGGGGGGCAGGGGAGCCCGTTTTCGCCCTTCCCCAGGGATTGAATTATGGTGTGGGCACTCGCGCATGCGCAATAGCGCGCGCGGACGCGCTTTCGGCACCCGAAGGAAAAAAGGTTCGCCATCACTGGCTTAGAGAGTGCTTGCACTGTGAGGCGGTATATAAATCTCACAAAATAAAATAAAAAAATAATAAATATAAAGCATTAGTTTTGTGGATTCAATTGGAACCAGTTCCCTGCAGTAATCCAAAAACTCAATTGGATTCGGAGCCAAGCGGTAAATTCTGAGCTTCGGGTTCTCATGTATGAAGTTTAAATAATTGCATCCTGATCTACGAGTCTTATAAAAAGGAAAATGCAGAGCTCTAATTAATTCTCTGCATAAGCTGCTTAATAACAGATGAGGTTTTTTTCCCAAGTAAACAGGCGTAAAAGTGTTCATGCAAAAAATAAATAAATTATCATTTAAATAGCACCGTGCTTATGAAAATATGTGGATATGTAACGTAATATCGTCACATGTTTTTTTTGTAGCTTGTGATGAACAACAGAACCTATTGCTCTATTATACAGGTAGTCCTTGACTTACAACCATTCATTTAGTGACCACTCGAACTTACAACAGCGCTTATGTGACCATTTTTCACACTTAATGACCGTTGTGGCGTCCCCATGGTCACATGATCAAAATCCAAATCCTTGGCATGTGGTTCATATTTGCGATATCCCGGGGGGTCACGCGATCCCCTTTTGTGACCGTCCGACAAGCAAAGCCAATGGGGAAGCCATATTCATTTAACAACCACGTTACTAATTTAACAACCGCAGTGATTCACTTAACAACTGTGGCGAGAAAAGTCGCAAAACGGGGGCAAAACTCAATAAATGTCTCACTTAGCAACATAAATTTTGGGCTCAGTTGTGGCCGCAAGTCGAGGACTACCTGTAATCTGATAGTGGGTGCTGATAAGAACATTTCCCGAAGATGTTAGCTATGGACTGCATCCAGAAAGAGTGAACATGACATTACTTAAAAACTAGTGTTTTGCTTGTAATTCTGCCATTTTCTTTAAAAATGCTTTGGAAGCAGATGAGAGCGCGAAAGAAATCTGTTAAAAAGTAGCATAAGTATTAGAGTCGCTGCCAGCTGAGTATTTATTAATAATTTAGGCAATTTTGTTCCAGCATTCGAAATGCTGAATTTATCTGAAAGTCAGATCTTGGGTTGAAGACACAAAATTTCCAGGAAGATTAAATACAAAGACAAATCTCATGTTTTTCATCACTGCATCTAAGACGACCTTGACATTTTCATGGTCAATTATTGATGGGGGGGGGGAAGGTTGGTCTTCCTTACAGGTAAATACAAGTTTTATCTGTAATGACAAGAAAACAGAAATTCTGAAATCACTTTTAGAATACACAATTCCTAAGATGTTGCACCTCGACTTTTCTGAGTGATGAAAATTCTAGAAATAACAATATCTGTGAGTGCTTTTTTTCCCCCAAAAAAGATGCAAATATTCTAGTGTTATAATTGCCTAATAATTCCATACTTCTCCATCTGATACATCCATTTCATTTAGGCGCTGAGACTTTAAGCTTTCGTAACTAAGGTGAGGCTAGAACTCTCTGTCTGCTGGTGATTGGGACAAAGTCATCCACTGGCTTTCATGCTAAGGCGGGACTAGAACTCACTGTCTCCTGCTGATTGGCCCAGAGTCATCCAGTTGGCTTCCATGCCTAAGGCGGGACTAGAACTCACCGTCTTCTGGTGATTGGCCCAAAGTCAACCAACTGGGTTTCATGCGTAAGGCAGGACTAGAACTCACCATCTCCTGGTGATTGGCCCAAAGTCACCCAGCTGGCTTTCATGCTTAAAATGGGACTAGAACTCACAGTCTCCTGGTTTCCAGGAGAGCACCTTAACTGCTGTCCTCACTTTCTCTAGTTTTTTTTTTTAAGTCCCTCTGCTTTACTGTTACAGATTTTGGAGCTCTGATTTCCTCAAAGTTTCAAGCTCTTCCTACACCCTCTATAACAGTGGTTCTCAACCTTTCTAATGCCGCGACCCCTTAATACAGTTCCTCATGTTGTGGTGACCCCCAACTAAAAAATGATTTTCGTTGCTACTTCATAACTGTAATTTTGCTACTGTTAAGAATCGTAAATAAAAGTCAGCCCGGCTCTCAGAGAGGGCACAAACTCAGAATTCCCTCTTGCTACCCATTTCCACACTCCCAAAAGCTTTTTTCAAAATCGGGCAGCCATGAGGCATTTTCTCTCTCTTTTTCTGCCCCCTATTCCCGTTCAAGCCGATCAAAGGATCCGGAAGAAACTTTTCCTCTCCTCTCTTCCCCAGCACACATATGTGTCGGGTCCACATCTCTCCCTTCCCGGCTTGTCGATAAAAGCAGTTGAACCCTGGTTTTAAGCGCGGGAGTTCCTGCTCCGAATGAGCAGGAATCCGAAACTCGGGCGGGTAGGCGGACGGGCGGGGAGAGGGAGAGAAGGAAGAGTGCTTTCATTCAGACCAGGTTTGTTTTTACCTTCCTTAACTGGAGAAGGAGGTGGTGCTGGAGCAGGGCGGCGGCGATGGACCATGCTCCGGCACCACCTCCTTCTCCAGTTCCCTCCAGCTTAGCTCCTCCTGCCCCCGGCGGTGGCGCCCTCAGCACCGAGGCTGTATGATCAGGCTAGCCCTGTGCTAATATCTCTCAGTCTCTCTCTTCCCTCCCTCCCTGTTTGCCTCTTTATTTGCTGGGTCTCCGCGCCAGCCGAGGGCGAGAGGGCAGACAGACGAGCCTGACCCGGCTGTCCTCCTTCCTGCCGTTGTGCGCTGTTAAACTTAAGTGGTCGTTGGCTGGCCGTTCCCTCCCGTGACTCCCTTTCCCTTTGACACCAGCGGAAAGAAACTGCCACTGCGAGCAGGAGACAGGGGCAGCCACAGATGTCTTAAGCACCGCCTTGTACTCTCCAGCGCGCAATCTTGCGACGCCGCGCCCCTTAGCTGACGCCTTCAAAGCTCGGCCGCCAGGCGTCACAAACACCCCTCTCAGAATTGCACCTCTCCCAACCAATCGGAAGGCTTGGGTGAGTTGAGCTGATGTGGCCAGGCTTGTGGCAGTGGGCGGGGAGCTGAGGATGCCGGGGCGACCCCTGTGAAATGGTCGTTCGACCCCCCCAAAGGGGTCGTGACCCACAGGTTGAGAACCGCTGCTCTATAAGCTCTTCCTACACCTTGTACAAGCATTTCGATCCCGCATCAAAGAAACAGTCATTTGTGATGTCGCAGCGCAACCAACAGAGCTGTGATCTGTCCCCCCCCCCCCTTTGCCGTAATTTGCAAGTTAACAAGGCTATCTGGAGACATGAGCTTTTGGGGGCACCCTTGGGAAGAGCCTCCCCCCCCCAATCTCCTAAACCAAAAGAATCCAATGGGGCTCCTCCGAGTCTTCTCCAAGAACAGCTTTTGAAAAAACACCATCCGTCATTATCAGAAAAGGACGACAGACGTTGTAGCCGGAATACATTTGGAAGGCATTAGCTGCCTTTAAGCCACAAATTGCTTTTTCCCCCTTTGTTTTAGTCCTCTTGTCACTTATCTGTCCCTCTTTCTTTCCCCCTAAAAGCAATAGTTTTAAAAGATCATTACTTTTCAGAAGGAAAAAGAGCAGGTTCTCAGATCAACAAAGGCATCGTTTCAGCCGTAATCTGGGAAACGAGCTAGAGAAGGGAAGAGTGGGGGAAAAGGGGGTCTTTTAATTAAATCCTGCTTTGTTTTAGAGATATATATATATATATATATATAAATAATATGGATGGATTAGTTGCTTTTTTCCCCTTCATTTCCACGGCCTGCCTAGACTGGTTTCTGAGCCTAATGCCAATTAAGAGGCAAATAAAGGATATGCTAAATGGAAGAGGACAGGCTGAAGCCGGAATCCGTCTTTTTGTGTCTTAACACAATAGAGCTTTTAGCTCAGGATGTGTGTATGTGTGGGGGGTGCTTTCTCTCTGAGGGGCTGTGGCGGGGTGGAGGGACTCAAACTGAGTAAGGAGAAGACAATCCTGGAGTTGTCTCCAACTCACAACAGCCTACACACACCCCAAAAAAGAACCATGTGGGATTTCCACAGCGGTTATCTTGACATCGGTTGCTAGAAAGGACACAATCGGGGTTGTGTTTACTACGGGGCCATTTGGAATTGCCAATCAGAATAGGAGAAATGGGATGGGGGGAAGAAAGTCACAGCTCAAAAATGAGCCAGGTGTTTGTCACACAAGATAGCAGGCCTAGGATGAATGCTTGTATTAAATGTTACTAGAGTCAGGTTACATACAGCATTCAAAAAGGAACACACACACACACACACACACACACACACACACACATCAGTGGTGGGTTCCTACAGGTGCGGTCCACTCTATAGCACTGGTAGCGGCCCGCTGGTGACGTCACAGTACCGGTGCGGTCGGTTGCCGGTGCCTGGGTGCCGCCATTTTTTTTTTAAAAAAAATTTACATTAAAAAAAATTCTTCTGCACATGCCCAGAAGCCGAGCTTCTGGCACTGCGCATGCGCTGCCTTTCTACCCTACAGTGAGTCCAAGCAGGGGAGGATGGCTGAGGGAGCATGTGAGACGCTGAAAGAACGGGCAGCAGGAGCTATCTCCATTCCCCTCCCTTCAGCAGTCTGAGAAGCCATGAACGCGTGGTGATGATCCCAGGCATTTTTGCACATTCGAGGCTTCTCGAGCTGCTGAGGGGAGGGGGAATGGGCGGCAGGACCTATCTCAGTTCCCCTCCCTTCAGCAGTCCAAGAAGCCACGCCCACCCAGTCACATGGCTGGCAAGCCACACCCACAAAATAAACCACACCCACAGAGTGGTAGTAAAAAAATTAGGAACCCGCCCCTGACACACATGTATGTGTATATGTATATGTATATGTATATGTATATGTATAGTATATGTATATGTATAGTATATGTATATGTATAGTATATGTATATGCATATGCATATGCATATATGTATATTAGCCGAAAAACCAGGAGACTGAGTTCTAGTCCTGCCTTAGGTCTGAAAGCCAGTTGGGTGACTTTGGCCCAGTCACTAGGAGACAATGAGTTCTAGTCCCGCCTTAGGCATGAAAGCCAGTGGATGACTTTGGGCCAATCAGCAGGAGACGGTGAGTTCTAGTCCCGCCTTAGGCATAGAAGCCAACTGGATGACTTTGGGCCAATCAGCAGGAGACGGTGAGTTCTAGTTCCTTCTTAGGCGTGAAAGCCAGCTGGATGACTTTGGCCCAGGCCAATCACCAGGAAATGTGAGTTCTAGTCCCGCCTTAGGCCTGAGAGCCAGCTGCATGACTTTGAGTAAGTCACCAGGAGACTGTGAGTTCTAGTCCCGCCTTTGGCCTGAAAGCCGACTGATGACTTAGGGCCAATCACTGGACATCTAAAATCCAGTGACTTTAACTAACTGACCTTCCTAACCTTCACTGACTCGGTAAAAAAAATCTTGTCCTCCTTCACAATTTCTGTGGTCCACAATATTCACCAAATGCTTGCAGTCTTAAAAAAATACAACTTGTAAAGATTAGCATCTTTAACAGATTAACAGAGTTGGAAGGGACCTTGCAGGTCATCTAGTCCAACCCCCTGCCCAAGCAGGAAGACCTTTACATCTACCTAGGATTGAACTCACAACCTTCAGATTGTGAGGCAAGAGCTCCACCTAAACAGCTTGAACAAAAATGGAAAATGTTATGCTTTCTGCATCCATATTTAATATTTAAAAGAGAGGGGGAAAAAACCTTAGCAGATGAAGTGGAAGGTTTTGGTTTTTTTTTTTAGAAACTTTTATCGGATTTTGCTTGTCAGTTTTCTTAGGGGCCATACAGGATGTGGCCTTCAGTCCTTGAATCTATGAACCAGTTCCTGAATAGAGAACTTCTGATGTTGCTGATAATACCCAAACCATTATGAGTGATTTGCATTGAGCTCTGCTATTTAGAAAATTGACACAACCTTGACTACAAAGTCCTGTTTCCAATTAAAAATAGGCTCGGTGGAATTCTGGCCCGACATTCCCAGATCTTTACTTTTTTGCTTTTTATTTTTATTTTTTTAGAATTCCGCTTTTTTCAAGTAGATCTACAGATGGTGGCGGCTATATAACTCATATAATTTTGGTGTGTGCATATGTCACGGCAGGCGTCGAAGAAACGCTCCTCTATATTTGATAAGCCCCAATCCCCAGCTCACCTTGGTTTGTTTGTTTATTTATTTATTTATTTATTTATTTATTTATTTATTTATTTATTTATTTATTTATTTATTTATTTATTTATTTATTTATTTGGTAGTTTTTCTATGCCGCCCTACTCCCTCAGGACTCAGGGCGGCGTACAACATTTTGTAAAAAAAAACTCCAAACAATTTTAAAAACACAGTTTAAACAGTTAAATATATATATATATATATATATATATATATATATATATATATATATATATATATATATATATATATATATATATATATATATATATATATATATATATATATATATATATATATATATATATATATATATATACACACCATACATACACGGGGGAGACACGGGAGAGATATAAATCGTCTCAAAACTCACCCCACCTGCAGGAAGAGCCGTGTCTTAATGGCTTTTCGGAAGGCCAGCAGGGTGGGGATGATTCGGATCTCTGGGGGAAGTTGGTTCCAGAGAGCAGGGGCCCCTACAGAGAAGGCCCTCCCTCTAGGCCCCGCCAGTCAACACTGTTTGGCTGACGGGACCTGGAGGAGACCAACTCTGTGGGACCTAACCAGTCGAAGGGAAGTATGAGGTAGAATGCGGTCCCGGAGGTAACCTGGTCCTAAGCCATGTAGGGCTTTAAAGATGATGATCAGCACCTTGAATTGTACCCGGAGACCAATGGGCAGCCAATGCAGCTGGCGGAGTATAGGTGTTACGTGGGTGTACCTTGAAACACCCACCACAGCACGCGCAGCCGCATTTTGCACCAGTTGAAGTCTCCGAATACTCTTCAAGGGCAGCCCCATGTAGAGCGCATTGCAGTAGTCCAATCGCGTAGTCCAATTTTAAATTATTATTTAAAAATAATAAGCATCTTCTAGTCCCGTGATGGCGAACCTATGGCACATGCACCAAAGGTGGCACGCAGAGCCCTCTCTGCGGGCATGCCCGCCATCGCCAGCTGGTCTTCCGGTTGCCAGCTGGTCGTCGCAGGAACCGGAGCACCGGAAAATGGCCCAAAACTGGGCTGTTTTTTGGGCCATTTCTGGACCTTTTGGGGGCCGTTTTCCAGGTTGTTTTCGGGCCATTTTTGTGCCATTTTCAGGCCATTTTTGGACCATTTTCAGGCCGCTTTTGGGGTGTTTTCAGGCCATTTTGTTGGCTGTTTTCAGGCCGTTTTTGGTCCGTTTTTGACCCAAATAATGTCCAGAAAACCGCCCGGAAAACCGTCAAAAACACCCCCAAACAGGCATGTGCACGCCAGCCAGCTGGTTTTCAGGTTTCCGGTGCTCCGGCGCACGCACGTGCATGCACATGCACGCATTTTCCGGTTTGGGCACTCGGTCCCGAAAAGGTTCGCCATCACATTTCTAGTCCTTGCAGAACTCAACATAATGATGCTTCCTGTTCCCCCCCCCCAAAAAAAATTATTCTGGGAAAGATTAGCCAAACCTGACTTTTACTATTTGTAATTAATAAATTAAATCACTCCAGAAATTGATGTGCTCCCCTGTTTTAGAACCACAAAAACCCTGGTTTATGTTAAGTAATTGTGGGAGGCAATTTCTCTGATGGGAAGTGATTGCTGCTTCATTTAAAATCAGGTCAGAAATCCGGGATTAAGTATAGCTGTGATTATTAGCTATCAAGGTGGGTCTCCCCCCCCCTCTAACTTTATAATAAACATTTAATTTTTTTTCTCCTTTTTAAAGAAAGCCCATTATTATTGTATTCACAGTACAGAAGTCAGATCCGGAATTAGGGAGGTGTTTTTATTCCACCTTGCGAAATAGCCTGGGAGGAACAGGTTGAAGTATTCTTTAATGAGGTTAAATTCAGTGTTATTATCCAGAGAGGACTCAGAGGGGGTCAGAAAAGTCAAGATGGCAACTGCGGGCACAGGTATCTTAGAGTCTTTGGTCGCTAACGGCTCGGATTCAGTTTCAGAGCTGAATGGGAAAGCTTTGAAATATACATAGCTTTGAACTACAGGACGTCCTTGACCAAAATTGGGAGTGGAATTTCCGTTGCTAAACAAGGCAGTCGTTAAGTGAGTTATGGCCAATTTTATGACCTTTCTTGCCAGGATTGTTAAGCCAAGCATTGAAGCTGTTAAGTGAATCACGCACAGTCCTCGGCTTACAACAGTTCATTTAGTGACCGTTTGAAGTTACGATGGCATTGAAAGAAGCGACATATGACAATTTTTCACACTTACAGCATCCCCATGGTTCTCCTGCTTGAGCAGGGGGCTGGACTAGACGACCTCCAAGGTCCCTTCCAGCTCATTCTATTCCTATTCCTATTCTGTCCTGTCCTGTCCTGTCCTGTCCTGTCCTATTGTATATTGTCTATTCTATTCTATTCTATTCTATTCTATTCTATTCTATTCTATTCTATTCTATTCTATTCTATTCTATTCTATTCTATTCTCTATTCTATCCTCTTATTCAATATTCTATTCTATTTTATTCTATATTCTATTCTATATTCTATTCTATTCTTTCTATTCAATATTCTATTCCATTTTATTCTATATTCTATTCTATATTCTATTCTATTCTATTCTATTCTATTCAATATTCTATTCTATTCTATTCAATATTCTATTCTATTCTATTCTATTCTATTCTATTCTATTCAATATTCTATTCCATTTTATTCTATATTCTATTCTATATTCTATTCTATTCTATTCAATATTCTATTCTATTCTATTCAATATTCTATTCTATTTTATTCTATATTCTATTCTATATTCTATTCTATTCTATTCTTTCTATTCAATATTCTATTCCATTTTATTCTATATTCTATTCTATATTCTATTCTATTCTATTCAATATTCTATTCTATTCTATTCAATATTCTATTCTATTTTATTCTATTCTATTCAATATTCTATTCTATTTTATTATATATTCTATTCTATTCTCTATTCTATCCTATCCTATTCAATATTCTATTCTATTCTATTCTATATTCTATTCTATTCTATATTCTGTTCTGTTCTGATCTATTCTATTCTGTGATCAAAATTCAAATGCTAGGCAACTGACTCATATTTATGACCATTGCAGTGTCTCACAATCATGTGATCCCCTTTGGCAACCTTGTTTAGTTTCCACCCATTGCTTCTTGTTCTACCCTCAGGTGCTTTGGAGAATAGTTTGACTCCCTCTTCTTTGTGGCAACCCCTGAGATATTATAACCCTGCTATCATGTCTCCCTTAGTCCTTCTTTTCATTAAACTAGACATACCCAGTTCCTGCAACCATTCTTCATATGTTTTATGTCCCCTAATCATCTTGGTTGCTCTTCTCTGCACTCTTTCCAGAGTACCAACATCTTTTTTTATTCCCTTTTATTTATTTATTTTATTCTCTTGTCATGTGTCCTATCTATACTGTAAGATACTCTTTTTCTAGTCTTTGTCCTCTCTCCAAATATTTTCCCCAATGTATTTGTTTTTTAAAGTCCAGATCTCTTTACTCATCTCTGGAATCACACACTCCATTACAACTTATAGAAAAGCTTACATTTTGGCACAGGTGCGCATTCCAGTTCTTAGGTCAGCTGCAGGTGTGTAAATTCTGGTGGAAATATGCACGGGATTCATATCTGGACCATCTCTTAAGAAAAGCCCATTTTGATAATTCTTGACAAGGAAAGAGAGAGAGAGTTAGAGACATCAATTACCCTGCATGTAAATGATCTCCTCCAGGGTCATAAGAAGGTCTCGCCTTCCTCACCAGCTAAGCAAGTTATTTTTCTGATACTGAGAACAAATAAGGCCTTGATTCTTTCATGAAAGAACAGAATTGAGAAAGCACCTAATAAGTAACATTTATTATCACCTTATCAGTTGGCCTGGCACCAAGAGGGCTTGTCAAAATCTTCCTGTGTCTCCTTTATCAGGCCTACTAATGTCAAAGTCCATTTTCTCCTCTGTAAACTCACCTATCAGCTGCCTCTTTCTTGTTGGTCTTAGCAAAGGGAGGTCTTTTAAAAATAAATGAGTCAAAGCTCACTTCAATTGACCTGATAAAATACCCTAACCCTACAGGCAAGATTTTAACACCGGAAAAAGAAACGATCCCTTTGTTTGAAGGATTGAGGTGAGGTTGTTTCAAATAATTGCGGAATGAAGAAATTGTGGGAGGGAGGGAGGGAGAAGGGGGAAATTGGAGGGAGCGTGGAAGGAAGGAAGGATAGATGGAAGGAAGGAAATAGAAAAGAAGGAACGAGAGAGAGGAGAGAGAGAGAGAGAGAAGGGGAAATAGGGAGGGAGGGAAGGAAGAAGAGAGAGAGAAGGGGGAACTTGGGAGGGAGGGTGGAAGGAAGGATAGATGGAAGGAAGGATAGATGGAAGGAAGGAAATAGAAAAGAAGGAAGGAGAGGAGAGAGAGAGAGAAGGGGAAATAGGGAGGGAGGGAGGAAGGAAGAAGAGAGAGAGAAGGGGGAAATTGGGAGGGAGGGTAGAACGAAAGGTAGATGGAAGGAAGGAAATAGAAAAGAAGGAACGAGAGAGAGAGAGAGGAGAGGAGAGAGAGAGAGAAGGGGAAATAGGGAGGGAGGAAGGAAGGAAGGAAGAAGAGAGAAGGGGGAAATTGGGAGTGAGGGTAGAAGGAAGAATAGATGGAAGGAAGGAAATAGAAAAGAAGGAACGAGAGAGAGAGAGAAGGGGAAATAGGGAGAGAGGGAGGGAGAAAGGAAGGAAGAAGAGAGAGAGAAGGGGGAACTTGGGAGGGAGGCGGGAGGAAGAATAGATGGAAGGAAGGAAATAGAAAAGAAGGAACAAGAGAGAGAGAAGGGGGAAATTGGGAGGGTGGAAGGAAGGAAGGATAGATGGAAGGAAATAGAAAAGAAGGAAGGAGGGAGGGAGAAGGGGGAAATTGGGAGGGAGGGTGGAAGGAAGGAAGGATAGATGGAAGGAAATAGAAAAGAAGGAAGGGAGGGAGGAAGGAGGGAGGGAGGGAGGAAGGAAGTAGAGAGAAAGGGGAAATTGGGAGTGAGGAACGGAGGGAGGGAGGATATTCAATAAACCATATATCTCTTAACAAAATTATATTTCTTTTATATATCTTCCCATCCTCTGCATTTTTGAAGACAGGTTTCCAACCTTGCGAAGCCCCTTTCAGGTTTTCTTACAGAAAACTGAACTGAGTTGAATGGCTGCCAGATGCTCAGAAAAACTTGGAGTCGCTTTTACATCCATGGCACATTCCTTAACCCACTCTGCTTCCTGTATCCAGGGGCTTAAGCTTTTTATTTCTCACCCTGAACAGTACTGGAATGGTGAAGGTTCAGAGAGAGAGAGAGAGAGAGAGTGGGGGGAGGGGAAAAAACACCACAGTTACACACACAGCCTGCAAAAACAAACAAAATTGAACAAAAAGAGCTTCGCTTGATTGCTCCATATCATGTTCATCTGCTATTGAATCTCACTCATTCACAATGTGCGGAGTTATGGAGAGAGAGGGAGAGAGAGAGAGAAGGGAAGAGAAGAGAAGAGAAGAGAAGAGAAGAGAAGAGAAGAGAAGAGAAGAGAAGGGAGGGAGAGAGAGAAGAGAAAGAGAAGAAGAGAAGAGGAGAGGAGGAAGGGAGAGAGAGAGAGAAGAGAAAGGAAGGGAGAGAGAGAGAGGAGAAAGAGAAGAGAAAGAGAAGAGAAGGGAGAGGGAGAGAGAAGAGAAAGAGAAGAGAAGAGAAGAAAGGGAGGGAGAGAGAAGAGAAAGAGAAGAGAAGAGGAGGGAGGGAGGGAGAGAAAAAGAGATAGAGAAAGAGAAGGAGGGAGGGAGAGAGAGAAAGAAAGAAAGAAAGAAAGAGAAAAAGGAGAGAGGGAGGGGGAGAGGGGGGCTATGGACCCCTGGAGACAATGCAAGATGCACATAGCCTTGACCATGCCTCAGAGGTCTTAGGGATTTAATGCAGTCATTGCCCCCAAAAACTGGAGACCTTGATTCCTTGAATCCATGCAAGACCTAGAGAAGGTTGCTGAAATTGGCTCAAGTCTGCTTTAATGAAAAGAAGGACTAGGGGTGACGTGATGGCAGTCTTCCAATATTTGAGAGGCTGCCGCAGAGAAGAGGGTGGGTGGGGGCAACCTATTCTCCAAAGCGCCCGAAGGCAGGACAAGAAACAACGGATGGAAACTAATCAAGGAGAGAATAAGGAGAAATTTCCCCGACAAGGAGAACAATCAATTGGTGGAACAACTTGCCATCAGAAGTTGTGGGTCATTGGAGGTTTTTAAGAAGAGAATGGACATCCATTTGTCTGAAATGGGTATAGGGTCTCCTGATTGAGCAGGGGGTTGGACTAGAAGACCTCCAGGGTCCCTTCCAACTCTGTTATTCTGTTAAGGTGCCACCAAAGAAGTCCATCCTGATTCCCGGACTTGAATCTCTGTTTTCTCCAGCGCAAGCAAACTTACAGAAAGCCTCAGATCTTCTGAAGGATGAAGGGCATTGAGGGTTCACAGGATTCACTGGTCTTCTCAAGAACAACCCAGCAATCAGGGTTATACTGGACAGGCGAGGATTGGGCTGGGCCTGCCCCGTTCTGATCATTCTTTTCTTAAGTTGTGTGTTTGTGTACAAACAGTGATTGTATTGGCAAACACACCAATTGCTAATGCTCCCCAACCTAAGCTAATTAGACAAGAGGTTAACAAGGGTCAAGCAGGAGATGTGGGTGAGGTTTTGCTCAGCAGTTACGACTGATCAGTGGGCAGCCTGGAAGGGGGTTCAGAAAACAAATCAAAACAACCAAAAGTCAGAAGAAAGTGATCCGTCTACCTTTTTAAACAAAGTAGAAATCTGTTTTTTTTAATTACCGTATATTTTATCTATCCTGTTAGTTTGTCATAACTCCCTCCCTCCCTCCCTCTGTCATTTCCTTTCTTCCTTCTTTCCTCCTTCCCTCCCATTTCTTTCTTTCCTTCTCCTCCCTCCCTTCTTCCTTCCTTCCTCCCATCTCCTTCCCTTCCTCCTTCCTTCCTTCCTTCCTCCTTCCCTCCCTCCCCTTGCCCTTCCACCATAACACCCTTCCTTCTTTCTTCCTTTCCTCCCTCCCTAATATGCCCTTCCTCCCTAACATCCTTCTTCCCTTCCTTCCTTCCTTCCCTCCTTCCCCTTGCCCTTCCTCCCTAACACCCTTCCTTCCTCTTCGTCTCCCTCCCTCCCCTTATTCTTTCTTCCTTCCTTTCTTCCTTTTTTTCTTTTTTCTAATTTGCCGTCTATTTTTTCTATTTATCTATCTACCTATCTATTGTTCATAGATAGTTTTTGGGGGGGGGATCTTTCCTTCTTTCCTTTCCTTCTTTCCTTTCCTTTCCTTTCTTTCCTTCCTCCTTTCCTTTCCTCCCTCCCCTTTTCCTTTCCTTTCTTGCTTTTCCTTTCCTCCTTCCCTTCCCTTCCTCCTTCCCTTTCCTTTCCTTTCCTTCCTTTCCTTTCCTTTCCTTTCTTTCCTTCCTCCTTTCCTTTCCTCCCTCCCCCTTTCCTTTCCTTTCTTGCTTTTCCTTTCCTCCTTCCCTTCTCTTCCTCCTTCCCTTTCCTTTCCTTTCCTTCCTTTCCTTTCCTTTCCCTTCCCTTCCCTTTCCTTCTTCCCTTCCCTTCCCTTCCTTTCATCCACTCTATTTCCCTTCCCTTCCCTTTCCTTTCCTCCTGACACCACCTGGCCCTGCCTTTGAGCCTGTCTGGGCCCTGTCTTAACTCAGGGGAATCTCTCTATCACCACAGGCTCCTGGACTGAGGAGAAAGGAGGGGAGGGCCGCCACGGGGCGGGTCTTCCAAGAAAGGCCTTTTCTAAGGCATCCAGAGAGAAAAGTGCAAATAATGAAAAGCCGTGAGCCAAAGGGCATCCCCCAAGGACCAGGCCTGTGCCGCCCCTCCCAAGCTTTGGGCTCCAGGACCTCTGCAAAAGATACAGCCTTGCTAAGAAGAGGTTTCCCCCCCTTCCACCTCTCCCCCCCTTAAAAAAGGGGGCAGAGAAGGGCAACACAATGGCTTTGACTTCTTCCTTCAAGTTGTGTGGTGGGACACACAATTTGCTTGCCAGGCTGGTGTGTTGTTAATCCATAGACCCGCTGGATTTTCGGATACCCGCCTAAAACTCCTGCCGCTGGGCCGCCCTGGAACGGACCACCATGGGAAAAGAATCAGGAATATTTCTCAGCAAACAAGGCGGTTCGGTGTAGACTTTAGGTGGGCCAAAAGGCCGGAGCATCTGGGAGAGGTAAGCCTCGTGGTTTTGGTGAAAACGCCCGCCTTCCTCGCAGTCCCAGGCTTCAAAAAGGAAGCGGAGAGCTCCTTGTGGCCACCGTCTTTAGGATAAATGAGCGTTCTCTCTGCACGCAAAAAGGGTCGGGCAAGCCGCAGCTGCGTAAATATTTTTGAAATCTGGAATTCAGTACTGAATTCCAGACAGATTTGTATACTGAATATTGGTCTACACGGTAGGGATTGAGAGATCAACGGGCATTTGAAAACTTCAGCTGGATATTGGTAGCTCGCTCTGTCACTCTCCCTTTCTCTCTTTCTTTTTCTCTGTCTGTCTGTCTCTTTCTCTCTCTCTCTGTCTTTCTCACTCTCTTCCTTTCTTTTTCTCTCTCTTTCTCTCTTTTTCTCTCTCCCTTTTCTCTCTTTCTCTTTCTCTCTCCCTTTTCTCTTTCTCTCTCCCTCTTTCTCTTTTTTCTCTCCCTTTTCGCTCTTCCTCTTTCTCTCTCCCTCTTTCTCACTCTCTGTCTTTCTCACTTTCTTCCTCTCTTTTTTCTCTCTCTTTCTCTTTCTCCCTTTTCTCTCTTTCTCTTTCTCTTTCTCTCTCCCTCTTTTTCTTTTTTCTCTCCCTTTTTTCACTTCCTCTTCCTCTTTCACTCTCTCTTTCTCTCTCCCTTTTTTCTCTTTCTTTCCCTCTTTCTCACTCTCTCTGTGTCTTTCTCACTCTCTTACTCTCTTTTTCCTCTCTCTTTCTCTCTCCCTTTTCTCCCTTCCTCTCTTTTTTCTCTCTCTTTCTCTTTCTCTCTCCCTTTTCTCTTTCTCTTTCTCTCTCCCTCTTTCTCTTTTTTCTCTCCCTTTTTTCTCTTTCTCTTCCTCTTTCTCTCTCTCTCTTTCTCTCTCCCTTTTTTCTCTCTTCCTCTTTCTCTCTCTCTCTCTTTCTCTCTCCCTTTTCTCTCTTTCTCTCTCCCTCTTTCTCACTCTCTTTCTCTCTCTCTTTCTGCCTCTTTCTCTCTCTCTCTCTCTCTCACACACACACACACACACACACACACACAGAGAGAGAGAGAGAGAGAGAGAGAGAGAGAGAGAGAGAGAGAGAGAGAGAGAGAGATTATAGAATTATAGAAATTGCTAGATTTGATGTTTGCATCTACAAGATTGGTTGGTTTCTTGGTTTGTTGCTTAGAAGTTTCCAAGTATCCAGTCCAGGGAGAATCTCGACTAGATGAAATCAACGAGAGGATTCATGGTGGGTTGGGTTGCTACTTTGGGGTTAGTAGCTGTATTTTTGTGACAGATTTAGTGGACTTCGATATCCAAAGGAGAATTTTTGAGTGACCCCCAAGAAGAACCCTTTCTCTGTAGTTGTCTCAGTTTGTGTATGTTGAACTGTCATCTTAAAATTATTGAGTCTGTCATTTCTACCTCAATAACTGTCTGGTTTGGAACAGCAAAAACAAGACAGACACAGACTTTAGAGGATAGTTAGAACTGCAGAAAAAACAATTGCAACCAGCCTGCCTTCCATTGAGGACCTGTATACTGCACGAACCAGAAAGAGAGCTGAGAAAATATCTACAGACCCCTCATATAAACTTCTCCGCTCAGGATGCTGCTATGGGGCATTGCATGCCAAAGCAACTAGACACAAAGGCAGTTGTATCTTATGATTTATGATCTATGACTACCACTTCGTTGTTTGCATGTATACTGTGAGCTTCTGCACTGGAGACAAATTCCTTGTATGTCCAATCACACTTGGCCAATAAAGAATTCTGTTCTGTTCCGTTCCGTTCCGTCCCATTCCATTCCATTCCATTTTCTATTCTGTTCCGTGCCATTCCATTACATTCAATTTATTCCATTTCACATATTCTATTCTGTTCTGTTCTATTCTATTCTATTCTATTCTATTCTATTCTATTCTATTCTATTCTATTCTATTCTATTCTATTCTATTATGATTATTATGACTCTGTTGTTTTGTATATATACTGAGAGGTTCTGCGCCGGAGACAAATTCCTTGTGGGTCTAATCACACTTAGCTAAATAAAAGTATTGTATTGTATTGTACTGGATTGTACTGGATTGGATTGGATTGGATTGGATTGGATTGGATTGGATTGGATTGGATTCTATTCTATTCTATTCTATTCTATTCTATTCTATTCTATTCTATTCTATTCTATTCTATTCTATTCTATTCTATTATTTTCCATTCCATTTTCTATTCCATTCCATTCCTATTCCATTCGATTTCATTTTCTATTCCATTCCATTCCATTTTCTATTCTGTTCTGTGCCATTCCATTCTATTTATTCCATTCCACCTTTTCTATTCTATTCTATTCTATTCTATTCTATTCTATTCTATTCTATTCTATTCTATTCTATTCTATTCTATTCTATTCTTCATTCCAACATTCTATTCTATTCTTTCTTCTCAATTCCAGGTTGCTTCTCTCCTTGATTAGTTTCCATCCGTTGCTTCTTGTCCTGCCTTCTGGTGCTTTGGAGAATAGTTTGACTCCCTCTTCTTTGTGGCAGCCCCTCAAATACTGGAATAATGCTACATTTAGGGTTACGGGAGCCACAGGTATGTGCTGTTGCTCATGTGTGTGTGTAAGGGGAGCTCATACAAAATACTTGCCACTTAGGGAAGCTATTTTTTTCTGCTTTTTCCTGTGTTTTGCATACTGCATACAAATTCCCTGTATTTTCAGGTTATATAAGGCGACCGAGACATAATTATATAGTGTCACTATACCATTGCTACAACAACAAACCTAACAGTGGCCCAAGACTTTTTCACAGTGCGGTATATAACAGGCGAATCTTTGCACAAAATCCAGTTTTTCAACTCCTGTTTTATATGTGAGGGAGTCTTAAAGGAGACCTGCAAACCTGCCATTGTCTGGTTGGTGGTTTTTTTTAAAAAATTTTGTTCTTCCTTTTTTTCTATTCATAACCGAACCAGAAAGTTTTTCACAAACTATCTAGCTGTTAAAATTGGTTTATGAAGCCCAGCCAGCCAAAGCAAGAATTTCAACAACTGAAGAATGAAGTTCCCCGCTCTGATAATTTTGAAGCTTCATGGCTGGCGCCCTCTTTATTCCCCCTTTTTGTGTTTTTTTTTTGTTTTTGTTTCATCCAGGTACCCTGTTTCCCCCAAAATAAGACATCCCCTGATAATAAGCCCAATTGGGCATTTGAGTGCATGGCAATCAGGCCAAGCGCTTATTTCAAGGTTCAAAAAATATAAGACAGGGCCTTATATTCGGGGAAACACGGTAGCCATGTTGCGTTTTAGTGGCTGCCCTCAGATAACGCCGATATCGGCTCAGATCAAAAGCATTGGCTGTGTTTGCACCGGATTAGTTGCACTGGTGCTGGTGCGCTGCACATGCATCTCCAAGTTTCGGGGGTGCGCGCGCTGGCTATGCATGCGCGTCCCCTTGCACAATTTTGCTTCTGCTTCTGCGCATGCACGGAAGCAAAATCGCGCTGAAATCTCGCGAGGGGACGCGCGCAAGAGAGAGATTTCAGCATGATTTTGCTTTCACTAAGGTGACCAGACGTCCCAATTTTGGCGGGACAGACCCGCTTTTTCATGATTTGTCCCGCATCCCGCCCGTCCTCTAAAAAGTCCCGATTTTTTGAAAGGATGCACGACTAGGGCATTCTTTCAAAAAATCGGCCTGAAAGGCAGCAGGCCTCTCAGCTCGAGCCGGCCGTGGGCGGCGTTGGTGGCGGGCGGGCGTCCCGCGTTGTTGACTCCTCCGGTGGCGGCTGGAAGCTGGAGGGAGGGGGAAGGGAGGCTGCTCCTCCTCTCCTTCCCCCGCCCCATCCCTAGCCCCGCCCTCGGAGGCGCCGCTGCTGTTGGGAGGGGTGAGGGACGAGGAGCCGTCACCGCTTTGAGCTTACGAGCGGCGCAAACAGCCCTTCCTCGTCCCCCTCCCCTTTCTTCCCCCGTCGCCTCGCTGCCGCCGTTGCCCTGGGGCCGGGCGGGCGACCGGGAGACCGCGGCGCTTGGATGCTTGGAGCAGGTAAGCTGCCGGCTGCCTCCTTTCCCTGTCTCCCGCCTCCCGTTCGTTGCTTGCCAGCCCGGCCGAAGGGGAGGCGGGAGGCGAGGAAAGGCCTCCCGAAGGGGAGGCAGCCCTTCGGGAGCCCGTCTCCCCGGCGGGAGACGGGGAAAGGAGGCAGCCGACAGCTTACCTGTCGCGAGCTCCAGGCATCCAAGCGCCCTCCCGCCTCCCCCCCCCCTCTCCCCCCCCTCTCCCCCCCACCTCACCTGGACGCCGACATTTGCTGTTTTGCCCTCTGCGCACGCTTAAAAATAAAAAAATCTGGTCACTTTGGCTTTCACGCATGCGCAGAAGCAAAATCGCACCGAAATCTCGCGCACGCGCATGTCCCCTCATGAGATTTCAGCGTGATTTTGCTTCCATGCATGCGCAGAAGCAAAATCGTGCAAGGGGACGCGCGTGCGTAGCGAGCGCGCGCACCCCCAAAACTTGGAGATGCCCGCGCAGCACACCGGCACCGGTAAGACAGCAACCCGCCACTGCCCCAGACCCTAAATGAAAGTTAAACTAATCCGGTGCAAATGTCCTCAGGGTCCCCTGAATAGTGGGGTCACCTCAACAATGAAAGGACACAGGGCAGAAAACATCCGGCAGCCAAGAAGGCCCCACACCCATTTGCACCACTCAGGTGACCCTGAGGACACAGACAAACCTCCAAGTGGCCTCAACTACTCTCATGCAAATGACCAGCCGTCTGCAAGGGATATAAATCCTTCCGTTCCACACCATCTTGTCAGAGCTGAAGAAGCTTCTCAGATGAGAAGCGAAATGTCTTCAAAAGAAAAAACAGAAAGTCCAGTTGCCTCTTGAAAAAAAGAAGAAGAAGAAGAAAAACACCTTTGGCATATCTTTAAATCAGAGGTCTTCAAACTTGGCAACTTTAAGACTTGTGGACCTCAACTCCCAGAATTCTCCAGCCAGCTATGCTGGCTGGAGAATTCTGGGAGTTGAAGTCCACAAGTCTTAAAGTTGCCAAGTTTGAAGACCTCTGATTTACAGGAAATAACCATGGCTTTCACAATTCTGATCTTTGCAGATATAGAGACACATTGTGCCTCTGAATATTCCCCCCCCCCCCAAAGACTTTCATGGCTGTCCTACTAAGGCAGTGTTTCTCAACCTTGGCAGTTTGAAGATGTGTGGACTTCAAGTCCCAGAATTCCACAGCCAGCAACACTGGCTGGGGAATTCTGGGAGTTGAAGTCCACACATCTTCAAACTGCCAAGTTTGAGAAACACTGTACTAAGGGCTAACAGAAGCAAGATTTCTGCCTCCTGCCTGCTTTTGAAGCAGCTTTTCCAAATTATTTTCCCTGCATTGCAAAGCCAAGCTTCCTATGCATGTACTTAGGCTAAATTTTTAATCGGTATATAGCTAGCAGTTAGGAATATTTTTTAAATGTTATTTGATTTGCATGGATGATGAATAGATAATAAAAGATGTTATGTGTGCATGTGTTATTGATTTAGAAGACTGATATACGGCTCCCCATAAAACATTTCAGAGTAGTTTAACAGTGAAATTTAAAAGGGATAATAAAGCAACAGTAAGTTAAAACAGTTTTATAAAATGCAGCGACGTGACTGCAGTGTTCTCTTCACTTACAAACTGCAGCTGGTGCCCCACATAGGTTTGTTTGTTTATTTGATTGATTGATTGATTGATTGGGTTGGGTTGGGTTGGGTTTACAAAGGTAGTCCTCAACTTACGACCACCATTGACCCCCAAATGTATGTTCTTAAACGAGACATTTGTTAAGTGAGTTTTGCCCCGTCTTATGATTGCCACGGTTAATTAAGCGAATCACTGCAGTTGTTCAGTTAGTAACAAAGTTGTTAAGTGAATCTGGTTTCCCCATTGACTTTGCCTGTCAGAAGGTCACAAAAGAAAATCACATGATCCCAGAACATGACTGCAGCCGTCCGAAATACAGGCCAGATGTAATTTTGATCACGTGACCACCACGGGGCTGCTGTAGCATTCGTCAGTGTGAAAAACGGTCGTACATCACTTTTTTCACTACCGTTGTAACTTTGAACGGCTTGCTAAGTGAACTGTTGTAAGACATTTCGCTTGGAACGATGGGAGGATTTATATTCCTCGCAGACAGCTGGTCCTTTGCATTCTTTTAGAGAGTCATTGAGGCCACTTGGAGGTTTGTCTGTGTCCTCAGGGTCATCTGAGTGGTGCAAATGGGTGTGGCGCCTACTTGGATCTACTGAAAGGACTGTGTTATGGAGCTGTGCTTTCTGCAGGATATCTCTGCAACACAGACAAACCTCCAAGTGGCCTCAATGACTCTCTAAAAGAATGCAAATGACCAGCTGTCTGCAAAGAGTATAAATCCTTCCATCCTTCACCATTCACTCAGAACTGAAGAAGCTTCTTATAGATGAGAAGCGAAACCTCTTCAAGGAAAAAACAAGAAAGTCCATTTGCCTCCTGAAAAAGGACCTTTGGAACAACCATGACCTGGATGACTGAGAATCTCCATAGACATGTCCTTTGTCGTGTTTATATTTTGTGCTTTTTTAAAAAACTTTTATTATTCTACTTGGTATCCCTTCGGAAGATGCATTCGGGATGTTAATAGAGCTGACATTTTACCACGATGGAATATTTGAAAGTGGAATAACCAGCAGAATCCCAACAGAAACAGCAAATTAAAATAAATGTCAAGGCTCCCAACATTCAATTTTCCTATTAGAGTGTGCCATATTTTGATTTAGAGAGCGAGGAAGTGAAAATGAAAATAATTAACCGGAATGTAGAATGCAATTTCTCAATTTCTCAATGCACTCAGCCGAATTGCGTGGTAAGGATTGTTCCAACATGGAAAAAAATAAGGAGTATTTGGTATTTTAAGGAGATTTGGCCTGTCCATTCCTTGATCAGCTATATTTCTACATACAGGTACTCCTCGACTTACAACAGTTCATTTAGTGACCGAAGTTACTTTAGCACTGAAAAAATCAGTCATTTTGGGGCAGCCGTCAGTTGCTTGCACTTGAGACAATATTAGTCTTCATTGGACTACCTGCCTCTGTTTTCACTAACCTCCCTTCTCCCCCAAAAGTATTGAGAACTTTGGTTGGACTTCTTCCAGTGATTTCAGTGTAACGTTACAAACCTGTTCACACTTCTAAAACCTGGGGTTCTCCTTTGGAGATAAATACAGGGTGATTCAGAGCAGGTAAAATGAAATTGGAGGGGTCTGCCACCTGTTTGTTTGTTTGTTTTTTAATTACAATGTCCCATACTTCCTACGGTAGTCAAGCCTACAGCAATGTTTCTCAACCGTATCAAATTTAAAACCTATGGATGTCAGTTCCCAGAATTCTGTGAGTATTCTGTGAGAATTCCATGAGAATTCCTTGAGTATTCCATGAGAATTCTGTGAGAATTCTTTGAGTATTCCGTGAGAATTCCTTGAGTATTCCGTGAGAATTCCTTGAGAATTCCTTGAGTATTCTGTGAGAATTTCTTGAGTATTCTGTGAGAATTCCTTGAGTATTCTGTGAGTATTCTGTGAGAATTCCGTGAGAATTCTTTGAGTATTCTGTGAGAATTCCGTGAGAATTCTTTGAGTATTCCGTGAGAATTCCGTGAGAATTCTTTGAGTATTCTGTGAGAATTCTTTGAGTATTCCATGAGAATTCCGTGAGAATTCTTTGAGTATTCCGTGAGAATTCTATGAGAATTCTTTGAGTATTCTGTGAGAATTCTATGAGTATTCCGTGAGAATTCAATGAGAATTCCTTGAGTATTCCGTGAGAATTCTTTGAGTATTCTGTGAGAATTCTGTGAGAATTCTTTGAGTATTCTGTGAGAATTCCATGAGAATTCTTTGAGTATTCCATGAGAATTCCTTGAGTATTCTGTGAGAATTCTTTGAGTATTCCGTGAGAATTCTGTGAGAATTCTTTGAGTATTCTGTGAGAATTCTATGAGTATTCCGTGAGAATTCTATGAGAATTCTTTGAGTATTCTGTGAGAATTCTATGAGAATTCTTTGAGTATTCCGTGAGAATTCCATGAGAATTCCTTGAGTATTCCGTGAGAATTCTTTGAGTATTCCGTGAGAATTCTGTGAGAATTCTTTGAGTATTCTGTGAGAATTCCGTGAGAATTCTTTGAGTATTCCATGAGAATTCCTTGAGTATTCTGTGAGAATTCTTTGAGTATTCCGTGAGAATTCTGTGAGAATTCTTTGAGTATTCTGTGAGAATTCCGTGAGAATTCTTTGAGTATTCTGTGAGAATTCTTTGAGTATTCCGTGAGAATTCTTTGAGTATTCCGTGAGAATTCTATGAGAATTCTTTGAGTATTCTGTGAGAATTCTTTGAGTATTCCGTGAGAATTCCATGAGAATTCCTTGAGTATTCCGTGAGAATTCTTTGAGTATTCCGTGAGAATTCTGTGAGAATTCTTTTGAGTATTCTGTGAGAATTCCTTGAGTATTCTGTGAGAATTCTTTGAGTATTCTGTGAGAATTCCTTGAGTATTCTGTGAGAATTCCGTGAGAATTCTTTGAGTATTCCGTGAGAATTCTGTGAGAATTCTTTGAGTATTCTGTGAGAATTCCTTGAGTATTCCGTGAGAATTCTGTGAGAATTCTTTGAGTATTCTGTGAGAATTCCGTGAGAATTCTGTGCTGTGCTGCCTGGGGAACTCTGGGAGTTGAAGTCTGCACCTCTTAAAGTTACCAAGGCCGAGAAACACCAACCTATCCAAAGTTGCCATCAAAATAAAGAGACAAATGCAGCCCAGAAACGTCTCCCAAGTCAAAGCAAGTCCATAGCAGGAGGTTCAACTGAGTCCAGCCCGAATAACGGAGTAGAAGAAAAGTTTGCAAGCAAGTAGAATGGGCGTCCCTTGTCCCTTGCTTACAAAGCCACTTTTGTGTAAGAGAATGGCAAACAAGCCACCCAAGCAAAGAGCAGACTTCTCAACACATTGGGGTCAACCTTCTAAACACACCGCCGGCTCCATCTCTTAAAGCTCCAGCTAAGTCTATTCCCCAGGGCTCCACATTGTTTGGCTTGGAGGGCCTCCATTGTCCTCTCTCGTGTTTGCTCCCCTCGTCCTCCGGAATCTTGTTTGCTTAGCTTCCCGCTCAGATAAAAACTCTTGTGTCTCCAAGCCTCCTTGAGCTCTGTTTTCCTTGAGCTGCGTTTATCACCCAGCTCTGAACTTTTTTTTAGCGACAGCTGGGACTTGATAGGTCAGTATGTCTGACCGTATCAGCAAGATTGCAAGGCAGTTATATAACAAGAGTGGGAAGGGACCTCGGAGGTCTTCTAGTCCAACCCCCTGCTCAAGAAGGAGAACCTATATATCGTATTTTTCGGAGTATAAGACGCACCTAGATTTTAGAGGAGGAAAACAAGGAAAAAGTATTCTGAACCAAATGATGCAGTAATATATTATTTAATAAAATACCAGTATAGCAGAATACTTTTTACAACCATGTATACTTTTTACAACCATGTACACTTTTTACAAACTTCAAACTTGACAGCTTTAAGACTAGTGGACTTCAACTCCCAGAATTCCTCCTCCAGTCATGCTAGCTCAGGAATGGGAGTTGAAGTCCACAAGTCTTAAACTTGCCAAGTTTGAAGACCCTTGCACCCCTAACCCCTAACCCAGGGGTCTTCAAACTTGACAGCTTTAAAACTAGTGGACTTCAACTCCCAGAATTCCTCCTCCAGTCATGCTAGCTCAGGAATGGGAGTTGAAGTCCACAAGTCTTAAACTTGCCAAGTTTGAAGACCCTTGCACCCCTAACCCCTAACCCAGGGGTCTTCAAACTTGACAGCTTTAAGACTAATGGACTTCAACTCCCATTCCTGAACTAGCATGACTGGAGGAGGAATTCTGGGAGTTGAAGTCCACTAGTCTTAAAGCTGTCAAGTTTGAAGTTTGTAAAAAGAACGCTTTGCGCATGCGCAGGGGGCAAAAGAACACAAATGGCGGTGTCCAGGCGGGCAGGGGAAAGCGGGCGGGGGAAGCCCCGCGCCGCGAACGCCACTGGCTTCTTCTTCACCGGCTTCTATGCTGACTGGAGAATTCTGGGAGTTAAAGTCCACAAGTCTTAAAGTTGCCAAGTTTGGGGACCCCTGCTTTAAAGTATCATTTCCTGGATTGTCCTTTCCAAAACCCCAGAGTTGCGGATGTGATTTTTTTCCCCCCTCCGTCCAGGAGTCATGTGGATACCCTAAGGGCTGTGGCACAATCCCAGGAAAAACCCACATTTGATTTAAGGCGTTGCAGACAGATGCTGTGTTAGCAATGTCCGAAGCACTTTTTCCGAGGGCAAAAAAAAAAAAACCCTTGGAAAGTTTGCATAGCTCAGGAATTTCCCCACTTACTCGTACCTGCAAGGGTATTTCAAGGGTGTGTAAAATGTGATGTGCTTTGCCACCCGTTGTCGCGGAAGGAAGAGACAGGCAGAAGGCAGGAAGGGCTTGGGAGACCTCCTGAACCAACCTGGAAGCCAAAATGGGGACAGGGGAGGGGCAGGCGCATGCACAGGGAAAGCGTGTGGGGGGGACGCACATGCGTGGGAGGGTGAGGCACATGCATAGGGCCCTCCTATTGCATTTGGGAGGGGCGTGCTTTGGGCACTCGGCACGAAAAAGGTTCGCCATCTCTGGTATAGCAATAAAAACTTGGCTCTTCCGGCAGGCGGGGTGAAAGTGAGACCAACTAGGTTAGATATGGGTCTCCCCCCTTGATTATGAATGTAAGACACTCTTTTTAATTTTTGTAGTTTGTAGTTTTTAATTACTGTACTTTTTATATTGTGGAATGGATTCTGATATGCTGTGAGCCGCCCAGAGTCCCCCGGGAGTTGGGCGGCATAGAAATCTATTTAAATAAAATAAAATAATAAATAAATATAGGGTATTTGGGAGCTGGACTAGAAGACCTCTGAGTTCCCTTCCAAGTCTGTTATTCTGTTATTGTCTGCAAGCACGTTGAGAACCTACAGGCACCATGTTCCTTGAACTAAAGCTACAACCATGCCTATTACGTCTCAGATGGTAATTTGAGTTTGTTCTGTGCTGTCAGTAAAATCCATGACACACTTTCCACTGAAAACAGAGTTGAGAACACAATTAGACAAAGGAAGAGTTGCAATTTGCATTCCTCTGCCTGCCTGCCTGCCTGCCTGCCTCTCCCTCTCCCTCTCCCTCTCCCTCTTTCTCCCTCCCTCCCCCCCCCCCCTCTCTCTCTCTCTCTCTCGCTCCCTTTCTCTCTTTTTTTCTCTTTCTCCCTACCCCCTCCCTTTCTCTCTCCCCTTCTCTCTTTCTCCCACCCCTTCTCTCCCTTTCTCCCTCCCTCTCTCCCCCTTCCCTCTTTCTCCCTCCCTCCCTCCCTCTCTCTCTCTCTCGCTCCCTTTCTCTCTTTTTTTCTCTTTCTCCCTCCCCCCTCCCTTTCTCTCTCCCCTTCTCTCTTTCTCCCACCCCTTTCTCTCCCTTTCTCTCTTTCTCTCTCTTTCTCCCTCCCTCTCTCCCACCTCCCTCTTTCTCCCCCTCCCTCCCTCCCTCTGTTTCTCTCGCTCCCTTTCTCTTTTTTCTCTTTCTCCCTCCCCCCTCTCTCCCTTTCTCTCTCTCCCCCTTCTCTCTTTCTCCCACCCTTCTCTCTTTCTCCCTTTCCCTTTCTCCCTCCCTCTCTCCCCTTCCCTCTTTCTCCCCCCTCCCTCCCTCTCTCTCTTTCTCCCCCTCTCCCCCTTCCCTCTTTCTCCCCCTCCCTCTTTCTCTCTCTCTCTTTCTTCCCCACTCTCTCCTCCTTCCCTCTTTCTCCCCCCTCCCTCCCTCTCTCTCTCCCCCCCCCCTTTTTTGGCTTCCTGACTATACGGACGATAAAATACGCACAAACCTAAATTATAAATAGAAGACACAAGGAAAAAAGAAAAGAACTTGCATCATTAATGAACACGTCAAGAGATTCTACCAGCCCCGAACTTAAAACATTTGCTCACATCAAAGCGCAGAGCGATCAAAAGCTGCGTCTTTCCCTGAAGGCTTTCATAGAAAATCAAGGAAGGGGGGAGGAAATAAAAATAAAGGGGGAAAGGGGGAGGAAAAAAAGAAAAGAAAGAAACTGCCTCCACTTTCGTTACAGTGGATTATTGTAAAAATGAAAATTAATGTAAACAGATGGGAGATAACAATATATTAAATGCGTGAAATTTATGTGGCTTGGGGGAAGATGCTAATTGCAAGAAATCGCGGGAGAGTTGCATCCCGGATTCGGTTCTCTTGCGTTTTCAGTATTTATAAAGGCCAAATGGAATTTGGGGTTGGCGGTTCGGAAAA
Organism: Diadophis punctatus similis; assembly: GCA_023053685.1. Taxonomy (NCBI): domain Eukaryota; kingdom Metazoa; phylum Chordata; class Lepidosauria; order Squamata; family Dipsadidae; genus Diadophis; species Diadophis punctatus. Next base: position 5,126,604 of record JALIGW010000036.1, on the reverse strand, counting down.
GTAGCACATCGCAAAGAGAGACGTGACCCACTAAAACCATTTTTCTATATTAGTGAGGTGTGGAATTAAACAAAAGAGTGAAAGAGAAAGAGTGCAGAGAAGAGCAACAAAGATGATGAGGGGACTGGAGGCTAAAAGATATGAAGAACAGTTGCAGGAACTGGGTATGTCTGGTTTAATGAAAAGAAGGACCAGGGGAGACATGATAGCAGTCTTCCAATATCTCAGGGGTTGCCACAAAGAAGAGGGAGTCAAGCTATTCTCCAAAGTACCTGAGGGTAGAACAAGAAGCAACGGGTGGAAACTAACCAAGGAGAGAAGCAACTTCGAACTAAGGAGAAATTTCCTGACAGTTAGAACAATTAATCAGTGGAACAGCTTGCCACCAGAAGTTGTGAATGCTCCAACACTGGAGGTTTTTAAGAAGATGTTGGATAACCATTTGTCTGAAGTGGTGTAGGGTTTCCTGCCTAAGAAGGGTTTGGACTAGAAGACCTCCAAGGTCCCTTCCAACTCTGTTATTCTATTCTATTCTATTCTATTCTATTCTATTCTATTCTATTCTATTCTATTCTATTCTATTCTATTCTATTCTATTCTATTCTATTCTAAAAAGTGTATCTTTGGGAATTGGGCTAACATAGGCAGATCTTGACTGCCTATGTCACAATTCAGCCCAGAATTTATGTCACCGTGGGAGACATTTGTTAAGTGAGCTTTGCCTCATTTTAGGACCTTTCTTGCCACAGTTGCTAAGTGAATCACTGAGGTTTTTACGTTAGTCACATGGTTGTTAAAGTGAATCTGGTTTCCACCGTTCGCTTTGCTGGTAAGACGGTCGCAAAAGTAGGATCACATGACCCCGGGACACTACAACCGTCATAAATATAAGTCAATTGCCAAGCACCCGAATTTCGATCGTGTGACCATAGGGATGTTGCAATTCTCACAAGCGTGAAAAATGGTCATAAGTCGCTTTTTTCAGTGCTGGTGTAAGTTCGAACTGTCATTAAATGAACTGTTGTAAGACAAGGACTACCTACAGTCCAAAGCAGCTGGTAGGCAATTCAAAAATGGGAAAATGCACACATTTATTTCCATTTCGATCGTTTTTTAAGAGAGGCGTGTCCAACTTGTGGCTTGCACACCGTGTGCAACCCGGGACAGCTGGTAATGCAGCCCCCACAAGATCATAAAAGGAAAAAAAGAAGTTTTAAACGTGAAGTTTTAAATGTGAAGTGTGAGTACCACTTTATATGGCACTAGTGAGGCCACCCTTGGAATCCTGCATCCAGTTTTGGTCACCACACTATAAAAAAGATGTTGAGACTATAAAAAAGTGCAGAGAAGAGCAACCAGGATGATTAGGGGACTGGAGGATAAAACATATGATGAATGGTTACAGGAACTGGGCATGGCTAGTCTACTGAAGAGAAGGACCACGGGAGACATGATAGCAGCCTTCCAATATTTGAGGGGCTACCACAGAGAGGAGGGGGTCAAGCTGTTCTCCAAAAGAGAAATCACCCCCTCCATTTTTCAGACCAAAAACTAATGGAGAATTTTTAGTGGCCATTCATGCTGGATCATCTTCCCAGATATTTCTAGGAATATGAGCCAGCCGTGTGCTGCAGCTTGTCAAAAAAAGCCAATGCAATCCTAGGCTGCATTATTAACAGAGGGATAGAATCAAGATCACTTGAAGTGTTAATGCCACTTTATAATGCCTTGGTTAGACCACACTTAAAATACTGCATCCAGTTTTGGTCGCCATATTATAAAGAAGATGTTGGGACTTTAGAAATAAAGTGCAGAGAAGAGCAACAAAGATGATTAGGGGACTGGAGGCTAAATCATATAGTTGCAGGAATTGGGTATGTCTGGTTTAATGAAAGGAAGAATTAGAATGGAATGGAAGGAGTGGAGTGGAGTAGAGTAGAGTAGAGTAGAGTAGAGTAGAGTAGAGTAGAGTAGAGTAGAGTAGAAGAATAGAATAGAATAGAATAGAATAGAATAGAATAGAATAGAATAGAATAGAATAGAATAGAATAGAATAGAATAGAATAGAATAGAATAGAATTCTTTATTGGCCAAGTGTGATTGGACACACAAGGAATTTGTCTTTGGTGCATATGCTCTCAGTGTACATAAAAGAAAAGATACATTTGTCAAGAATCATGAGGTAAAAAACACTTAATGATTGTCATAGGGTACAAATAAGCAATCAGGAAACAATCAATATTAATATTAATCGTAAGGATACAAGCAACAAGTTACAGTCATACAGTCATAAGTGGGAGGAGATGGGTGATAGGAACAATGAGAAGACTAATAGTAATAGTAATCCAGCCTTAGTGAATAGTTCACCTTTGTTAATTACCTTTGTTAATTACCTTTGTTAATTATGTGTGACATGATAGCAATATTCCAGTATTTGAGGGGCTGCCACAAAGAAGAGGGAGTCAAACTACTCTCCAAAGCACCTGAGGGTAGGACAAGAAGCAATGGATGGAAACTCATCAAGGAGAGAAGCAACTTAGAACTAAGGAGAAATTTCCTGACAGTGAGAGCAAGAAACCAGTGGAATGGTTTTCATTCAGAAGTTGTGGGTTGTCCATCACTGGAGGTTTTTAAGAAGGGATCGGACAACCATATGTCTGAAATGGTATAGGGTCTCCTGCTTGAGTAGGGGGTTGGGCTAGAAGACCTCCAAGGTCCCTTCCAACTCTGTTATTCTGTATTCTGTAAAACAGAAGGAAAAATAATTGGTGCAAAGGTGTGTTGGAAACCTCAGTGCTCCTGAGCAACCACTCTAATTTGTCTTCTGTGGTATTGACATTGAAATTTGGGGCTGGTGTTTATTTTTCACATGGTCTAGACCAGTGTTTCTCAACCTTGGCAGTTTGAAGATGTGTGGACTTCAACTCCCAGAATTCCCCAGCCAGCGTCCACACATCTTCAAACTGCCAAGGTTGAGAAACACTGGTCTAGACTCTAGACCAGTGATGGCGAACCTATGGCACGGGTGCCACAGGTGGCACGCGGAGCCATATCTGCTGGCACGCGAGCCGTTGCCCTAGCTCAGCTCCAGCGCGCATGTGCGTGCCCGCCAGCTAATTTTTGGCTTGCGCAGAAGCTCTGGGAGGGCGATTTTGGCTCCGGAGGGCCTCCGGGGGTGGGGGGTGGGGAGCGTTTTCGCCCTTCCCAAGTTCCAAGAAAGCCTCTGGAGCCTGGGGAGGGCAAAAAATGGGCCTACCGGGCCCACTGGAAGTCGGGAAACGGATGCGCATGCGCAGGGGGTGGGGCGAGGGGGTGGCTTTGAATTATGGGTGTGGGCACACACGTGCGTGTGATAGCAGGCACACACACTATTTCGGCACCCGAGGAAAAAAAGGTTCGCCATCACTGCTCTAGACATTATTCTGAGTTACTCCCAGGTAGTTTGATTTATCCTTCAGGGTCAGGAGACTAAGGAGTAAATGTGTCAATGGCTTAACTCCTACCTGAAATCAAAGTTAACCTACAATTGTTATTGTTTCACCTTAAAATGCACTTTGCGCAAAGGTTGAGCTTCTAGCTTGCTTTGAAATCATATGATCAGAAAACTTGTGTGGGTAAATTGATTTTTTTTTCTTAGAGGTTTAGACCTAGCATCTTATTCAATGTTATAATGGCTTGTTTTAAGTTGCAAATGCTGCTTCTGAATCTAGAGCTGATTGTTAAGGAAGACTGCAGTGGAACTAACCTTCTTTTTAAACTTTAAAAAGCTTTATGCAAGCAATTGTTGAGTAGATTAATAAAACATATGGGATTCAGAAGTGTGTGCCATGGTGAAAAAGACGTATTGCTCTCGCTAATGTGACCACCACAAACTGGCTTTTAACATCTAAATACCACAAATAAATGCCAGAAATAAATATTGTTTTAATCTGCATCTAAATCTCTTGCAAAAATATTAAAGTCTGCCTGTTTTTTAGCGAGAAATATTAGCGGTGGATGTAAAAGGCGGGAATTAAAGATACACAGACAGTGAAAATAAATTATAACCACCACTATAAAACGTAAAGGACACACCCAGGACCGATAGACAGGAAGCTAAAATTAAAAACGAACAGTAGTTTACCTACAATTAAAAACTATTTAAAGATTGAGAGGAGGAGGGGGAAAACCACAGGGGCTGCTCACCACCATTTACCAAATATATATTTAAAACCCTGCAGTTTAAAGACAGATGTTTATAAAGTTGGTCTTGAGTTTTTAGAGAGCAAATTCTTTAATGTGGAATTGAAAGTGGCTTAGATTTTTGATTCGACCGTCTTAAGCTGCTCATTGAAACCAGGTGTGCGGTTTCAGGGCGATGTCCCATTGGTCATTACAGGTAGTCCTCGAGTTACGACCGCAACTGAGCCCAAAATTGAATGTTGCTAAAGTGAAACAGTTGTTAAAGTGAGTTTGCTCCATTTTACGACTTTTCTCGCCGGCGCTGTTAAGCGAATCGTTGCATTCGTTAAGTGAGTAACACGGTTGTTCAGTGAATCCGGTTTCCCCGTTGACTTTTGCTTGTCGGAAGGTCGCAAAAGTTGATCACGTGACCCTTGGATACTGCAACCGTCATAATTACGAGTCAGTTGCTCATCACCTGAATTTTGATCACACGACCATGGGAAGGCTGCAGCGGTTGTAAGTCTCGCTTAGCAGCAGAAATGTCGGTCTCAATTGCCGTCGTAAGTCGAGGATGACCTGTATTGGAAGACTGCTATAATGTCTCGCCTCTTCTTTAGGGTAACCATTTTTCATAGATTAGAATTTAACATTATTGTGATGTTGTCCTCCCCACACAAACCAAATGCCCTGTGTAGTACCTAAGACTGATGCCTAATTAAAAGATTAACCTTGGAAACCGTAGGGGTTGTGTTGATTAATCAATTCGTGTGATTTACAATTCACTCTGATTGTCTGTCTCCTGGGAAGGCCTAAAAATAAGGCCCTTAGAAAATCAGAAAATCAGTTACTGGCCCATGGTGGCCTTCTACACATATCACCATTGCAACCATAAATATTAATCCGACATGATTTGAAGTTTTGCCTGCTTCTTTAAAAAAAATCGTCTTCCTGTCGCATCCCTTGCTGGGATATTTGAGTTTTCTCTGTTGTGTTTCATTAAATTGTGACTTCTTTTTTTGTCATGCATCATTCCAAAACTATTTACCACGACTGTGGTAAGAAAGGTTGTAAAATAGGCATGACTCACAATATGCCCTTGTTTAGCAACGGAAATTCTAGTCCCAATTGTGTTGTAAGTTGACGTCTATCTCAGTGGTGGGTTGCTACTGGTTCGCGCAAGCCGGTGGCGGAAATTTGGCCCCGTTCACTGAACCTATGGTAACGATGGCTGGCTTGAAAGCGGCTGGCAACGAACCCTCTGCGCATGCGCAAAGGCTTCTGCTCACTTCCGACACAATGCACGCACTTCCGAACCAGTAGGGAAAGTAAAAGAAACCCACCTCTGGTCTATCTGTACTTTAGGAACAATGTTGTATCTATCCTTCCTTCCTTCCTTCCTTCCTTCCTTCCTTCCTTCCTTCCTTCCATCCATCCATCCATCCATCCATCCATCAGAGTTTGTTGCAGAAAATGACTTCTTTATAAACATAGTTATATATATATATATATATATATATATATATATATATATATATATATATATATATATATATATATATATATATATATATATATATATATTTACAATACCACAAGTAGAGTTCTTCAACATAGTAGCAGTTACAAGCAAAATACAAGCAGCTTCAGAGTTCAGAGAGAGACTGAGAGAGTACAGAATGGGCTGAGCTACGCCCAGCCTTCTAGTTTCAGTTTCGATTCTCTGCACAGACTCAGATGTGTTTAGCTCCCATTGGCTGACTTAGTTGCTATTCCTATTCATTGGCTGACCTTGTTACCATTGGCTCTCCCAGTTTATGAATATCTTAACACCTTACTTCCTTCCCTCCCTCCCTCCCTCCCTTCTTCCTTCCTTCCTTCCTTCCTTCTTCCTTCCTTCCTTCCTTTTTCTCTTTCATTTTTTTGTTCTGCCATGCTCTTCCACCCTTGACATCCTTTTCCTCCTTCCAAAATAAACACTTTTGCATTTTCTGGTTTGTTTGCGGGGTTTTTTTTTTTTTTTTTTTTTTTTTTGTCTTTAACCACTGTTGAATTTATTGGTAATAGTTCTCTTTAAGACTATTTTTATTGCTCGCTTATAAACTGTTTTGGGACTCGTTGGGAGAGCATTGTAGGAAATAAAATAAATATTGTCTTGCATTAGCTGCTGTTTTAAGTAAATAAAGCCAACAAGCACATGGAATAGGGTTGTCACAATATGCAGAGAAGCGCAACTATGATGATTAAAGGCCCTGAAACATATAAAGAACGGTTGCAGGAACTGAGTATGTCTTGTTTAATGAAAAGAAGGACTAGGGGAGACATGATAGCAGCCTTCCAATATCTCAGGGGTTGCCACAAAGAAGAGGGAGTCAAGCTAGGAGCTGAGATAGCGCAGTGGTTAAAAGCAGCATTGCGACCTTCAGCTGATTGCTAGTTTAGCAGTTCAGCTGTTCAAATCTCACTAGGCTCAAGGTTGACTCAGCCTTCCATCCTTCCGAGGTGGGTAAAATGAGGACCCAGATTGTTGGGGGCAATATGCTGAACTCTGTAAACCGCTTAGAGAGGGCTGTAAAGCACTATGAAGCGGTATATAAGTAAAGTGCTATTGCTATTCTCCAAAGCACCTGAGGGCAGGACAAGAAGCAATGGGTGGAAACTAAACAAGGAGAGAAGCAACTTAGAACTAAGGAGAAATTTCCTGACATTGAGAACAATTAATCAGTGGAACAGCTTGCCTCCAGAAGTTGTAAATGCTCCAACACTGAAAGTTTTTAAGAAGAGATTGCATAACTATTTATCTGAAGTGGTGTAGGGTTTCCTGCCTAAGCAGGGGGTTGGACTAGAATACCTCCAAGGTCCCTTCCAACTCTATTCAATCTAGCAAATGCATCAATTTCTATAGGATAATCTGGATTTATCTACATATTTTCCAAGAATATTAGCTTTATTGGCCTGGAATTATGGATTATGAAGTTCCACCATTTTGGTGTAAAGAAAAAGTGGAAGAAACTCATAATGGTAAACTTTTGGGGGGACAAATAAATCTAAAGTTGCAACAGATTTGCCAATATCTTTTCCTGGTAGTTTCCTGAAACAACACCCTGGAAACAAATAAAAATGTAAAGCACGAAAATTTTTCTTTCCAAGCGTTGGATTCTGTACCATCCATAAAACATGAAGTTCCAGATCAAGAGCTTTGAATTTATTTTGTCATTTGTTAATGAGGAAAAATGTTTACAATTCATTTCAGATGAATGTGCTCAGTTCACTGGTAGCTTTTTAATGTTTTATTTTATCAACACTTCGTTGGTTAGACAAATATTAATAACACTTGGCAATGGGAACATGATTGAAGTAGAATTCTGCTGGATGAGGCCAAGAACCTCTCTTGTTCCAGCATTTTGTCTGTCACCGTTGGCCACCAGATACCTCTGAGGTGCTCTCAAGCTGGACATAGAGATCTCCTCCCATTGTTCCCTGGAAGTGGGTTTGGAGAAGGAGGGAAGAAGAAGAAGAAGAAGAAGAAGAAGAAGAAGAAGAAGAAGAAGAAGAAGAAGAAGAAGAAGAAGAAGAGGAAGAGGAAGAGGAAGAGGAGGAAGAGGAGGAGGAGGAGGAGGAGGAGGAGGAGGAGGAGGAGGAGGAGGAGGAAAAAAGGAGGAAAAAAGAGGAGGAAAAAAGGAGGAAAAAAGAAAAAGAAGAGGAGAGGAAGAAGAAAATGGAATGAGAAGGAAAGAAAGAAAAAGAAAGAAAGAAAAAGAAAGAAAGAAAGAAAGATGAAAGAAAGAAAGAAAGAAAGAAAGAAAGAAAGAAAGAAAGAAAGAAAGAAAGAAAGAAAGAAAGAAAGAAAGAAAGAAAGAAAGAAAGAAAGAAAGAAAGAAAGACTTTCTAACAATATAATACTTATGCCTCAAGGCAGGTTCCACATCAGAAAACTAGGAAACAATCAATATAACATTTTTATAACAGAATTAGGGGAGACTCAGGAAATTATATTCTATCCGGCTTAATGCCTGTTCTGGGTAGATGGCTAAAAAAAGATAATTGAAGAAAAAGTACAGGTAATCATGGAGTCTTCAAGACTGCTGGACCTCAAAAGATTTGTCATCCATAAATTAATGCAGTCCCCTCTCAAAACCATTCAGTGACTACCAGAACCACTTGAGAACCTAAGAACATCTAAGTTGGCTCTATCTGAGGCCCATCTTGATCCGATACTTCCAGTATATTTACAAGTAGCAATAGCAATAGCACTTATATACCGCTTCATAGTGCTTTGCAGCCCTCTCTAAGCGGTTTACAGAGTTCAGCAATTGCCCCCAACAATCTGGGTCCTCATTTTACCCACCTCGGAAGGATGGAAGGCTGAGTCAACCTTGAGCCGGTGAGATTTGAACAGCTGAACTGCTGAACTGCAGTGCTGCATTTTAACCACTGCGCCACCTCAGCTCATAAAAGATGGAGACACCTGTGCTGTCTCGTTCACACACAAAACTGTGGTTTAGTGGGTTTATTAATATTCCCCCACAACTCCCTTCACCAAAAACCCAGAATTGTCCCAATTCAATCCAACCACAAGCAGACCAATGCTAGTCCACAGAGCGATGACCAAGGAGTCCACAAGGCACTTGAAAGTTTCCCAGGCAAAATAAACCCACCAGGCAAAATTAAATCCACAATACAAGAAGGTTCACGAGGCCAGAGGCTGTAGAATAGAATAGAATAGAATAGAATAGAATAGAATAGAATAGAATAGAATAGAATAGAATAGAATAGAATAGAATAGAATAGAACAGAACAGAACAACAGAGTTGGAAGGGACCTTGGAGGTCTTCTAGTCCAACCCCCTGCTTAGGCAGGAAACCTAAATCAGTGATGGCGAACCTTTTTTTCTTCAGGTGCCGAAAGTGCGTGCGCGCCTGCTATCGCACACGCGCGAGTGCCCACACCCATAATTCAATGTCTGGGGAGGGCGAAAACAGCTTCCACGCCCCCCGGAGGCCCTCTGGAGGCTGGAAATGGGCCATTTCCTGACTTCCGGTGGGTCCAGTAGGCCCGTTTTCCGCCCTCCCCAGGCTTCCCTAGAGCCTGGGGAGAGCAAAAATGCCCTCCCCCCGCCCCCCGGAGGCCCTCCAGAAGCCAAAAACACCCTCCCAGAGCCTCCCCATGAGCCAAAAATCAGCTGGCCGGTGCACACATGCGCCTTGGAACTAAGCTAGGGCAACGGCTCGCGTGCCGGCAGATATGGCTCCGCGTGCCACCTGTGGCACGCGTGCCATAGGTTCGCCATCACTGACCTAAATCATACACCCTCACATGATGACCCACTTAATGAGTGTCACAATTTAGGACTGAAATTGCAGGCTCGATTACGGTCGTAAATCGAGGACTACCTGTAATCTGGAAATGTAACGTGAAATCTTCAAGACTAATCGCCTTTGTCATAACTAATAATTCCAGGACTAATAACCCATCCTCCATGAATTTATTAAATCGCTTTTGAAGGCCTTTCAAATTAGTGACCATTGTACCATCTCATGGCAATAAATCTCCCAGGCTAATTCTGTGATGTGTGAAATGGGTTTGAAATGGATTTTGGGTCCTTTTTAAGTCTCCTCTTGGTCACTTTCATTAGGTGACCGTCAGTCCTGGTGTTATAGAGAGGGAGAAAAATGTCTCCCTGTCCAGTTTCTCCCATGCATGATTTTATACCTTTCAATCATTCCTCCCCTCCGTTGCCTTTTCTCAAATATTTTGGCCTACTCTCATGGGACAAGAGTTTGATACCTTGTAGTATTTGGATGGTCCATTCATTTGTCTGTCTGTCTGTTTGTCTGTCTGTCTGTCTGACTCTATCATTCCTATCATCCATCTATCTATCTATCTATCTATCTATCTATCTATCTATCTATCTATCTATCTATCTATCTATCTATCTATCTATCTATCTATCTATCTATCTATCTATCTATCTACCGGTATCTATCTATCTATCTATCTATCTATCTATCTATCTATCTATCTATCTATCTATCTATCTATCTATCTATCTATCTATCTATCTATCTATCTATCTATCTATCTATATCATCTATCTATCTATCTATCTATCTATCTATCTATCTATCTATCTATCTATCTATCTATCTATCTATCTATCTATCTATCTATCTATCTATCTATCTATCTATCTATCTATCTACCGGTATCTATCTATCTATCTATCTATCTATCTATCTATCTATCTATCTATCTATCTATCTATCTATCTATCTATCTATCTATCTATCTATCTATCTATCTATCTATCTATCTATCTATTTATCATCTATCTAGCGATCATCTATCATCTATCTCTTATTAAATTGCATCTTTTTTCAAATACAGTGACCAGAAATAAACACAGAATATAATAGTACAATACAATATAATACTGATATAATAAAATCTTCATCTTAGTCTTCTCTTGTTCTTTTTTTAATGTTTGGGAAAGAAATCACCAAAAACTTGGTGATTTCTTTCACCGGCGATGGAGCAACAGGCAGTCCTCATTTTACAACCACAGTCAACCTTACAACCTCCATTGCTAAGAATGTGGTCATTAAGTGAAACACACCCAATTTTATGAGATTTTTTTTCCTGTGATCCCTAAGCAAATCATGTGGTCATTAAGTGAATTCCGCATTCCCCATTAACTTTGCTTATTGAAGCCCCCTGGAAGGGTCACACGTGCCAATCGCATGAACTCTGCAATTCTTGAAAATACATGCCAGTCTGCAAATGATTTTGATCGTATTATCCCAGAAATGCTACGGAGGGAGAACCAGTGGGTGGGTCCCTTTTTTTCAGCAACTTCCGTAACTTTGAACGCTCGTTAAATGAACGTTCGTCAGTCAAGGACTAATTGCAATAGATTCTGACACAAAGAGAAGCTTCCTTCATATTGTCCAAAACACCTGAGGGCAGGACAAGAAGCAATGGATGGAAACTAATCAAGGAGAGCAGCAACCTAGAACTAAGGAGAAATTTCCTGACAGTGAGGACAATTAATCAGTGGAACAACTTGCCTCCAGAAGTGGTGGCTGCTCCATCACTGGATTTTTTAAAGAAGAGATTGGACAACGAGTTGTCTGGAATGGTGTAGGGTCTCCTGCCGAAGCAGGGGGTTGGACTAGAAGACCTCCAAGGTCCCTTCCAACTCTGTTATTCTGTAAAGTCACCCAGCTGGCTTTCATGCAGTCTCCACTATATAAATCCTCAAACTGGAGGACACTAGCAACCAGAGGAAGAATTTCTGTTCAGTTTTGTTAATAGGTCAACAACCAGAAAAAAAAAACCCACCCTGTGCTAAAAAGCAGCATATGTTCCAGTCTTTATAAATAGAAATAATACTTCCATCCTAATTGCGATCACGACCAAACCAAATGCCACTTGCACGAGTTAGATTAATATAAGGAACATTCACATTAAAGTATGAAGGCTGCAAATGTTCGCTGAAGCTTACTCATTTAATTTGGACCGGATCCCTTTTGTCATGCCCCCTGTCCATAGGCTGTGGAGGAAACTGGGGAAGGGCAAAGTCAGGCTGGGCAGAGCAGGGAAGAGGTAGAAAAAGGGAGAGGGGGTTCAGATGAAGACCAAGGCCCACCCCCTCCTCATCCTAGGGTGCGCAGGGAAGAACACAGAAGAGAGCAACGTGGGTTGCGTGGCTTACGAGGAAAGAAAAGGCCCCGATTCTCTTTACAAGGCACACCTGGGGATGGAGTTTAAAGGAGAGGCATTTGGGAGGGGTGTTTGTCAGGAACAAACAATGAATTTGTCTAGTGTTGAGAGTTGTGGCCTGCATTCCTGGCATTCCTCCTGACTGTTTGAAGTATTGTCGTGCTTCTGTGTGCTTATCTTGTCTTGCTGGAATTATTGCTGTGAATTCTTGGCTTTTGGGAGTCATTATCTTGCCCTGCTGGAGGGATTGATTGCAGTCATTATGCTTACAGTGTTTGGACTGGAGTATCTGCAGCCAGAAGCTGCTGCAGGTTTGTGGGAGAGCTTTTCTCCAGGCCGGAGAGTAAAAGGAACGTTGGAGGCAAAGTTTGTGCCAATAAAGAGACTCATACCGGTTCTCTGGCTGTGTTGCCTTTGTGCCACGCCCAGGGTCATCACACCTTTGAACTGAGAAGGATGATGTTTTATTTAGGAAGTTCATGTTATCTTGGGGTCATGTAGCACTTCTGATATCTGAGCAACAGACATATTGTTATAAGATGAGAGGACTTTTTGTAGTTATCCCCAGCTTCTTGGATGTTTGTGCAGCCCACGTATTACATTTAGTCCTCAATTTACGACCATTCGTTGAACGAGGGTCCAGAATTACAGTGGCCTCAGAAAAGGTGCTTTGCAGAATGTCGCCCCCTCCCCAAAGTCACAGGATCGCAATTGGGTCACTGAGCAACCAGTTTTCATTTATGACCAGTTGCAGCATCCCATAATCATGGAATTGAAATTTGTGTTACTGGTTTCTGGCTTCTTTTTTTTCTTTTCTTTTCTTTTCTTTTTTCTTTTTGGTCAATTTTCAATATTTGTTTATTGGGTTTCTAGTAAACCCTTTGTGAAGTTTCCGAAAGATGCCCTAATTAATTCAGGAGCCATGAGCCAAAGTCCAAAAGAAATACAAATATTTATTAGAAGCGGCATTCCGGCAATACTCCGATGCAGCCAGAACTTAGTTCACGCAGGCTGCACGCCCACATGACCCTATTTTCCCCCCCTTTTATTTATTTATTTATTTTATTTATTCGGCTTTCTTATATGCCGCCCAACTCCCGAAGGACTCAGGGCGGCGTACAGCATAGGAAAATACAAGAAACCAATAAACAAAATTTAAAAACATAATATAAAAATTAAAAATGCAATATAAAAACAACCATGCAACAACCAAGCATACCCGGGTGAGAGTTCAGCTGGAGTTAAGCTCTACCCCCTGCCTGCAGGAAAAGCCACGTCTTAACGGCTTTTCGGAAGGCCAGCAGGGTGGGGATGGTTCGGGTCTCTGGAGGAAGTTGGTTCCAGAGCGCGGGGCCTGCCACAGAGAAGGCCCTCCCCCTAGGACCCGCCAGCTGGCATTGCTTGGTTGACGGGAGCTGGAGGAGGCCAACTCTGTGGGCCCTAACCGGTCGAAGGGAAGTATGAGGCAGAATGCGGTCCCGGAGATAACCTGGCCCTAAGCCATGAAGGGCTTTAAAGATGGTGATCAACACCTTGAATTGGACCCGGAGACAAATGGGTAACCAATGCAGCTGGCGGAGTATAGGTGTCACGTGGGTGTACCTTGGTACACCCACCACAGCACGCGCAGCCGCATTTTGTACCAGTTGGAGTCTACGGATACTCTTCAAGGGTAGCCCCATGTAGAGCGCATTGCAGTAGTCCAAACGGGAGGTGACAAGGGCGTGAGTGACCGTGAGTAGAGCCTCCTTCTCCAAGTATGGCCGCAACTGGTGCACAAGGCGAACCTGTGCAAAGGCCCCCCTAGCCACAGCAGTAAGATGATGCTCCAATTTTAGCTGTGGATCTAGGAGGACCCCCAAGTTGCGGACCTGGTCCGAGGGAATCAGTTTCGTTCCCTCTAAAACCAAGGAGGGACAGTTGTCGTAGTCCTTAGGAGGCAATACCCAAAGCCACTCAGTCTTGTCGGGGTTGAGTCTGAGTCTGTTCCTCCCCATCCAGATCCTAACGTCGTCCAGACATTCTCATTGGACATGTCATAAATCACATTCTCCAATAAATCACGTTGGCGGGTTGTGAACCCCACACCCCTCCTTCTGACTCCGGTAGCCTAGGACACAGTCAGTAAAAAGAACATTTGTGGAATGTAATTTATATATGTAGTTTCAGTTAGGGCAGTCAGCCCCTCCTCCAGCTCTCCCCCCACCCTCCGTTTCATGGCAACGAGATTTTTGCAAGTTGACACCCGCCCATTCAGGAAAGTGGATTCATAGAATGGATTGGGATTGGGATTGGGATTGGGATTGGGATTGGGATTGGGATTGGGATTGGTATTAGAATAGAATAGAATAGAATAGAATAGAATAGAATAGAATAGAATAGAATAGAATAGAATAGAATAGAAGAGTTGGAAGGGACCTTGGAGGTCTTCTAGTCCAACCCCCTGCTTAGGCAGGAAACCCTACACCACTTCAGACAAATGATCCAATCTCTTCTTAAAAACTTCCAGTATTGGAGCACCCACAACTTCTGGAGGGAAGTTGTTCCATTGGTTAATTATTCTGTCAGGAAATTTCACTTCTAAGTTGTTTCTCTCCTTGGTTAGTTTCCATCCCTTGCTTCTTGTCCTGCCTTCAGGATCTTTGGAGAATAGCTTCAGATTACAGATTATTAGAGTTGGAAGGGACCTTGTAGGTCATCTAGTCCAACCCCCCGCTCCCCCCGCTTCACTCCCTCTTCTTTGTGGCAGCCTCTTAGATATCAGAACCCTGCTATCATGTCACCCCTAGTCCTTCCTTTCATTAAACTAGATATGATAAATATAATTCACTTCACTTCCGTCTGCTTTTCTTAACGACCTCAGCGGTTTGCTTAACAACCACCATAAACACAGTTGGAAATCTGATTCGGTCACATGGTGCTCGACTTAATGACCACAAGACTTTTCACAAAAATTCCGGTCACAATCGTGGTCTTATGTCGAGCACTACCTGTAGTAGCATTGACTTAAGCATTTCATTAAAAACTCTTTATTATTTTCATGAGCGTTTTGACTACGCTAATTTGGCTAAGCACCTATGTCAGTTACTTTCTATTCTAATTTATTTGGTTCAACGATTGTTATTGTTTGTCTTTCTGAGGTAACGGCAGATATTTTTGCCTTGATGTATTTCTTTTATTAAATTTAAAGGCTCACGTTTTAAAAAGTTAAGGCTGATGAAAGCTAATCTACAGCAAGCGGTAGAACGGAGACGCATTGCAAATACAGTTAGATAAATAATTTATCAGTCGGTCACGCTCAGACAAGGATGTGATGTTTGAGTTTGCAATTTTCCCCTGGTCCTTCTTAGAGTAGAACTTAAAAAGTTTCTTTCTTCATGCATGACCATCTGGCTGAGATAAGATGGTGTTTCGATGCCCAGGCTTATAAACATTTTAAGCGCTGTAATCCGAAATCGCTATTCCTAGCCCAAAGCCTTTTAACTCTGATTTTTAAGCTGTAAAATCAATCTTTCTCAAACTTGGCGATTTTTAACATGTGTGGACTGCATTCTGGGGCTTGAAGTCCACACACGTTAAAATTGCCAGGTTTAAAGGAGCACTACTCTTAACTGCTCATGTCTATTTTCTCTGTTATTAAATGAAATAGATTTTTATGTTTATTGCAACCATTTGTTTCGTGACTGTTGAAAGATACGACAGCACATAAAATGGTGACTTATGACTGTTTTTCACGTTTATGACCCAGGGGTGGGTTCTACTTACCTTCGCTACCGGTTCGGGGTTGCGCCGGAAGTGTGCATTTTGCAATTACGCGCTCGCTACTCTCATGCACGCACCCCTGGCGCTCCCGGGTTAAACTCATCTGCACATGCGCAGGAGGCTTTACGCATGCGCAGAGGGTTATTTTCGCTTAAATTTGGCTCCGGTGGACGGATTTCAAGCCGGAGGACCGGTACGGGGGCGTGTCCAGCTGGCCATCGCTGCCGGTTCGGCGAGCAGGGGGGGAATTCCGGCTACCGGTTCTAGAGAACCGGTACAAACCGGCAGGGACCCTCCTCTGTTATGACCGTTGCAGCATCCCCATAGTCACGTGATCAAAATTCAGAGGCTTGGCAACTGGCATGTGACTTGTGACGGGTGCAGTGTCCCGGGGGGGTCATGTGATCCCTTCTTGTGATCTTCTGACAAGCAAAGTCAATGGAGAAGGCAGATTCACTTAACGACCGTGTTACTAACTTAAGAACTGCAGTGATTTCACTTAACGTGGCAAGCAAGGTTGTTGGGGCAAAACTCACTTAACAACTGTCTCACTTAGCAACAGAAATTTTGGACTCAATTGTGGTCGTAAGTTGAGGACCACCTGTAATTTAGATATCCCCTCCCCTTAGACTTAACGACCTAATTTTTTGGCTTAGCGTTTTGTGTTTTTACCGTAGTTCGTTTTAGTTGTTTTGTACTTTTTGTTGTACTGTTTTACATTGTTCATTTTTTATACTGATGCTTCTATAACACTCTGCGTTGGTCTTGTCCTATTGCTGTTTTAGTTTAGTCTTACATTTGTGTGTATGCTGGTCTTTGACTGCAGGAATAAAAATTTGATTTGATTTGACAATCTAAATCAGGATCTCCCTATCCCTCAGATGGATTTATGGCGCCGTTTTTCATGGGTGCTTCATAATGTAGAGAAAGGAATTTAATGCTCACAATTTAGAGCTTCTTGGTTGGCCAGATTATTTGCATTCAGATGGTCATCGGTTCTGTTGCATGTACAGCATTCTTGGGCATATCAAGGAGGACATCTGTATTCTTTTGGAAACCATGGAGTGCTTTTGTCAGTTTGTTTATTTCTTTGTATCCCACCTTTATTGTTTTCACAAACAATTCAAGATGGCGGACATATCCAACACACCTTCCTGCTCCTATTTTCTCCACAACAACAACCTTGTGAGGTGGCTTGGGCTGAGAGAGAGGGACTGGACCCAAAGTCACTCAGCCTGTTTTTCATGCCTAAGGCGGGACTAGAACTCTCCGTCTCCTGCTGATTGGCCCAAAGTCACTCAGCCGGATTTCTGGCCTAAGGCGGGACTAGAACTCCTCGTTTCCTGGTGATTGGTTCAAAGTCACCCAGCTGGCTTACATGCCTAAGGCAAGACTGGAACTCATGGCCTCTTGCTGATTGGCCCAAAGTTACTCAGCGTGATTTCCTGCCTAAGGTGGGACTAGAACTCATGGTCTTCTGCTTTCTAGCCTAGTATCCATTGGACCGAACTGGCTCTCGGTTGGTGAACATCATAAGGAACCAGATGGATCAGTGGTACTAACTGGATGTAATGAACCTTCTTAGATCCATTATGTTTCTACAACCAATTTAACCTGTGATTTCTCTTTTCTAGGACAATTAGATCAGCTTGCCTCCCGGATCCCGTTTTGTTGATGTGGAAGAGACCGAGCAGAGGGCCATGGATGTGAAAGACAGAAAGCCATACCGTTCTTTGACCAAACGTTGCGATGCTGAACGCCGCTACACCAGCTCCTCCGCCGAGAGCGAGGACAGCAAAATCCCGCAGAAGTCGTACAGTTCCAGCGAGACTCTGAAAGCCTATGACCAGGATTCCAGAATGATCTACGGCAATCGGGTTAAAGACATGGTACCCCAAGAAGCAGACGAGTACTGTCGAACAGGTAGGTAGGAGCTACTCAAACCATGCGCGTTAAAAAAGAGTAAAAAAGAGCCAAGGTGACACAGCGGTTAGAGAGCAGTACTGCAGGCTACTTTAGCTGACTATGATCATTTGAGTTCAGCGGTTCAAATCTCACCAGCTCAGGGTTGACTCAGCCTTCCATCCTTCCGAGGTAGGTAAAATGAGGACCCAGGTTGTTGGGGGCAATGTAAATATATACATTGCTTAATGGTGTAAACCACTTAGAGAGTGCTTGCACTATGAGGCGGTATATAAATATCACTAATAAATAAATAAATAAATAACCTGTTTTTATAGCCAAGCTGTAGCTTGTCTGATCAAGAAGATTAAACAAAGCACAATTGTGAGGCTCCGAAAATCGAAAAAGACGTGTGGAGTTACTTCTTAGCAGTTCCTTTTAGTGTCCCTCGCCTGTAGACAGAAATCTTGCCAAACTAAAGCAAACTACTTGCATCCTTTAATATCTACTCTGAGAATGTCTTAAGGAGGAGCCTGTCTTCCCACTCTTCCTCCCAGCCAATGTAGCTAAACTTCGCTGTGTCTCGGTCCTCGGGACTGCGGCCCCTCCCTTCTGGGAATCCAGACCACATTCCACCACAGTGATGGAGAAAGTGTACATACGGGGGTGACAATCCTCGTTTAAAAAGCCATCAGGATTTTTTTTTATTTATTTAGCTTATGGCATCTACAGAGGTCCTGCAATCACTGATAAACAGCACTAATAAAAAAAACATTATACATTCAAACGCAAAGTTTAAATACAACATCATCAATAAAACAACTCAGGTTTTATTTTATCCATATCTACATCTATCTGTGTTTTTATGTATATAAAAATATGTGGCGATAGAATAGAAAATAGGATAGGATGGGAAGGAAGGGAAGAGAAGAGTTGGAAGGGACCTTGGAGGTCTTCTAGTCCAACCCCCTGCTTAGGCAGGAAACCCTATACTATTTCAGACAAATGGTTATCCAATCTCTTCTTAAAAACTTCCAGTGTTGGAGCATTCACAACTTCTGGAGGCAAGCTGTTCCACTGATTAATTGTTCTGACTGTCAGGAAATTTCTCCTTAGTTCTAAGTTACTTCTCTCCTTGATTAGTTTCCATCCATTGCTTCTTGTCCTGCACTCAAGTGCTTTGGAGAATAGTTTGACTCCCTCTTCTTTGTGGCAGCCCCTGAGATATCGGAACACTGCTATGATGTCTCCACTAGTCCTTCTTTTCATTAAACTAGACATACCCAGTTGCTGCAACCGTTCTTCATATGGTTTAGCCTCCAATCCCCTAATCATCTTTGTTGCTCTTCTCTGCACTCTTTATAGAGTCTCAACATCTTGTTTACACTGTGGTGACCAAAACAGGATGCAAAATTCCAAGTGTGGCCTTACCAAGGCATTATAAAGTGGTATTAACACTTCACGTGATCTTGATTCTATCTAATACCTAAGATAAAATATTAAATTAAGGTGAAACCATGATAAAATCACTGTAGTGCCACAGAATCACACTAGGGTAGATATCTAAGGAAGCTAACCATCAAACACAGCAATCAAACTGGCCATCATCAATAAGGTTACCATACACATCTCCAAAACTGTGATGGGAGAACCAGACCTTGGTGTACAAGTGGATTAACAATCTTTTTGTCTAGCTTTCCCCTGGCAGTAATTATTTTCATTTTACACTTGAGGAAATGAGATTGGAGCTGAAACAAGAATAATTAGCACCAGGGGAGCAGGAATGTGACAGGAAGAGAGATTGCCGTAAAAAATTGCCGTTAAATCTTTTTTTTTTCAAGTCCCACTCATGTCCTGGTGACATATTCATCCATTTTCTTGGCAAAAAATAAATAAATACACATATCACCTCAAACCCCACAAAAACTGCATGGAATTTCCTACTGCAGGCAGTCCTGGAATTACAACAGTTAATTTAGTGACTGTTCCAAGTTACAACGGGACTGCAAAATCTGACTTATGACCATTTTTCACACTTACGACCATTGCAGCATCCCCATGACCAAAATTCAGACATTGGCAACTGTGATACCCTTTTGGGCCCTTCTGTCAAGGAAAGCCAATGGGGAAGCCAGATTCACTTAATAACTATTTGGCTAACCTAATAGTGATGTACTTTAAATAGAATAGAATAATAGAGTTGGAAGGGACCTTGGAGGTCTTCTAGTCCAACCCCCTGCTTAGGCAGGAAAACCTACAGCACTTCAGACAAATGGTTATCCAACATCTTCTTAAAAACTTCCAGTGTTGGAGCATTTACAACTTCTGGAGGCAAGTTGTTCCACTGATTAATATTTCTAACTGTCAGGAAATTTCTCCTTAGTTCTAAGCTGCTTCTCCCCTTGATTAGTTTCCACCCATTGCTTAACAACTATGTTAAGAAAGGTTGTGAAATGGGGCAAAATTCACTTAACAACTGTCTCGCTTAGCAACATACATTTTGGCTCAATTCTGGTCTGACTACCTGTGCTGGGTAGTTGCCATGAGTTGAGCTCCACCCACGATATTATTTTAATCTGTGGACAGGTATTGTTCTCTCAAGTTAAAGCAACGCAAGAATAAACTGCTCAAAATAATAAAGAATCAATCGCCACTCCATCTAACAAGTGTAAATGTTTCAAAATTGGTTTCGGTCATAAAACAAGAGTCCCCATAAAGGATACTCAATCTGGCATGAGGGCTATGAAAAATCTATTTTTTGAAGGACTTTAAACATTGACGTGTTAGAGTTCACTTGGTAATACATTCCAGAGAGATGAGGTACGTAGAAGTATCTGACAGGCTGACTGCTTTCTAAAACAGGCAGGTGGGCCTTAAAGGACAAGCAAGATTTTTTTCTTCCTTGCTGAATGCAAAAAAAATATAGCGAAAAAAGAAATAAGAACACATTAATGACGTATTCAAAAAGAGGGGGGGGGGGAAACAGCCGCTTATAAAACGATTGAGGGATGGATTGCTTCTGTGTCTGCTATTAAACTTTTCAATGTTGAAAAGATGCACTATTTTTCTACCGTATCATCAATGTTATTTTTCTTTTTTTTTCCCCCTCTGTACTTCTTCAGTTTGCATTGTTCCGTTCAATTTTTTTTTAAGTACATACTTTTTCCAGCAACACAGGGTTCCTCTGGATGAGATGGTCGGTCTCTAAATTTGATAGATAGATAGATAGATAGATAGATAGATAGAGAGAGAGAGAGAGAGAGAGAGAGAGAGAGAGAGAGAGAGAGAGAGAGAGAGAGAGAGAGAGAGAGAGAGAGAGAGACAAATAGATAGATGAGAGAGATGATAGACAGATAGATGATAGATAGATAGATAGATAGATAGATAGATAGATAGATAGATAGATAGATAGATAGATAGATAGATAGATAGATAGACAGACACAGACAGACAGACAGACAGACAGACAGACAGACAGACAGATATTTAGACAGACAGACAGATGAAAGATAGACAGATAGACAGACAGACAGACAAATAGATAGATGAGAGAGACGATAGACAGATAGATGATAGATAGATAGAGATAAAGACAGACAGAGATGATAGACAGACAGACAGACATAAAGACAGACAGAGATGATAGACAGACAGACAGATAGATGAGAGAGATGATAGACAGACAGATAGATGATAGACAGACAGACAGACAGACAGACAGACATGATAGATAGACAGACAGTCAGACAGACAAATAGATTGATGAGAGAGATGATAGACAGACAGATAGATGATAGATAGATAGATGATAGATAGAGAGAGAGAGAGAGAGAGAGAGAGAGAGAGAGAGAGAGAGAGAGAGAGAGAGAGAGAGAGAGAGAGAGAGAGAGAGAGAGAGAGAGAGAGAGAGAGAGAGAGAGAAATGGAAATGGAAATGGAAATGGAAATGAGTTTTGTTCCCAATGGCCATTGCAGGTAGTCCTCAACTTACAACCATTCATTTAGTGACTGTTCAAAGTTACACCACTGAAAAAAGTGACTTATGACCATTGTTCACACTTCAGACCATTGCAGCATCCCCTTGGTCGCGTGATTAAAATTCGGACTCTTGGCAACTGACTCATACGCCAGGATATTTTGCAGTATCCTGGAGTAATGCGACCACCTTTTCTGACCTTCTGACAAGCCAAGCGAATGGGGATGCCAGATTCACTTAACAACCGTGTTACTAACATAACAATTGCAACGATTCATTTAATGACCATAGCGAGAAAGGTCGCAAAACGGTGCATAACTCACTTAATATCTGTCTCGTTTAGCAGCAGGAATGTTGGGCTCAATTCTGGTCATAAGTCGAGAATTACCTGTATTTGTATTGGTACAGAAAAGTAATAAACATGTTTTAGAAAGAAAGAGAAGGAGAGAGACAGACACTTTAGTGAAGATAGCTGCTGCCATCTAGGTGTGAGAGATTATGAAAAGATAGTGGAAAAACAAGAAACCTAAATGAACCAGAGATGAGAAGGGAGAGAGAGAAAGATGAGAGAATTGGGTGTGTCTATTATTAATTATTAATAATTAAGATTATTATTCTTGCATTAAAACTCCTTATCTACATGAACTTGCTTCCTTAATCATGCCTGTTGTCTGCCCTTCTGTTGTCTTTCCAACTCTGTTACCCTCTTCTCTTCTCTGCGATGTGCATCTTGCATTGTCTCCAGGGGTCTATAGCCTCCCCTCTCCTCCTCCCTCTCTCCCTCTCTTCTTTTTCTCCTTCTTTCTTTCTCTCTCTCCCTCCCTCCCTCTCTTTCTCTTTTTCTCTCCCTCCCTCCTCCTCTTCTCTTCGCTTCTCTTCTCTTTCTCTTCTCTCTCTCTCTCCCTTCCTCCTCTCCTCTCCTCTCCTCTCCTCTCCTCTCCTCTCCTCTTCTCTTCTCTTCTCTTCTCTTCTCTTTTCTTTCTCTTCTCTCTCTCTCTCCCTCCGCTTCTCTTCTCTTCTCTTCTCTTCTCTTCTCTTCTCTTCTCTTCTCTTCTCTTCTCTTCTCTTCTCTTCTCTTCTCTTTCTCCTCTCTCTCTCTCCTCTCCTCTCCTCTCCTCTCCTCTCCTCTCCTCTCCTCTCCTCTCCTCTCCTCTCCTCTCCTCTTCTCTTCTCTTCTCTTCTCTTTTCTTTCTCTTCTCTCTCTCTCTCCCTCCGCTTCTCTTCTCTTCTCTTCTCTTCTCTTCTCTTCTCTTCTCTTCTCTTCTCTTCTCTTCTCTTCTCTTCTCTTCTCTTCTCTTTCTCCTCTCTCTCTCTCTCTCCTCTCCTCTCCTCTCCTCTCCTCTCCTCTCCTCTCCTCTCCTCTCCTCTCCTCTTCTCTTCTCTTCTCTTCTCTTCTCTTCTCTTCCCTTCCCTTCCCTTCCCTTCCCTTCCCTTCCATTCCATTCCATTCTAATTCCATTCTAATTCCAATTCTTGATTTATGACCAATCATTAAGCAACCATTGAAAGGGGCCCCAAAAAGATACTTTCGACCTGGATTTGGAGTTCCAATGGTCGAAATTTCCAACTGAAATTTCCAGAGGGAGATTAATCTTAGCTGAAGCACCATCTTTGCTTCTAAGATAATTTAGTTTTCTACACCTTCAACTGGCTGTCCAAATCTACTCTCAGCCGTGAGGTGGTGAACTGAAAATAGCTGTTTTTTTTTTTTAACAAGAGCCAGGAATATTATCTGGATTAATTGGTTTTCAGATTGCTTTCTGTGTTCTCCAACAGATTGGAGCAATTGGCAATCTGGTTTAGTTAATTAAACAGGTGGACGGTTTACCCACAACTTCCTACCTCTTCTGTACTAGCTGTAGTTTCCCAAAAACTGACTGGCATATTGTGTGTGCATGTGGGTTTTGGATCAACTCTCCCCCGCTTTTTACCTTCAACAATATAATATCTCTGGCGTTTAAAATTAGAAGAAAATATTTATAGCTCAGGGCCGAATTGTGGGGTCCTAGATGCCCTGTGAGCTTGGTGGCAAGCCACTTGTATATAAAAGTAAGAGCAAACCTCTCCCTTCTACTGCTGATGCTGTTGCATAGTTTGGTAATTAAAGGTCTATAAGGAAATAATCAAACTCAGAGAGCACCAAGAACCCCAGAGTTCTCCTCCTCCTCCTCCTCCTCCTCCTCCTCCTCCTCCTCCTCCTCCTCTGCAAACCTCATTCCCTTGTAACACTGATGATGTTACCTAGTTGGGTAATGAAATGTCTACAAGGAAACAGTCAAGCTCAGAAAGCACTAAGGATTCCACAGCACTTAAAATTGCTATGTTCGCTTCATGTTTATTCCACCAATAGGATAAATGGAATTAAGCAGGTGTTTCCGAAAAGGTGTCCAGAGGTCAAAAAAGTCAACATGTTAGCCATGACAGTGTCATCAAAAGCTCCAAAGCTTTCTTTGACCACACTTGTAGACATGTTTGGTCTCAGAAAGAAGGTAAACAACGAATAATTATTTTATTGTCATTGCACCTCGTACAACGAAATTAAATACCATCTTCGGTGTACATTATACATAAAAAAATAAAACAAAAGCACACATCCTTCACATTCTATACAATTGAATTGAAAAAACCCCCGATGTTGCATTAATATTGCACTATACAGTAGAATTCAGTGTAGTTACTGCTCTGGGATAGAAGCTGTTTTTCAGCCTATTTGTCCTTGTTTTTATTGTCCTGTACCGTCTGCCAGATGGTAATAGTTCAAAAAAAAAGGTGCCCAGGATGAGATGGATCTTTAAGAATGTTTTGAACTTTCTTAAGGCAGCAGGAAGAGCTATAAAGCTCTTCCAAAGAGGGGAGAGGACAACCAATGATCCTCTGGGCAATGATGTTGACCCTCTGGAGTGCTGTCCTATCTGCCACTGTGCAATTGGCAAACCATACACAGGTGCAGTAAGTTAAAATACTCTCTACGGTGCAGCGGTGGAAGGCCACCAGCAGTTTTCCATTCAGTTTAATTAAACCAACTAATTAAACCATTAATTAAACCAACTAATGACATCTGATTTGTTCAACATCAGCCGATTCGCAAATTTATTCAATTTCTTCCTCTTGTTTCGATGCAATTAAATTGCACAATGTCAAGATGAGAATAACTCTCACTAGAGGCGAAATACAGATCTTTGCCCGGAATTCTGACATTAGAAATGAAACCGCAGTTTAAAGTTCTAAGTAAAAATATTTATTTGGTACAAAAACAATAAATCCTCATTATTCTACATCTCTGATATAAAAAGGCACGTCTTGCTTCTATAGAAGCGAGGAACAGAAGGATAGAACGGAGAAAGGAATGTACACATGCGTACTAGGAACATATCAATCACGTGCTCAGGAATAAACCATTATAATGAATAGGGATGCAGCTCCCTGCATATACATGTAACAGGCAATATAAAAATCACTGCCTGACACACAAGAAGTGGGAAACGTGAACTTCTACGCCAGGGGTGTCAAACCCAAGGCCCTGAGGCTGGATCCGGTCCATAGGGTTCTTAGATCTGGCCCGCGGGGCCGCCCTAGAAACAGCAAAGGACCCGCCTGCAGTGCCTCTGCCAGCGAAAACGGAGCTCGGGAGGGCCGCACGTGGGTCCTCCCAAGCTCCATTTTCGCTGGCAGAGGGTTGCAGGAGGCCGTCGCAGCCGAAAACAGAGCTTGGGAGCCTGTTTTCTCTGGCAGAGCACTCAGGCCAACACAGGCACCCCCGACACGAGTGACGTCGAGGTGGCTAGGCCCACCGCAGCCCCCCGAGGTCAAACACAACCCTGATGCGGGCCTCAATGAAATCGAGTTTGCTGGAAATGTAACCAGATACCAGGCCCATACTATCACATGTGGTGAACATGCCCAAAGGCAAAAAAAATATTGGACAAAAATACACACATGGTTAGAAAAAATATTAAAGCAACATACAGATTTAAAGCCAGAAATATTTGTGTTGGGTATTTTACCAGAGACATATAATAAAGGGAATGCATATCTAATTTTACATGTGTTAACAGCAGCCAGAATTGTGTTTGCAAAACAATGGAAAAATGAAAAGATCCCTACAGATGAAATCGTAATTTTTTTAAAAAAAATTAGAATCTATCCAGAAATGGATAGATTAACACTTAAAATTAAGGAGAAAGAAGAAACTGAATATTTTTTAACATGGGATGTGTTTTATCAATGGCTAATTAGTAGAAACAGAAGTTAGAAACCTAAAGGTATAACAGAAGGATTAATTACAATGAAGATTTACTAAAATGGATAAGTAAATATTGCTATTATCACATGATCATTATTGATGTTAAGAATATTATTCTTGCTATTACCAATACTATATCTCAAACTCAATTGCACTCAGACAGCACACTGTTTATATAGATGTTGAATTTTTATGTTTTACATTGTTTATATATATAGTATGCAGTATGCTCCCTCCCATATTTGGGTATACCAGGATGATTCGACAGAAAAAAACATATAACCCTTCCCTGGTACTAGCTGATATAGGAGGAGAGCCTGTGGCTTAGAAGTTAAAGGTACTGCCTTATAGGCAGGCTGCCCAGGTTCAAATCCCAGTAAGGTTATGGCTAGCTGATGAGAGCTAAATAGCTTGAAATAGATCTATGCTAGTCTCCCTTCATTATCAGCAAAAATGTGTTACATACACACACACACACATACACATACACACACACACACACATAATTGAGTTTGACACCCCTGTTCTACACCATCTTCGATTACCGAAGGATCACCTAATGCTTTGTGTTGTTCTTCTCTTCCTTGTGTGCAGGAACCAACTTTTCTTTACAAGAACTGGGCTTTGAAGATGTCTCGCCACCCCATGGGACTTTATACCGGACTGACCTAGGGCTGCCGCACGGCAGCTATTCCATCAGTGCTGGCTCCGACGCCGATACGGAAACGGACGCCATCATGTCACCAGAACACCCGGTGCGATTGTGGGCACGCAGCACCAAGTCCGGGCGTAGCTCCTGTTTGTCCAGCAGAGCCAACTCCAACCTTACCTTGACCGACACAGAACACGACAACACAGAAACAGGTAAGGAAAAAAGCGACCGCCGGATTCCCGTGTTGCAACCGGAGACCTTTCTATTAAGGGAGTCCTCCGCAGGAGTCAAAAAATAGCCAAGATGGCGGCTGCCACCACATGGTTGCAGTCGCCACTTTGACTTTTTCATGAGGGACATCCTGCATTTGATCCATTTCTGGTGTGTGTGTGTGTGTGTGTGTGTGTGTGTGTGTGTGTATGTGTGTGTGTGTGTGCGTGTGTGTGTGTGTTTTCAGTTGTCCGGTTACATCTCTGGCACGTTTGATGTGTGTTATGGAAAAATGGAGGAGGAGAAGAAAATGGCACATCCTTTTGTGTTGTGGTCCAAAATATTTACCCATGAATGACTGAAGGGCTGGTGTTTTGAATCCGCCAGGAAAACAGTGATGGTTTTAAATGTCCTATAGGCTCATGGGAAGGTCTATCCAAACAACAATTTCAAGACGGATGCTAATAAATTTCTCCTGCGCAAATATCTCCTTTCCCGTTGTCGCCAGCCTTTATCTCTGAATGGATATTTATCTTTGGAAATGATATTCTGCCGAGTTTCCAAAACTCATTCTGATTGACTCCCACTGTCTGTTTAAATAGCTCTGCTGGCTCTCTGGTGACACACACACACACACACACACAAAGACTGCACACTTTTTGCCATTCATCTTTTATGAAATCTAGAAGGTCACTTCAGCCTGGTTGTTCCCACCGCAGAGATGGAATTGAAATTGTGGAGACAATGCTGGAAACGTTAGGTCATCAATTCTTTAGGGCATAAAGAGTAAAGTTAATATACAATGGCATTCTGACCTATTCCTTAATAAAGATGTTGTGTGTTGGCCACTCTGAAAAGGCCAGGAGACCATCTGGGTGATGCTAAGAGAATATCAGAACCGATTCACTTCCTCTCAAAGGTGCTTATTTCAGGAGGCAACTGGACTTTCTTGTTTTTTCTTTCTTTTGAAGACGTTTCGCTTCTCATCCTCGAAGCTTCTTCAGTTCTGACTGGATGGTGGGGAACGGAAGGATTTATCCTCCTTGCAGACAGCTAGTCATTTGCATCCTTTTTAGAGAATCGTTGAGGCCCCTTGGAGCTTTATCTGTGTCCTCAAGGTCACCTGAATGGTGCAAATGGCTGTGGAGCCTTCTTGGCTGTCGGATGTGTTTCTGCCCATTGTCCCTTTACTGTCTAAGACAGGTGCAGGCTGTTTGGGATGAGTCTGTGTTGTCTGCATCTCAAACAGAAATGCAAATGGTTCCTGTAGTCTGCAATTTTTCTGGAAATCCGTTCATACTCCCACACCATTTGAAGGGTGTTCATCCTACCCTTCATTGCAGACAGCTGGTCATTTGCATTCTTTTTAGAGAGTCGTTGAGGCCACTTGAAGGTTTATCTGAGTGGTGCAAATGGATGTGGAGCCTTCTTGGCTGCAGGATGTTTTTCTGCCCTGCATCCTGCAGCCAAGAAGGCTCCAAACCTATTTCCACCACTCAGGTGACCCTGAGGACACAGATAAACCTCCAAGTGGCCTCAACGACTCTCTAAAAAGAATGCAAATGTCCAGTTGTCTGAAAGGAATATAAACCATTCCCCACCATCCAGTCAGAGCTGAAGAAGCTTCTTGGCTGAGAAGTGAAACATCTTCAATGAAAAAACAAGGAAGTCAGTCGCCTCTTGAAAAAGCACCTTTGGGACAACCATAACCTGGATGACTGAGTATCTCCATAGACTGATTCACTTCCTCTTACACCTCATAGTTTGATTTTCCTCACGGATAATGGGAGTGAGGCATGCCGTGATATCAGGGCACAAATTACAGGGAGTCATTGACTCCCGTTCGTTTAGTAACTGTTCAAAGTTAACACGGCACTGAGGAAAAAATTTAATCCCTGTAGATTCTGGAAACCGCTCACAAAGTCACTTTGAGGACCAGATGTTTCAGCCAAGAATTAATTTGCGCTAAGAGTGAGTGCAGAACGAGTGATCGCTTACCGGATATGTTTATCGGTCGATATGAATTGCTGGGTGTATCGATAGAATGTACATACTTTAGGCTGTGGTCAATATGAAACTTTATCAAGCTGCCATCCAGAGTAGATTTTATGGGGACCATTAAAGGGCTTTTTCCCTTCCTCCGCAGGTTAAAAGCCAGCGGGTTTTCGTTGAGGTTTCCACATTCATGATGCAAAATAAATAATCGGTATTGAATTCTGGCTGTCCGCCTTCTGAGCCTCTCAGACACTTTTATGAATTGGTACTTTCCAGAATTTGGGATTTATGTGTTTAAAGGGGAACATAGAACGTAGAATAATAGGGTTGACATAGCTAACAATGAGGCTGCTGGCACATAAGAAAATAGGAGAATTGGAAGGGACCTTGGAGGTCCTCTAGTTCCACCCCCTGCTCGATCTATTCCATTCCAGACAAATGGCTGTTCAGTCTCTTCTTGAAAGCTTCCAGTGTTGGAGCATTCACAACTTCTGGAGGCAAGTCATTCCAGTGATTTAATTGTTCTCCCTGTCAGGAAATTTCTCCTTAGTTCTAGGTTGCTTCTCTCCTTGATTAGTTTCCATCCATTGCTTCTTGTCCTGCCCTAGGTGCTTTGGAGAATAGATTGACTCCCTCTTCTTTGTGGCAACTCCTGAGATATTGGAAGATTTCTGTCATGTCACCCCGAGTCCTTCTCTTCGTTAAACCAGACATAACCAATTCCTGCAACCGTTCTTCATATGTTTTAGCCTCCAGATGCGCAAGCAAATATATTCTCTGTTTCAAGTTTTTTATTTTATGTATGTATGTACCGATATATATATATACGAAGAGCGGTTGCAGGAACTGAGCTTGGCCAGTCTGGCGAAGAGAAGGACCAGGGGTGACATGATAGCAGTGTTCCAATACTTGAGGGGCTGCCACAGAGAGGAGGGGGTCAGGCTGTTCTCTATGGCACCAGAAAGCCAAACAAGGAATAACGGATGGAAGCTGACCAAGGAGAGATTCAACCTGGAAGTGAGGAGAAACTTTCTGACGGTGAGAGCGATCAACCAGTGGAACAGCTTGCCAGCGGAGGTTGTGAGAGCCCCAACACTTGCGACCTTCAAGGGGAGACTGGACTGCCATCTGTCTCAAATGGTGTAGGAACTCCTGCTTGAGCAGGGGGTTGGACTAGATGACCTACAAGGTCCCTTCCAACTCTAATAATAAATCTAAATCTAAAATACATATACATATATATATACATACATATATATGTATATATGTATATATGTATATATATATATATATATATATATATATATGTATATAATAAAATCTTTATATGTATATAAGCTATAGCTATAGCTATCTATCTATCTTTCTATCTATCTATCTATCTATCTATCTATCTATCTATCTATCTATCTATCTATCTATCTATCTATCCGTGAATGGTGTAGCACCTGGATGTCATACATTCTAATACAAATAAAACTAGTAGAATTAATCATAGTTATTACATTCAACCA
This sequence comes from Diadophis punctatus similis, assembly GCA_023053685.1. Taxonomy (NCBI): domain Eukaryota; kingdom Metazoa; phylum Chordata; class Lepidosauria; order Squamata; family Dipsadidae; genus Diadophis; species Diadophis punctatus. The sequence continues at coordinate 5,096,467 of JALIGW010000036.1, read as the reverse complement.
ACTTATCTATTTCTAATAATAATACACATTTATATTAAGTTATAGTCTGTCATTATTCAATTATTCCATGTTTTCTCTTGTTATTGCTTTTATTTTATTATATAAAAGTGTATACACTAATATTCCCCCTTTCTCTGATCTCTTATTCTAACTTTTAATCATGTCACCTTTTTATTAAAAGATGTTTTCTTTCTATCCTAACTTCTAATCATGTCACCTACCTAAAAAAGAAAGGAAAGAGAGAGAGAAAGAAAAGCAAATCAGAATAGCAACAAAGAAGAGAAATCATCTATCCATCCTGCCTTGTCCGCTTCAGTACTTTAATTGCTATGCTTTTTTTTTTTTTGTCTTGCCTCCCATATTCCTCTCTTGGATCTTTATCTCTGTCTTCGAGCAAACATATTCTGTTTATTTCTTCTCCCAGTTCTCACTTGAGGAAAAGGAATTTGCTTGAGAATTATTTTTGTTTTGTTTTTTTGTGAGAAGGGAGAAAAAGGTGCTTTTTTCAAGAGGCAGCTGGACTTTCTTGTTTTTCTTTGAAGACGTTTCGCTTCTCATCCGAGAAGCTTCTTCAGCTCTGACTGGACGTCTTCAAAGAAAAAAACAAGAAAGTCCAATTTTCCTCTTGAAAAAGCAACTTTGGCAAATAACCTGGATGACTGAGATGACCGAGAGTCTCCATAGACATTTCAGATCAGATTAACAGAGTTGGAAGGGACCTTGCCGGTCATCTAGTCCAACCCCCTGCCCAAGCAGGAGACCCTTACATCTGCCTCTACCTAGGATTGAACTCACAACCTCCTGATTGTGAGGCAAGAGCTCCACCTCTAGGCCACAGCAGCTATGAACTCTGGGAGGAACACCCTTTGAATGGTGCAGGAGTCTGAACAGATTTCCCAAAAATTGCAGACTACAGGAACCATTTGTGCTTCAGTTTGAGCTACTCAGGTGACCCTGAGGACACAGATAAACCTCCAAGTGGCCTCAACGACCCTCTACAAGAATGCAAATGACCAGCTGTCTGCAAGGAGTATCAATCCTTCCGTTCCCCACCATCCAGTCAGAGCTGAAGAAGCTTCTTGGATGAAAAGTGAAACGTCTTCAAAGAAAAAGAAGAAGAAGAAGAAAGTGCAGTTGCCTCTTGAAAAAAAAACACCAAGGGAAAAAACATTTCTGAGAAATTCTCATCGACAGACCTGCCTCTGGTTTCCCATTTTTCCATCCAGCCTGAGAGAGAAAAGTGACTTTTTCTGTGCTGAGGCTCATCCCTTTGAAGGTGACAGCTTGCCCTACAGAAATTATCCACCATCTTCACCAGCACCATTTTGAAACCCCATTTCCACGACCCACTCTTTAATCGATGTATCTTGCGACAGAAAATCCCTAAAAATGCAGCTTTGGTTTCCGACCGTAAAAAAAAAATCAAATAAATAAAATTTCATAGTGCGCTTTCTGCAGCGCCTGAGGGAATTCGACCACTTGTCTTGGCTGAATCCTCCATCAATCAACTTATGAGATTTAGCATGAGGTGACTAAAGGCCAATAAATTGCATCAAAGCGACAAAGCCTTTCCAAATTGTAACTTTTCATTGTGTTGTCATGGGTCAAGGGAGCGTAATCTGTGTGTGTGAACCCACCACTAATCGTCCTGTGGCGGCCTGTTCTGCCTTTCAGCTGTGACTGAACGCCATCAGTCTGGTTTACGACTAAAATTTAAAGCAGGATGGGACTTTTAAGGCCCTCAACACACTTTAAAACCATTATAAATAGTTCTCGACTTATAACAATTCGTTTGAAGTTATAAACAGCCCTGGAAAAGAAGTGTCTTATGACTGTTTTCCCAATTTACGACCGTTGCGGCATCTCCAGGGTCACATGATCAAAATTCGGACACTTGGCGACTGATTCATATTTATGACGGTTGCAGTGTCCTACGTTCACGCGATCAGTCACGTGATTTTGCGACCTTCCGACAAACCAAGTCAATGGGGAAGCCTGATTCACTTAACAGCCACGTTACTCGCTTAACGACTGCAGGGCTCCACTTAGCCACTGTGACAAGGCAGGCCGTAAAATGGGGCAAAACTCCCTTAACCAATGTCTCGCTTTTAGCAACAGGAATTTTGGGCTCCGTTGTAAGTCGTAAGTCGAGGACTACCTTTATATTTTTACAGTTATGGAGGATGTTTAATTGGTGGCCTATTTTCAGCTGATCTTGGTCGATGCCTCTTTAGGAGCTTCGATTAAATGAAGAGAAACCAAGATCTGTTGATCAAATAAGAGAGATTGACACTTTGGAAGTTTCCTCACATTCCCGCATACTTTCAGGCGGCGGATCGTATCAATATTCCGAAGTTGCTGCAGATGATTGATTCCTGCAGCCTCTTCCTGAGGTGATTTGTTAAATATGCTCAATATCGGCTCTCTACACCTGACAGGTGAGGTGACAACCATGAAGGTGTGCCATTGACCTTTGAGGTAACCTTCGCGCTTATCTCCTAGAAGATCGGATGGCCTCCTGTGGAATTCATTTTGCGAAGAGTTTGTGTTGGGTGCCTTTTAATTTGTCAGGCCAATTCTCTCCTGAAAGAATCGCATTTGGGGAGGAAACTCAAGGAGACTTTCAGATGATGGCGGAAAATGGAGAGAGAGAGAGAGAGAGAGAGAGACAGAGAGAGAGAGAGAGAGAGAGAAATAGAAATAGAAATAGAAATAGAAATAGAAATAGAAAGATTGAGAGAGAAAGTGAGAGAGAGAGATGGAGAAAGCGAGAGAGAGAGACAAGGAGAAAAAGAGAAAGATTGAGAGAGAAAGTGAAAGAGAGAGAAACAGGGAGAAAGAGAAAGGGAGAGGGAGAAATAGAGAGAAAGATTGAGAGAGAAAGTGAGTGAGTGAGAGAGAGACAGAGAAAAAGAGAAAAAGATTGAGAGAGTGAGAGAGAGAGAAAGAGAAAGATTGAGAGAGAAAGTGAAAGAGAGAGAAACGGAGAAATAGAGAGGAAGATGAGAGAGAGAGAGAGAGAGAGGGAGAAAAAGAGGGAAAGATTGAGAGAGAAAGTGAAAGAGAGAGAAACAGGGAGAAAGAGAAAGGGAGAGGGAGAGGGAGAAATAGAGAGAAAGATTGAGAGAGAAAGTGAGTGAGTGAGAGAGAGACAGAGAAAAAGAGAAAAAGATTGAGAGAGAAAGTGAAAGAGAGAGAAACGGAGAAATAGAGAGAAAGATGAGAGAGAGAGAGAGGGAGAGAGAGGGAGAAAAAGAGGGAAAGATTGAGAGAGAAAGTGAGTGAGAGAGAGAGACGGAGAAAAAGATTGAGAGAGAAAGTGAGTGAGTGAGAGAGAGAGAGAGAGAAAGATTGAGAGAGAAAGTGAGTGAGAGAGAGAGAGAAAGATTGAGAGAGAAAGTGAGTGAGAGAGAGAGAGAAAGATTGAGAGAGAAAGTGAAAGAGAGAAATGGAGAAATAGAGAGAGATTGAGAGAGAGAAAGTGAGTGAGTGAGAGAGAGAGAGGGAGAAAAAGAGGGAAAGATTGAGAGAGAAAGTGAGTGAGTGAGTGAGAGAAAGAGAGAGAGAGAGAGGGAGGGAGGGAGAGGGAGGGAGAAAAAGAGAGAGATTGAGTCAGAGGGACAGAGGGACAGAGATGGTTAACAGTTGTACAACAGAGATGCAGAATTTGAGGCTTGAGGACTACATGGCCCCATCAATTCTTGGATGTTTGTTTATTTCTTTGTATCCTGTCTCTATTATTTTTACAAACAACCCAAGGTGGTGAACACATCCATCACACCCTCTTCCTATTTTCCCCACAACAACCCTGTGAGGTGGGTTGGGCTGAGAGAGGGGGGTAGGGGACTGGCCCAAAGTCACCCAGTTGGCTTTCATGCTTAAGGCGGAATTAGAATTCACAGCCTCCTGCTGATTGGCCCAAAGTTACCCAGCTGACTTTCATGGCTAAGGCAGGACTAGAACTCACTATCTCCTGGCCCAAAGTCACCCAGCTGGGTTTCATGCCCATACATAGTGGAACTAGAACTCACAGTCTCCTGGCGATTGGCCCAAAGTCACCCAGCCGGCTTTCATAGCTAAGGTGAGATTTGAACTCAGGACCTTCCACTTTCTAGCCTGGTGCTTTAACGACTAGACCAAATTGGCATTTGAGGTTCTTGGTGAATTGTCATTTTCACTGTTATTGTTAGTGAGATGGTATCAATTGGGCTCAACTCCTGGCAGCTATATGGACAATGCCCTCTAGTGGTCCTTAACTTACAACCCCAATTGGGACATTCACATTGCTAAGCAAAGTGGTTGTTAAGTGAGTCATGCCCGATTTTACAACCCTTTTGCCACGGTTGTTAAACAAATCATTGCAGTTGTTAAGCGAATCACTTTGCTTGTCAGAACCCAGCTGGGAAGGTCACATGACCCTAGACCAGTGATGGCGAACCTATGGCACGCGTGCCACAGGTGGCACGCGGAGCCATATCTGCTGGCACGCGAGCCGTTGCCCTAGCTCAGCTCCAGCGTGCATGTGCACGCTGGCCAGCTGATTTTCGGCTCACACGGAGGCTCTGGGAGGGTGTTTTTGGCTTCTGGGGGGCCTCGGGGAGGGGCAGGGGAGCGTTTTCACCCTCCCCAGGCTCCAGGGAAGCCTCTGGAGCCTGGGGAGGGTGAAAAACGGGCGTACCAAGTCCACCAGAAGTTGGGAAATGGGCCATTTCCGGCCTCCAGAGGGCCTCCAGGGGGCGGGAGAGGTCATTTTTGCCCTCCCCAGGGATTCAATTATGGGTGTGGGCACTCGCGCATGCGCGATAGCACGCGTTTATGCACTTTCGGCACCCGAGGAAAAAAAGGTTCGCCATCACTGCCCTAGACTCTGCAACTGTCATAAGTACATGCCAGTTTCCAAGTGTCTGAATTTCGATCATGTGACCATGAAGATGCTGCCATTGTCGTCAGTCACATTTTTCAGTGCCATTGTAAGTAACTTCGAACTGTCACTAAATGAATGGTTGTAAGTGGAGGACTACCTGTAATAGATTCCGGTGCTTATTTGAGGGGAATCATCTGAGATTTAATTGTTGATTATTTCTTGGTTGGTTGCGACTCATCTGTTTTTGTTTTGTATTACCGTATAAGACGCACCTTAGTTTTGGGGGAGGAAAAAAGGCCTCTGCCTCCCAGCAATTTGCCAAACAGCAAACAGTACAGATGATATACACTGTTTGCTGTGTATTTCTGTGCATGTGTGCCTGACCCATAGAAATAGCAAAGAATTGGAGAAATGTACATTATGGCAGTATATTAATGCCAGAAAATCTTCTTAAATGTAATCACACTAACTCCTCCCAATTATTTAAATAGATATACTCCAAAATGACTAAGTCAGGGTTTAACTCAGCTGCCTTATCTTAATACTAAACAGGACACTGTTACATTTCAGATTATACTTGTACAGATGCTGTTAAAATTGATGTGGCTTTCTTGAAGTATATATTATTCTCTGCTATTTAAAAGAAGATACAATAGCAATAGCAATAGCAATAGCACTTTACTTATATACCGCTTCATAGTGCTTTACAGCCCTCTCTAAGCGGTTTACAGAGTTCAGCATATTGCCCCCAACAATCTGGGTCCTCATTTTACCCACCTCGGAAGGATGGAAGGCTGAGTCAACCTTGAGCCTAGTGAGATTTGAACAGCTGAACTGCTGAACTAGCAATCAGCTGAAGGTCGCAATGCTGCTTTTAACCACTGCGCTACCTCAGCTCCCAATAGCACTGGGCCTCTTCAGATGAAGCATTTATTTTAAAAAAACTTCTTCATTTTATTAAGTTGTCTAGAACAATAATAAAGCAGTCTTTAAAAAATAAGTCTAATAATTTGAACAGTCTATAGATATTTATAGTTATTGACTCACCTCCTTGCATCCAGTTTCAGCAGTCTGATTAGCACAAGAAAATAAAATTCTGCCTCTGCTTCTCCCTCCCAGCAATTTGCCTCCTTGCAGTTTTAGTTTCACTTTAATTTTAGCATGTGGCCTGCCTGCAGCCTCTATCAGCTGCTGGTCGGGAGGCCGATAATCAGTTGCTTGTGCTAATCAGGCTCTGCGCTGTTTGCTGCAAGGAGGTAAATTGCTGGGAGGCAGAGGCCAAAGGGTGAGGGTGGCTGGGTGGGGCTACATTTGGTGTATAAGATGCACCCAAGTTTTTACCCTCTTTTGGGGGGTAAAAAGGTGCGTCTTATACTCCGAAAAATACGGTATATTGTTTTGTTTTGTTTTCCATCTCACCACAAGACTCTTTTACCTCATACTTTGGGAA